>JANUWF010001441.1:795000-1395000 GCA_026120185.1 Voacanga thouarsii
GATTTTGGATCTAAGATTCCAACAATTTCTAGTAGCGCCAACTATTGTCGGCTAACAAGAAGAGAGGAAGAGTTATAATCCTATTCAACTTTCTTGAGAATAGTGTCAAAAAATTGAAGAGAAGAGCAAGGTCTAAAAGTTTAAGAGAGGGAACTGCTAGCTATTTGGTGTAATTAGACTAGACTAGAGGAGTGTCTTCTTGAGGGAATGAAAAAATAGTGGTTAATGGGAGAATAATGGCTGATCTCCGAGGAGAAAGAATGTTTCTAGCGATAAGAGGCACTAATCAATTTCTCATTTTCTCTTAAAGGAAGAGGGATCGGCCAGAAGTGATAAAAAGGGCCTAAGATTTTATTTTTCTAACTATTTTTTTTAATTGAATATTAACAAAAAACTAAATTGGTGAGGATTATTTTCTAGCTAATTAAATAAAGCATTGGCGAGAAAAGCCAATAAAAAGAAATTCCTTGCTAATGTTTTTTGGGAAATAGTTTTTTGTGGGAGAATTTCACACCACAGTATCAGCTACAAATTTTGGCAACCAAAAAAATTTTTGTCGCCAATTTCATGCCCTGATACAAACAAGCGAGGAAATTAAATTTTCCTCCAAAAAAGTTATTCTTTAGCGACAAAATTTTATTTCCTCGCTAAAAATTTGTAACGAATGTATCTTTTTCTTGTAGTGCCATTTGGAGGGAAAGTAGCATCTTCAATAAGGATTCCAAGAGAAGAAAAGGGCTTCACTTGTTTAAGAGCTCCCCTTTCTCTTTTTTTGTAATTTTTGTTTGATTTTGTTGGGCTTTGTGGATTCACGTTGTATTTAAAATGATGAACCATTATTTTGTTGAATATTGAAACTTCTATTTGATTTATTAATATCCTATTCTAGCATTTAATTACTTGTGTTGAATTGCATGGGTTGATTAATTAGGTTTTTCCTACTCTAATAATTTTGAGAGATGAGGTTCAGATTTGATAGCTTGAATATTAATTGATTTGCTTTTCTTTGATTAATTTGAGAGAGGGGTTAAAGGATTAGGGCTTAGTGATTGATGTCTTTTATTGTTGCATAGAGATAAGGACACCACTTTCCCCAAAAGTTACATCAGGTTGTTGATTTTAAGGCTCCATTAACTTTAATTGGTGAGGTGGGGATATTCCTTGGTTAAGTTAAGGGTGAATGACTTATAACTCTAGAGAGAGTGAGCCGTATTGGAAACCAATCTCTTGGTGTTGGATTAGGATTGTTGGTTAATCAAATTAAATGTTTAATGTTTGGCTTGATTTAGGGAGATTTCTCTTAACTACATGATTTATCTTTTTTTTTTTCTTATCCTCTAGATAGTTTTGTGACTTTAAGTAGTATTTGGTGTAATTGTGGGTGTTTGTTGGTGTACCTTCTAGGCCAATTGTCAATTGTTCATATTTTGATTTGTTGGCCAAACTATGAAATTAGAATGAATTAAGGGTACTTGTCGCTTATCTTGGGATCTTTAATTCTTACTAACTAAACTCTATACTACATGATGGGTATACTTGCCTATGAGTGAAATTGGTATTTTAATGTAAAACTTGATTATTTTGGGGAAATTTTGGAATAATTTTTTTTTAATTGAAACACATGCACATTCAAGCATACATCAAGTTTTTTGCACCGTTGCCTAGGAAAGAATGACAATATCTTGAAAAGTTTAAGTTTTGTTGATTTGGCCTTGTAAATATGTCCATATTGCATATAGTATGAACTTGTATGTAAATAGTTGTATATGTGTGTTGGAATATGGTGAATTTGGCTAAATTGTACTTGAGAATTCTTTGTTTGATTTTGGTGTAAAAATTGTTCTTTTTTAGCTTAAGGAATTTCATTGATATTTTGATTCTTTAATACTTTATTTATTTATTTATTAAATTTGGCTATAGAGGACATTGCGTATTGAGATATATTTTGAACATGTTTTGTTTTACTATTGAGTTTAGTTGTTTTGACATGGAAGTAACTTGTGTCTTTGTGTTTGATTTAATGGGAAATTGTTCTTGTATAAGAGTAGAAGATTGCAAGGGCGTACTAAGAATTTTGACCCAAAGATAGAAAAAAACTTTGAGAAGATTAAGGAGAGAAAGACAAGAAGAAAATTTTGTAGTGCAAAATCTTGAAGGAGGTTGATTGTACGTCTTATTGGTGTTGAGATTCGTGGACTCCTAAACGCGGAAAACATCTACGAATCCCTCCCAAGGACCCAAGTAAACGATTAAGAAGATGTAAACGATTAAGAAGATCTAAGCTTTAAGAGTTACTTCTGGTTGCTGTAATCGAAATCCTTCGATTCTGGTTGCGCTGTTGTACGTTCGACCCGAACAATCACTAGACGCTGCAGTATGCGAACGTCCTCTACGGATACACACCGCGAACTCACTCGATACCCGGGGAGTGCTAGCGCCTAGGGTTTGAGAGGTTTTTTTTTTCTCTGGTAGAGAATGGCACGAATGTTCTCAACCGAAAAAATTGGACTATCGAAAGACGGCTAGGGTTTTCTTAAAAAACCCTCGAACCTCTTAGAGTCCAACCCTAATCATATCTTATCATATTCTAATTTAAATTCAAATTAAATTTAAAACTGATATGATAAGATTCTGCCATTATCTCGGTGATTTAACTAATTATTTTACCGAGTCAGATTCTTATAATCTGGATATCATCCAGATTCATCGAACCTGGTCACCAGAAAAATAACCTAACAAGTTCGCTTATTGTGTGACCCTATAGGTTCATTTAACACTGGCAGCGTGCCTAAATCGTATTTAAATGGCCCACAAGTTATAAGCGGTTTCTAGCAAAATATTATAACTATCCAGGTTAAATAAAGATCGGTGATCTCTTTGAACCAAACCATAATTTTATATTTAGTCCCTTTGTCACACGATATCCAGATTAAGCATAAGGCACGGAGCATGTCATCCTTATTAAGCTTAATCAATTATTTCTTGATTTCATAGTAGACTGTTCAAACAAATGATATCAATATCTTAGATTGATATATTTGAGCACGGCCATGCATTTTTTAACAGATCTAACTTATCAAGGGGCCCATGGATATCTCTCCCATAATTGAGAGGGACAAATTCCTTCACAATCAATCATATTCCTCTCCTTGATTTATTTTATATCCAACAAGTAGTCTAATTTATTATCTCGGTTAAAGACAACTTTAGACAATGTCAAAATATAGAATTTATCAAGTAAGAAACTATGATGAATTTAGGTCGAAGGACTTTCAATATTATTATGGCTAGAAAGTACTTATGACATATTCCATGAAGTACTCTCACAGTGGGTCATGTCCAATACAATGTTCTCTAACATTTATTTATGTCTTGACTCGATATCACAAATATCCATGGCCAGTAAAACATAGCCATCAAGTCACAAACATACTAATCTTAATTTATTATTATTCCAATAATAATAATCGATCAGGGACAACTTTAGAATAGTCATTGTATTCATTGTAGGGTTTTACTATCAAGTCACGTACTTGATGGCCAACAAAACAAAACTCACTATTCATAGAAAGGAAAGCCTCATATTATTATATAAAACATAATGACAATTGTATAAGTACAAATTGACTCTAGGGCATATCCCCAACAATTGGAGGATTTGGAAAATATAGGGAATCTTGGTGATAATCCCACAATTCATGTAGATGAAGTTCAGAATGGAAATGAAACAGAGAAGGACTATGGGAGACTATGCAAGACCTTCACTGCATAGAACAGAATTGACTATTTTAAGGTCAAGAGTAGAGGCAAATAACTTTGAGCTTAAACTATCATTTATTGAATTGGTACAGTAGACTGTGCAATTTGATAGATTTCTAGATGAAGATTTGAATGCACACCTAGCAAGCTTCTTGAAGATCTGTGATACTCTAAAACTGAATGGTGTATTTGAGGATGCGATCATGCTTAGGTTCTCTCCGTTTTCCTTGAGGGACAGAGAGACATCATAACTTAAGTTACTCTCTTCGGGCTTCATCACCATTTGGGATGAATTGGTAGAAAAATTTCTCACGAAGTATTTTCCACTAGCTAAGGCTGCAAAACTTTGAAATGATATCTTTTCCTTCGTACATTTGGAATTAGAGACTCTCTATACCTACTGGGAATGATGAAAGGAATTGTTGACGAAATGCCTATACCATAGGTTGAACTTGGGATTCCAAATGCTTACTTTTCACAATGGGTTAAACTTTGCCACTAAACAACTTTTGGATGCATTTTCTAGTGGTTCTACAGCAATGAAAAATCCCAAAGAGCTGAGAGACTTGATTGAAAATATAGCAATGAATTACTATTTTTAGGGAAATCCAAAGCCTAGGGCACGTATATAAGGAATACATAGTATGGATGCCATGGTGGCTATGAAAGCAATATTATCCACAAGCCTAAGTCATATGCTACGATTTTTGTAAAGACAGTTATCCGAATCATGAATGCCAAACTATGGAGCTTCTAATGATCAACCTTTGAAGTATGTGGACTATATAGGGAATGCGCATCAAGGCAACAATTTGTACGGGAATACTTACAATTCCGATTGGCATAATCATCCTAACTTCTCCTGGAGTTACCAAGGACAAAGCCAACCATTTCCTCCTTAAGGTGTTCAAGTTCATCTAATGGTTAGGCCTCAAACGCCTCTTCCCTATCATGCACATATTCCACTTCCTCCTTAACAACCACAAAAGCCCTTGTTGGAAGATTTGGTAGCTAAATTGGTTTCTTCCACAAACTCACGCTTTGAAGGAGTGATGCATATTTATTTTGGTATAAAAATTATATAAAAACTAAGCACATTCCCATTCAAATTTAAATTAAAACGTTAACCCCAAATTACACATATGAGCAAGCGTACTCATCATTAACATAACATAGGGTTCAAACGAGTGTCGATTCTCAAGGAACAAATATGCATTAATCAATTTTTTTTCATTGTTTAACCGACTCAATAAAGTGAAAATAAATAAAAATAAAAATAAAATAAAATAAAATAAAATAAAAATATATACATGTTAAGGATGGAGAAGTATGTGACTTAAACAATTATTTTGACAAACATGATCTCAAAGTACATAATCATTATCATAACTAATTATTCCCTTGACATCATGAAGGATTAAGATAGATTCACTTCTTTGGTCAATCCATGAAATCACTATCCTCCAGATAAATTAGTATCACTTGGTCTGTCTCAACTAATTCACCAAAAAGACGCATTAAACACAATCCTTGATTAAATTTCCTTGGTCTGGCAAATTTAAAGCATGAAATTAATCAATGAATCAACCTTTAATTACTCAATCATCAGCAATTAACCCCCTTTGGTCTAGTAAGTTAACAGCCAATAACTATGAAATTAATCAATTGTAACTACCATCGACCTCTTTGGTGTAGCAAGTTAAAGAAAAGAAACAACCAACCAATCTCGTAATACGCCCAAGTAATTAAATACTAAGAAAAACAACCAATTAATTAAAAGACCAAATAACTCTAAAAATTATGAATACCTAAAACAATGTCAAATTACAATAAAATAATTCACATATCATTGTTCAAGAAAAAGAAAAGAAAGGAAAGAAAGCACTCATAGACAAGCCTCATTCTTCTTTCCTTGTAGACCTTCTTGCACAACCTTCCTTGAATTATTTATCTCGAGAAAATATTGATAATACTTTCTAAAATATAACTAAGTCTCTATATTGTGCACCTCCCATTTTCTATGTACATTGGTCTTTATTTATAAGCTTACAAAATTCTTAAAAGAATCCAAAATAAAGAAGAAGTAATTACCTAAATAATCCAAAACAAAAAAGAAGTAATAATTACTAAATACAAGTCTAAGAGAAACTAAATAAAAAACACTAAGGAACCAGCTTTCACTTTTGAGAATTGGACTCCAATTTGAACTTCAATTGAAATCTTGATTTTCGGCTTTTGTCGTCTTATGCTGAAGCACAATTCTGTGGAATTGTAATTGCCTAAAATCAACTTCCAATCAAGCCGTGCACACCACCGAAAATCCTGCTGAGCCGTTCTTTGTTGTGTCGGCTCAATTGAGCCGCCGACTCCCTTTTCCTTCCTTTGTGATTCTGTTGCAATCGGCTTAGTTGAGCCGCAATCCAAGCCACCGAATTTATGCTGCCGAAATGTTGACTTTCTCTTCAATTGTTGCTTTTGTCCTTTTCTTGCTGTCAGTCAAAATTCATCTTCTGCTTTCTTTTTCTTTTGTTGCAATCTTCTTGTTGTCGGCTTGCTTAGCCGAACCAAGCGCACCGAATTGCTTTCTTTTGCTGTTCCTTGGCCCACCACCGAAATCTGTTTCTTTTCTTCTTCTTCGCTTAGTTGTGAGCCATAAAGCTGCCGAAATTGTTGACTAAAATTCTTTAGCTTTTATCCTTCTGCTTTTGTTCTTTAGCCTAGCCGAAATCCAATTCTTTCCTTTGTTTGCATCGGCTTTAATGAGCTGTGATGCCAATTGCTTCCTTTTCCAAGCAATTTCAATTTTAGCTCACTTTGTTTCTTCAATTTCTCTGCTCTTCCAGTGGAAAACCGGTGCCGGCTCCACTTTCTGGGTTGGTGTTGGTCCTGTTCTAGAAAATCACATAATTAGCTCTAATTTTTTCTTATTTTTGTATAAAATTACAGAAAAATATTTTTATAAGGAAAATATTAAATAGGAAAGAATATGACTAGTTATTGTATAAAAAGTGTTTTAATTTAACCTTAAATAACTAGAAAAAATATGACTAATTTAGGCCCTATCATATTCTCCCACACTTGATTCTTTAATTGTCCTCAAATAAACACTTAAACAAAACATTCAAAATAATTTATTTCTTTTATATTCATCCATAACAAAGCTATAATTTCTTTCCAACCTTAGATACAAAATTGTCATTCATTCACCCTTTAAAAACCTTTGTAAACTTATACATTAAATCAAATAATCCTAACACCATCAAAGTTAAGTTAAACAAGCTTATATTTAGTACATGAAAATTATTCAACTTTTCAAGCAAAACATAGATAATAAAAATCATATAAGTCAAGTCATTTAACCAATTCAAGTATTATAAACTCAAATTTACAAAACTTAAGTTAGTGAAATAAGGAAAACACTATATTCTCTTTTTTTTCTATGACTTTGGGAATTGATAGCCTCAAGTGCATGAATTTCTCTTCACACATTGTATTGGCCCCCTTTACAGTCATCACTCATCATTTTTTCTCTAATAATTTTTCAATATTTTTTTCTTTGCTTTTTCTTGACTTTTTGCCTTTGGAATAGCCTCAAGAGAGTGCATCGAATATACTTGCTACTTCTCCCCATATTGACCCCCTTTTTAGCTAAAGGTCATCAAAGATAAAAATAATAAGGGCATTTTTTTCTTTTTTTCAACTCATTTTTTTTCATCTCATATTTTTTCCACTCAATTTTTTCTCATATATTTTTTTCAACTAAAATTTTTTCTCTCTTTCCTTATTCAAAACTCAAAGTTAAGCAAATTTTAAATCTATAATACAAGAATTAATCAACAACTCTTCCCATATTTCATCATATCATCCATATTCAAACTCAAAAAATAAAATAAAACTCAAATACCAAATATAACTAAGGTTAATTTAAATTCTCAAGACTTAGCAAAATTTAACTTAATACACAAGTTTACCTTTTTAATAAAATCCTACCATACTGAATGACAAATCCATATCCAAAGTTAAAAAGAAAATCATATCTTCATTATAAACAAATAAACTCCATTTAGCTCCAAACCTTTTTTTTTTTTTAATTTCAACAATTCAAAACAATTCAAACATATATCATCGAAAATCTGTTAAACATATATAATTGAAAATCCATTGAAAATCACAAAGATGCACTTAAGAAAATGTTAAATCTCTCCCCTATACTTAAATTGGACATTGTCCTTAATGGCCTAAAATAGCACACTAAAGCATAACCAAGGGACCAAGAATGTAAAGAGGGAAAAGAAAATAATACTCCCCAAGGCAGATTAGCTCCAAGATATGAGAAGTTCATTCTTCAAGAAGTTGGAAGAATAATTTCCAACGAACTTCAACCTACAAATAGAAAGACGAATACACAAGTAAAAGCATAAAGAGTAATTGAAACAAAAGTAAAAATCAAGGGAGATGAAAAATAGAAAGTCAAAACCTTTAAGTCCCCCTCGAAGTAGAGCTTCCTTGTCTCCAAATTGTCCAATAGCACCACCACAACCTCCAAAAGGCTCACAAGATCCTCTTTGTCGCATCCAAAGCCACTTTGCAATTGGTTTTTTTTGTAGTGATGAATTTCTCCAGATTTTTTATACTAAAAAAAAACAAGAATAATTTCCAACGTAGATAACAAAAGTACAATGTCAACCAATCTTCAATCATCACAGCAAAATATCACAAAGAGGTTCTATTGTCCAAGATGTCTAGATTGGCAAAAAATTCCAGAAAAATACATAGTGAGTGTTCAGAAGCAATTACAAGACTTACAAGTCATTATATGCTTTTTTCTACCACCAAATAAACTCAACAAAGATATGTCCATGTCTAGTAAATTTTTCCTCAAAAACACATATACACAATGCCAAGATATTCAAGAAGATAAAATCGAGAAAGTTTCACACCACTATGTTCCCCAACATATAAGTTTTAAAAAATTTTAATCCACGGGGGATAATTAGAAGAAGAAGAAAAGTAATGTAAAGAAGATGAAGGGGAAAATGAAGATGAAGGGAATGAATAAAAGTATCATTCTAGGGAAATTGGGGGGGAAAATCAAATAAGAAAGAAAAATAGCAGAACCAAACAAATAAGAAAAACAAACTAGAAAATCAAAGAAAAAGACAAAATAAGAAAAATTTGGGAAGAAAAGAAAAAAAAAAGGGTAAGGGAACAAACGAAAAAAAACAAAATGTTATAAAATTAGGGTAGTGTTAGAATAAAATCTACACACTACACACTAAGAAAATTCTAACTATTCTTTGCACAAGAATTTCTCTTCAAACTTCTCTCTTTCTTTCTCTCACAATTCTTTCTCTAATCTTTCTTTCACTAATCTTTCTTTCACAAAATGATGGTGTATTACAAGCTTAGAGAATAGCTCTATTTATAGAGCTCTAATTAGTGGATTACATCATGGCATACATCATCTACCACTAATCTTAATTAGTGGTGTCTCCACTAAATGGTGGACATCCATAAAAATCTTCTAATAATTCACATAAATCCATAATTAGTGGAGCCTACACTAATTAATAGAGATTCCAATAATTCATAACACTCCCCCTTGGATGTCCATCCATTACATAAAGAATATGCCTCGTTAAAACCTTACTAGATAAAAACCCAGTGGGAAAAAAAATCTAGTGAAGGAAAAAGAGTACACTATTCTATATGTCTGTTTATTACTCCCCCTGATGAGATGATTCCTTTAAATCTTTAAACCGACGCATACCGATTTTATATCTCAACTTCTCAAATGTTGCAATCGGTAAAGTCTTCGTGAAAATATCTGCGAGGTTATCACATGACCGAATTTGTAGCACATCAATTTCACATTTCTTCTGGAGTTCATGAGTAAAGAAGAATTTTGGCGAAATATGTTTTGTCCGATCTCCTTTAATATATCCTCTTCGTAATTGAGCTATGCAAGCTGCATTGTCTTCATAAAGAGGAGTTGGAATATCTTTGATTGATGATAATCCACAACTTTCTCGGATATAATGAATCATGGATCTTAGCCATACACATTCTCGACTTGCTTCTTGAATGGCTATAATTTCAGCATGATTTGAAGAATTAGCTGCTATAGATTGTTTCGTAGAACGCCATGATATAGCAGTATTTCCACATGTAAATAGATAGCCCGTTTGAGAACGTGCTTTATGTGGATCAGATAAATAACCAGCATCTTGGAGATATCGAAGGACTTGTTTAATTCTATTCCAATGTCGTCGTGTTGGTGAAGAACTAAATCTTGCTAATAAATTGACAGCAAAAGCAATATCAGGTCGTGTATTATTAGCAAGATACATCAATGCACCAATTGCACTGAGATATGGTACTTCAGGACCAATGAGTTCTTCATCATTTTCTTGAGGTCGGAAAGGATCTTTATCCACATTTAATGATCGGACGATCATTGGAATACTCAATGGATGTGCTTTGTCTATGTAAAATCTTTTTAGCACTTTTGTTGTATATGTTGATTGATGAATAAATGTTCCACTCTCCAGATGTTCAATTTGTAAACCAAGGCAAAATTTGGTTTTACCAAAATCCTTGATTTCGAATTCTCTTTTTAAATAATCAATTGTTTCTTGGAGCTCTTCAGGAGTTCCAATAAGATTAATATCATCAACATATATAGCTAATATCACAAATTTAGAACTAGATTTCTTAATAAAAACACATGGACATACCTGGTCATTTTTAAATTCCGCTTTCAATAAATATTCACTAAGACGTGTGAACCACATGCGCCCAGATTGCTTCAGGCCATATAATGATTTCTGCAACTTGATGGAGTAATTTTCACGAGGATAATGTTTATATGCTTCAGGCATATGAAATCCTTTGGGGATTTCCATATAAACATCATTTTCTAAATTTACATATAAGTAAGCAGTGACAACATCTAATAGGCGCATATCTATCTTTTCATGTACTGCCAAACTGATAAGATATCGGAGTGTAATAGCATCAACAATAGGAGAATAAGTTTCATCATAATCAATACCTGGTCTTTGTGAAAAACCTTGGGCTACTAATCGCGCTTTATATCGAACGATTTCACTCTTTTCATTGCGCTTTCGCACAAATATCCATTTGTAGCCAACAGGTTTTACACCTTCTGGTGTTCGAATGCAGGTCCGAAGATTCACGTTTTGTCAGTGCATTTAACTCCGATTGAATCGCATTTTTCCATTGCAGCTAATCTTTTCTATGCCGACATTCATCAACTGATATTGGTTCAAGATCATCATTATCCTGTGTAACATCAAGAGATATATTGTATGCAAATATATTATCAATAACAGTTTCTATCCGATTCCAACTTCTACCGGAAGTGGTATAATTGATAGAAATTTCAGTGTTACTTTCATCAACTTCTGGTTTTTTGTCATCAGTTCTCTCTTGGTCTTTATCATTCTTTTCTTCAATATGATCTTTTGGATCAGTTAATCCTCTTTTCTTTCGAGAATTTTCATCTTTAGAACCAAGAGGTCGGCCACGCTTCTGGCGTGTTTTTGACTCAGCAGCTATATGTATAATATTTTGTTCTGCTGGAACTTCAATTCGAATAGGAGCATTTATAGCTGGAATATGCGATTTTGTAACTCTTCTGGAGTCATTAAAAGCGTCTGGCGTTTGATTTGCAATGCTTTGCAAATGAATTATCTTTTGAACTTCAAGTTCACATGCGCTTGTGCGCGGATCAAGATAATTTAATGATGTTGTCCAAGCAAGATCCTTTTTATGCTTGTTTTGGTTCTCCCCTAATTTAGGGAATAATGATTCATCAAAATGACAATCAACAAATCTTGTCGTGAATACATCTCCTGTCAGGGGTTCAACATACCCGATAATAGAGGGAGAATCATATCTAACGTATATCCCCTTTCTTCTTTGAGGACCCATCTTTGTACGTTGGTTTGGTGCAATTGGAATATACACAACACACCCAAAAATTCTTAAATGAACAATATTTGGTTCTGACCCAAAAGCCAATTGCAAAGGAGAGAATTTATGATAACTAGCTGGTCTTATACGTACAAGTGTTGTAGCATGTAGAATAGCATTTCCCCAGGCAGATGTTGAGAGATTTGTTTTCATTAATAATGGTCTAGCAATTAATTGTAATCGTTTAATCAAAGATTCAGCAAGACCATTTTGTGTGTGAACATGAGCTACAGGATGTTCAACATTAATCCCAATTGACATGCAATATGCATCAAAAGCATGTGATGAAAATTCACCAGCATTATCCAAACGGATATTTTTAATGTGATGGTCCGGAAATTGTGCTCGTAATTTAATTATTTGAGCAAGTAATCTCGCAAACGCCAGGTTGTGAGTAGATAATAAACATACATGTGACCATCGGGATGATGCATCAATTAAGACCATAAAATATTTGAACGGTCCACATGGTGAATCAATAGGTCCACAAATATCTCCGTGAATCCGTTCGAGAAATGTAGGACTTTCAGCTCCTACTTTTACTGGTGATGGTTTAACAATTAATTTTCCTAGGGAACATGCAGTACATGTGAATTTTTCTAATGTTAATATCCTTTTATTTTTTAAAGGATGACCATGTGTATTCTCAATGATTCTTCTCATCATGGTAGATCCCGGATGACCCAACCGGTCATGCCAAATGCTAAAAGTAATAGGATCAGTAAACTTCTGGTTTACTAGATGATGAATTTCAATTGTACGTATTTTTACAAAATATAGGCCAGTAGAAAAAGACGGCAGTTTTTCTAATACAGATTTCTTACCCAAATGCATTTGAGTAATAAAAAAATGCTCAATCCCATTTTCCTCATTTGTTTCAACATGATACACATTTCTGCGGATATCTTTAAAACTCAATAAATTTCTTCTGGATTTTGAGGAAAATAGTACCTTATCAATAATAATTGTTGTTCCTTTAGGCAACAATATACTAGCTCTTCTGGAGCCCTCAATTACATTTGCACTACCGTTTATCGTATAAATATTTATTTCTCTCATTTTGAGATCAGAAAAATATTTCTCATTTTTTAGTATGGTGTATGTAGTTCCACTATCAATAATGCATACATCATCATTAACAACAGCCATCTGAACACAAATATATATATGCAAACGTAAATATTATTAGAATAGAATGAAAATGAAAATACAAAAATATCATGGTGAGGCTTTAGTTTTTCTGGACACTACCATCACCAATTAAATGGTCTATCCTACCGTCTGGGTGTTCAAAAAAATCCGATACATCCATATGGGTAATATTGATATTAAGATCTTCATGATCAATATCATCATCCTCAGCATTATTTATTGGATGTTGAGAAAAATTCGCTTCCATATTTTTATTTTTCAATGAAGCTTGATACAATTCAACTAAATGATTAGCCGTACGACAGTTTCGTAACCAATGACCTTTCATGCCACATCTATAACATATATCCTCATGCTTTTCTTCAATTTCTTTTTCTTTTCCCTTATGATCTTTTCTGTTCCACTTCAAGTGGCCAGTATTTCTCACAGTTTGATTATAATTGTGATAAGGGAAATATCGAGCGTGTCTACGACCATAACTACGACCACGGCCACGGCCATGGCCACGACCACGACTATAACGATGGCTTCTGCTGGAGCCAACAGCATTCACTTCTGGGAGTGCTGTTGAGCCAGTTGGTCTGGCTTCATGATTTCTCAATAATAACTCATTATTTTTTTCTGCAATGAGAGGGCAGTAATTAAATCTGTAAATTTTGTATACCCATTTTCTCAATATTGTTGCTGCAGGACAATATTTGAGGTATGAAAGGTGGAGAATGTCTTCTCCAACATATCTTCATCAGTCACTTTTTCTCCACATAATTTTAATTGAGATGTAATTTTATACATTGCGGAGCTATATTCATTCACGGTTTTAAAATCTTGCAACCTCAGGTGCAACCATTCATACCGTGCAGTGGGTAGTACGACCATTTTCAGATGGTCAAATCTTTCTTTTAAATTTACCCACAAGACATATGGATCTTTTTCGGTAAGATATTCCATTTTCAAATTTTCATCGAGATGACGACGAATAAAAATCAAAGCTTTAGCCTTGTGTTGTGCAGATGCACTATTATTTGCTTGAGTAGTTTCACTAAGGCCTTCAGTATTTAGATGCATTTCTGCATCGAGAACCCATGACATATAATTTTTTCCAGAAATATCAAGGGCTACAAATTCGAGTTTAGCGAGATTAGCCATAGAGATCAATAAATGCGTACCTGTCTTCTGATTTTGTTAACGGCAGAAACTCGTGTTTAGTCTTCTGGCTTTTGTACCGGTAGAGACTCGTGCTGATAACGTGTTATAAAATTAAAGTAGTGTTAGAATAAAATCTACACACTACACACTAAGAAAATTCTAACTATTCTTTGCATAAGAATTTCTCTTCAAACTTCTATCTTTCTTTCTCTCACAATTCTTTCTCTAATCTTTCTTTCACTAATCTTTCTTTCACAAAATGATGGTGTATTACAAGCTTAGAGAATAGCTCTATTTATAGAGCTCTAATTAGTGGATTACATCATGGCATACATCATCTTCCACTAATCTTAATTAGTGGTGTCTCCGCTAAATGGTGGACATCTATAAAAATCTTCTAATAATTCACATAAATCCATAATTAGTGGAGCCTCCACTAATTAATGGAGATTCCAATAATTCATAACACAAAAAGATTTTTTTTTTTTTTTTGGATAGCCTTCGGGGCTTCAGCCGATGCCGGTTGCATTCTGCCCAAGCTCCCTTTTTTTTTTTTTTTTTTGCTAAAACTATCCTAATTAAATGCATGACCACAATACGTTTAAAACAAGAATTCCTAAATTAAACTAAAAGTAAAAATTGTAAATAAAGAAACAACTAATAAAATAAAATAGTCCGTCTCCAATATCGTGTTAACTTAAGTCCAAATCTGAAAATAAAAAGAGTTAGTATTGACTCAAAATTATAGATGTAAAAATCAACGAATTAAAAATATCATTATTACACATATTCCATATTAACATTGGGTTAATAAAATTAAATAACTAAATATATAATATATACAAACATGCAAAGACAAGTTAGTTATTATGAACATGTAACTACCTATTTACATATTTATAACATAGAGTGAAATTAAAATACAATGATACAAACAACAAAATATGGCACCTTTTTGCAAAAAGAACAATTGTACAAATTTACATATTAACATATTTACCTATTTATATAATCACATGGTTAAATCAACAAAGTCCAAGCTTTCATGATATTGTTCCTCGGCAATGGTGCTAAAAACTTGATGCGTATTTATTTGAGTATAAAAATCATATAAAAACTAAGCACATTCTCAATCAAGTTTAAATTTAATCCCAAATTATACATATGAGCAAGCGTACTCATCATTAACATAGCTTAGGGTTCAAACGAGTGTCGATCCTCAAGGAACAAGTATGTATTAATCACTTTTCTTTCATTGTTTAACCGACTTAATAAAGTGAAAATGAATAAAAAGAAAAATAAAATAAAATAAAATAAAATAAAAATATATACATGTCAAGGATGGAAAAGTATGTAACTTAAACAATTATTTTGACAAACATGATCTCAAAGTACCTAATCATTATCATAACTAATTATTCCCTTGGCATCATGAAGGATTAAGATAGATTCACTTCTTTAGTCAATCCATGAAATCACTATCCTCTAGATAAATTAGTATCACTTGGTCTATCTTAACTAATTCACCAAAAAGACGCATTAAACACAATCCTTGATTAAATTTTCTTGGTCTGGCAAATTTAAAGCATGAAATTAATCAATGAATCCTTGGTCTGGCAGAATATCAATTAACCTTTAATTACTCAATCCTTAGCAATTAACCCCTTTTGGTCTAGCAAGTTAACAACCAATAAATATAAAATTAATCAATTGTAACTACTATCAACCTCTTTGGTCTAGCAAGTTAAAGAAAAGAAACAACCAACTAATCTCGTATTATGCCCAAATAATTAAATACCAAGAAAAACAACCAATTAATCAAAAGATCAAATAACTCTAAAAATCATGAATACCTAAAATAATGTCAAATTACAATAAAACAATTAACATATCATTGTTCAAGGAAAAAAAAAACAAAGGAAGGAAAACACTCATAGACAAGCCTCATTCTTCTTACCTTGTAGACCTTCTCGCACAATCTTCCTTGAATTATTTATCTCGAGAAAATATTGGTAATGCACTCTAAAATATAACTAAACCTCTACATTGTGCACCTCCCTTTTTCTATGTACATTGGCCTTTATTTATAGGCTTACAAAATTCTTAAAAGAATCTTAAATAAAAAAGAAGTAATTACCTAAATAATTCAAAACCAAAAATAAGAAATAATTACTAAATACAAGTCTAAGAGAAACTAAATAAAAAACATTAAGGAAACCGTCTTTCACTTTTGAGAATTGGACTTCAATTTGAACTTCAATTGAAATCTTGATTTTCGGCTTTTGTCATCTTATGCTGAAGCACAATTCTGTGGAATTGTAATTGCCTAAAATCAACTTCCAATCAAGCCGTGCACACCACCGAAAATCCTGCTGAGCCATTCTTTGTTGTGTCGGCTTAATTGAGCCGCCGACTTCCCTTTTCCTTCCTTTGTGATTTTGTTGCCATCAGCTTAGTTGAGCCGCAATCCAAGCCACTGAATTTATGCTGCCAAAATTGTTGACTTTGTCTTCAATTTGTTATAAAATTAGGGTAGTGTTAGAATAAAATCTACACACTACACACTAAGAAAACTCTAACTATTCTTTGCACAAGAATTTCTCTTCAAACTTCTCTCTTTCTTTCTCTCACAATTCTTTCTATAATCTTTCTTTCACAAAATGATGGTGTATTACAAGCTTAGAGAATAGCTCTATTTATAGAGCTCTAATTAGTGAAATACATCATGGCATACATCATCTTCAACTAATCTCAATTAATGGTGTTTCCACTAAATGGTGGACATCCATAAAAATCTTCTAATAATTCACATAAATCCATAATTAGTGGAGCCTCCACTAATTAATGGAGATTCCAATAATTCATAACACTCCCCCTTGGATGTCCATCCATTACATAAAGAATATGCCTCGTTAAAACCTTACTAGATAAAAACCCAAGTGGGAAAAAAATCTAGTGAAGGAAAAAGAGTACACTATTCTATATGTCCATTTATTACTCCCCCCGATGAGATGATTCCTTTAAATCTTTAAACCGACGCATACCGATTTTATATCTCAACTTTTCAAATGTTGCAGTCGGTAAAGTCTTCGTGAAAATATCTCGCGAGGTTATCACATGACCGAATTTGTAGCACATCAATTTCACATTTCTTCTGGAGTTCATGAGTAAAGAAGAATTTTGGTGAAATATGTTTTGTCCGATCTCCTTTAATATATCCTCCTCGTAATTGAGCTATGCAAGCTGCATTGTCTTCATAAAGAGGAGTTGGAATACCTTTGATTGATGATAATCCACAACTTTCTCGGATATAATGAATCATGGATCTTAGCCATACACATTCTCGACTTGCTTCATGAATGGCTATAATTTCAAAGATGATTTGAAGAAGTAGTCGCTATAGATTGTTTCGTAGAACTCCATGATATAGCAAGTATTTCCACATGTAAATAGATAGCCCGTTTGAGAACGTGCTTTATGTGGATCAGATAAATAACCAAAGATCTCGCATAACCTATCAATGTTGGACTGGTTTTATTTGAATAAAATAATCCGAGATCAATTGTACCTTGGAGATATCGAAGGACTTGTTTAATTCCATTCCAATGTCGTCGTGTTGGTGAAGAACTAAATCTTGCTAATAAATTGACAAATAAAGCAATATCAGTGCCGTGTGTTATTAGCAAGATACATCAATGCACCAATTGCACCGAGATATGGTACTTCAGGACCAAGGAGTTCTTCATCATTTTCTTGAGGTCTGAAAGGATCTTTATCCACATTTAATGATCTGGACGATCATTGAAATACTCAATGGATGTGCTTTGTCCATGTAAAATCTTTTTAGCACTTTTGTCTGTATATGTTGATTGATGAATAAATATTCCACTCTCCAAATGTTCAATTTGTAAACCAAGGCAAAATTTGGTTTTACCAAAATCCTTGATTTCGAATTCTCTTTTAAATAATCAATTGTTTCTTAGAGCTCTTCAGGAGTTCCAATAAGATTAATATCATCAACATATATAGCTAATATCACAAATTTAGAACCAGCATTTCTTAATAAAAACGCATGGACATACCTGGTCATTTTTAAATCCCGCTTTCAATAAATATTCACTAAGACGTGTGAACCACATGCGCCCGTATTGCTTCAGTGCCATATAATGATTTCCGCAACTTGATGGAGTAATTTTCACGAGGATAATGTTTATATGCTTCGTGCATATGAAATCCTTCGGGATTTTCATGTAAACATCATTTTCTAAATTTCCATACAAGTAAGCAAGTGACAACATCTAATAGGCGCATATCTATCTTTTCATGTACCGCCAAACCGATAAGATATCGGAGTGTAATAGCATCAACAATAGGAGAATAAGTTTCATCATAGTCAATACCCGGTCTTTGTGAAAAACCTTGGGCTACTAATCGCGCTTTATATCGAACGATTTCACTCTTTTCATTGCGCTTTCGCACAAATATCCATTTGTAGCCAACAGTGTTTTACACCTTCCGGTATTCGGACCGCAGTCCGAAGACTTCACGTTTTGTCGTTGCATTAAACTCCGATTGAATCGCATCTTTCCATTGCAGCCAATCTTTTCTATGCCGACATTCATCAATCGATATTGGTTCAGGATCATCATTATCCTGTGTAACATCAAGAGATACATTGTATGCAAATATATCATCAATAACAGCTTTCTATCCGATTCCAACTTCTACCGTAAGTGGTATAATTGATAGAAATTTCAGTGTTACTTTCATCAACTTCTCGGTTCTTTGTCATCAGTTCTCTCTTGGTCTTTATCATTCTTTTCTTCAATATGATCTTCTGGATCATTTAATCCTCTTTTCTTTCGAGGATTTTTATCTTTAGAACCAAGAGGTCGGCCATGCTTCTGGCATGCTTTTGGCTCAGCAGCTATAGGTATAATATTTTGTTCTCACTGGAACTTCAATTCGAATAGGAGCATTTATAGCTGGCATATGCGATTTTGTTACTCTTCTAGAGTCAACAAAAGCGTCTGGCATTTGATTTGCAATGCTTTACAAATGAATTATCTTTTGAACTTCAAGTTCACATGCGCTTGTATGCGGATCAAGATAATTTAATGATGTTGTCCAATCACGATCTTTCTTGTACTGTTTCTGTTCTCCCCTTAATTTAGGGAATAATGATTTCATAAGAGAATAAGAAAATAAATATAAGAAAATGATGACAAGAAGGAAATGCTAAGAAAAATATCTATTTTTTTTTTCACTCTTCCCGGTACCGACTTTTCATCTTCCTCTCTTGTCTTTTCTTCTCCTCCGACCCTCTACCTACCATCTACCTCTTCTTCTTCTTCATACAGATATATATATATATATATATGTATCGATATATATCTCAGTTATCAGTCATTAGTAAACATCAAAAACAAAAATCACAAAGCAGATATGGAGACTCGTAATTCATTTGAGACATGGTCAAATTTTGACTTAGTTTCTGCAGCAGATGTTGATGTATTTTCATTTCCAAACCAACCGCTTGTGCCTAATTCGAACACAGAAGATTTTGATATGTTTTCCTTTCCAAACCAACCGCTTCGCCTAATTCGAACGCTGAAGATTTTGATATATTTTCCTTTTCAAACCAACCGCTTCGTCTAATTCGAATGCGTAAGATTTTGATATATTTTCCTTTCCAAACCAACCACTTCCTCCTAATTTCAGGTGAGATACCTTTGATGGCTTCCATTTGTTTTTAGTGTGCTTGATAATGAAATTAAACTCTCTTTTGGTTTGTTTTTTATGTAAATCAGTGGAAGTTTTGAACATACCGCTTTGGACCAAGTTGATCCGCCTCTACAAGAGACTCGCTTTTGATACTTGTTCTTCTTGATGCTATTCCTTTGAATGAGGATATGCTTGTGCATGATCCTTTCTACTCTCTAATGGATTTTGAACAAAGCCATAATATGATTCCAGTGTTATTATACATTTAAACATGGATTTTGAATGGTATTACCTTTATCGATATTATTTTCTTTTTCTAGGAAAAATAATGAGTGGTCTTGGCAACGAAGTCGGAGTAAGTACTCATGAAATGCATAATATCGAAGTTCAAGATATTATTGCAGACAAAATTCCTGGGGAGAAGAAGATGATTAAGAGGCAGAGAGAGAAGAAGGGCAATAACTCCCAAACACTATCAAGAGAAACAATTTCGCAAGATCTTTTACCTACCAATCAAGAGCGCAGCCAAAGAACTGAATATTGGCATAACCCGTCTCAAGAAAAGATGTAGGGAGTTAGGAATTCGTCGATGGCCTCACAGGAAATTGGTGAGCTTGGAGACCATAATCAAGAATGTTCAGGTTCTCTATCATACATACTTATAATTTGTAAGTATGAAACTATGAAAGATTTATAAGTAAATAATCGATGATATCACTTCGATTTACAGGATATGCAAAATAAAGAAGAAGGAGGACATATGGCTGAGAAGAAATTATAAGAAGCCATTGCGATACTGGAATGTGAAAAACAGTTGGTGGAAGAAAGTCCTAATACGCAGTTAGAGGACCAAACACAGAAATTGAGACAAGCATGTTTCAAGGCCAAATATAATAAGAAATATAATAAACTTAAGGAGATCATAAAATCTCAAGACTCATTTCGCAAGTAATTTTACTGCTACTTCGCCGCTAGTCTCGATGCTGGCTCAAAAGGGAAAGAAAATGAGGAGGATGTCGAAAAAGAGGAGTTGAAGTCCATAATTACTAATTGTTTGTCGTCCTCTAATGTAAATATTGAAAAAGAACAATTACAAACCTTCATCTTACATTTGTCAGCTCAATTACAAAAGAGCAACTATAAGCATGTATCATTAAGTTCATATGAACACTAGTGCTATGAATAAAAGATGTGATGCTTATTATTAATGAAAATATCTTTTTCCCTTATTATCTTTTCTGTTCCACTTCAGGTGGCCAGTATTTCTCTGTGATAAGGGAAATATCGAGTGTGTCCATGACCATAACCACGGCCACTGCCACAACTACGACTATAACGATGGCTTCTATTGGAGCCAACAACATTCACTGGGAGTGCTGTTGAGCCAGTTCATCTGGCTTCATGATTTCTCAATAATAACTCATGTTAAAGCTGTCAATTTTGGATACCCTTTTTATCGATATTGTTATTGTAGAACATGAAAAATGGAGAATGTCTTCTCCAATATAACTTCATCAGTAACTTTTTCTCCGTAAAATTTTTAACTAAGATGTAGTTTTATACATCACGGAGTTCACGGTTTTACAATCTTGCAACTTCAGGTGCAACCATTCATACCGTGCAGTGGGTAGTACGACCATCTTCAGGTGGTCAAATCTCTTTTTTTTTTATTTTTATCCACATGACATATGGATCTCCTTTTTTTTTTTTTTTTTAGCATTTAGATACATTTTTGTATGACATATAAAATTTTTTTTCAGAAATAGCAAGGGTTACAAATTCGAATTTAGCGAGATCAATAAACGCGTACCTGTCTTCTGGCTTTAATAACGGCAGAGACTCGTGCTGATAACGTGTTATAAAATTAGGGTAGTGTTAGAATAAAATCTACACACTACACACTAAGAAAACTCTAACTATTCTTTGCACAAGAATTTCTCTTCAAACTTCTCTCTTTCTTTCTCTCACAATTCTTTCTATAATCTTTCTTTCACAAAATGATGGTGTATTACAAGCTTAGAGAATAGCTCTATTTATAGAGCTCTAATTAGTGAAATACATCATGGCATACATCATCTTCAACTAATCTCAATTAATGGTGTCTCCACTAAATGGTGGACATCCATAAAAATCTTCTAATAATTCACATAAATCCATAATTAGTGGAGCCTCCACTAATTAATGGAGATTCCAATAATTCATAACACAATTGTTGTTTTTGTCCTTTTCTTGCTGTCAGCCGAAATTCATCTTCTACTTTATTTTTCTTTGTTGCAATCTTCTTGTTGTCGGCTTGCTTAGCTGAACCAAGCCCACCGAATTGCTTTCTTTCGCTGTTCCTTGGCCCACCACCGAAATTTGTTTCTTTTCTTCTTCTTCGCTCAGTCGTGAGCCATGAAGCTGCCGAAATTGTTGACCGAAATTCTTTAGCTTTTATCCTTCTGCTTTTGTTCTTTGGCCTAGCTAAAATCCAATTCTTTCCTTTGTTTGCATCGGCTTTAGTGAGCCGTGATACCAATTGCTTCCTTTTCCAAGCAATTTCAATTTGAGCTCACTTTATTTCTTCAATTTCTCTGCTCTTCGAGTGGAAAACCAGCGCCGGCTCCACTTTCTAGGCTGGTGCTGGTCCTATTCTGGAAAATTACATAATTAACTTTAATTTTTTTCTTATTTTTATATAAAATTATAAAAAAATATTTTTATAAAAGAAATATCAAATAAGAAAGAATATAACTAGTTATTGTATAAAAAATGTCTTAATTTAACCTCAAATAATTAGAAAAAATATAACTAATTTAGGCCATATCAAGGAGTTGAATTGTCTGAGAAATTAAGAAGCGTCAATTCACAATCTTGATAATCAAATTGGGTCGATTGCAAAGCTGATTTAAGATACGAAGAGTGGCACTCTCTAAGGGATAGTTTTATTTATACTTTATTTACTTATGTGCTTTGTACATGTCTAAATTATTACAAATTGGATATCAAACTAGGATTTTGTTTTTCACTCAAGGTAATGCAACCAAAATGGGCGTTTGCATCCACTCATTTTTTTAACTCAACAGTTTTTTTACACTTTTTTAAAGAAAAGATAAAGAATGCAATTTTCTCTCATTCTTTTATTTATTCTTTTTCTTTCTTATCATCGTGTTATTTTTTCTCTCTTGTAGATGCTATATGAGAACCATCTTTTTTTTTTTTTTTTACTTGGTAGGTGTTATTTGGGAACCACCTACTTATCATATATACTTAAGCCCATGTTTAGGACTAATTTAGACTACTTTTCAACAAAATTAGCATATAGACCATACTTATATTTCATTACATCAATTGTATGGCTTTCACAAAGGTAAAAACTTCCTACATTTACTAAGAAATAAACAAGATTATATTAAATTCTCATGACTTAATTATATCTAGCCTAATATAAAAGTTTAACAAAAATCATCTTGACCAAATAAATACCAAATCATTTTTCAAAGTAAAAGGAAAAGAAATAGCTCCACCAATTTTTATCAAAAGCTCAAAAAGTTTCAAAATTTTAAAAAATTTCAACAATTTCAAAATTTTTTTTGCCCGATTTCAGACAAAAACTTGGAAAAAGAAATTGTAATTCCATACCCCCATACTTAAATCGGACATTGTTCTCAATGGACGAAAATAAAATATAACCAAAAGGACCAATAAGATAAGGGAGAAAGACAAACAACATTTCCTAAGAAAATTATTTTTGATAAGGGCTAAAATCATCATTTATTTTTTAGTTATTTGAGGTTATTTTGTAATACATTTGATATAATAACTAGATATATTCCTTCATATTTGATAGTGTATCTTTGGAAAGATATTTTGCTATTTTTATGTAGAATAAATCACGAAAAGGTAAAAACTGACACTGTAACAGAGCCGGCCGTGCATAGCACAGCAGGCGCCGACCCTTCACTGGGAAAATAGAGCTGGCACAGAGGCACAGTTGGCGCCGGCTCAAAAGCACGGCCAGCGCTGGCCGTGTGCGGATTTAAGATGGCGGGTGTCCTTTTCCAAGAAAATTTTGAAAATTTTAGTTGGATTCTTTTGATAACTCTTTCAACCATGGAAAAGGACTCATGCAGGCACTTTTTGGCAACTTAAACTCCTATAAATACAAGAGAATAACATTGTACAAGAGAGAGTTCTAGTTCTTGAGTTTTCAATGTAATATTTATAGAACTCCTAGAGAAACACTAAGAACAAGGAGGATCAATGAAATCTTGGAGAAGAAGAGGAGCTTTATCAAGAATATTGCAAAGGAGAAAGGGATTACACTTATCTATGAGTTTTTCTTCTTTCTTTCTTTGTAATTCTATTTTGTTAAAGTTGGATTTATATGTTTTAATTGTAGTTGGGGATATTTTTACTTTATGATTTGTGTTGAATTAATTCTAGACTTGTTGAATTCCAATTCTAAGTATTTAATTATTTAATTTTATGAGTTGAATTAATTATTCTGGATTAGTTAATTCACTATCTTGTGATCTCTTAATAGACTTGGAAAATGAAGTTAAGGGAAAGACTTGGTAATAAAAATGAGATTGATTCACCTAGAGATTAGGGGTATTATTTATTCCAAAAGACGTTATTGTTGCCTAGAATATAGGAACATTAATTGTTTAATTGAGTTGTTCTTAATGCTTCTTAGTTTTAATTAGAAAAGTAGAGTATACTCTTTAATTAGACTAAGAATAAGAATTTCATGACTTGAAAAACGATTGGAATTTGCTTTTGAAACTCATATTTATATTTTGGGAATAGGAATCAATTGGTTAAAAGATATTTTCTTCACTTGTCATAGAATTGAGATATTACTTCATTACATGTCTTTTCTCCTTATTTTCACTCCTCGATTGTCCTTATGACTTTTCTTGTGAGTACTCGATTTATTCTCTAGGAATTAGGTTAGTTGGTTATTTATTATATCTTCTTATTTTGTTGACTAAACAATAAAGATTTGGGTAAAGTAAGATGAGAGCTTAAGTTCCTATGGATTCGATACTTGCTATTTCCTATACTATATGATAGGTATACTTGCCTGTATGTGTGGTTTTAGTGATTATCATTTTAATTAAATCTTGATTGCTTGTGGACTTTGTTGATAATATTTTCTATACTAAAAAATACGCATCAAGTTTTTAGTGTCGTTGCCGGTGATAGGCACTATTGAAAACATTCGAGTCTTATTAATTTAGCCTTTGTTGTATTTGTAAATATTACTAACTTTTATTTTTTTAGGTACTTTGTGAATATTTAAGTCTTTTTATTAGTATATAATTTTTTTATTTGTTTAAAATTTTGCTATTCTTTATTTTTCTTTTTGATTTGATTTTTGTTTTTCTTTGAGTACGAGGTTGACATTATCATAAACAATTATTTTTGGGCATAAAATAAAAGAATTTACAATGATGATAGATTAGCAAGGTTACAAGCTCAAATTGATGTTTTTAGTGAGATGCCATTTAGAGCATTAGTGAATTTTTTTATCGCCAATATAAATTCCTCCGTTCAAAGTTATGGGGAATCTTCCCAACGATTATGCCATCAACGAACCTAATTAGCTAAGATTATTGAGGAGATTTAAGAGATAATTGCCTCGAACACATCAAATTTCACACAACCATAGCGGACCTTTTCCAGAAATGAACCGACGCCGGATGTAATGGTTGAGGCGGTGCTGGCTTTCCCCCAAAAAGATGCAACAATGCTTTTTGATACATTTTTGGAGAAAATTGGAGATAAATTGTGTCCCTCGAGTGATATTGTTGGGTATCTTAGGCTCGTATCGTATACAGTGCATTAGAAAATAAAACGAGATACCCTCTCAAGACCCATCTATGTGTGGAAAACAAGACATAAAGTGAGTAAAGGTAACAGCTTTTACCTTTGGGTGATCGTCCGAAAAACAAAAATTTCTTCTTTGAGTTCAGGCGCGATCCAGCAATCCTCATAATCAACCTCCGCGTGAGTTGAACGTCTAACAACTATAATCACAGTGCGTGATTATCTCTAACAGTAATCCACACAGAGGAATACTCAAGCACTAAAATTTATGTCCTAGCAGAAACAATAATAGCGGCTAGGGTTCTCTTGTTTTCAGCAAAACGAGAGGGAGAGAGAAGAAGGGAAAAACATGTGACTTGGCTGGGGATTTCGTGTATCTCATCAGCCCGGATTTTCGTGTGTTATATCTACTATATATCACACAAAATTTCCTTCCCAAAACTGAGAATTCTAATCCTATTAGAATTCCCTAATTGTAATTAGAAACATCAAGTTCTCACAATTACAACTTGGACCACAAATTATAACTAATTATAATTTATCCACAACAACTTCAATTTCTCTTAATTAACCCCACTATATTATCAAATAACATCTTAAGTATATAATCATCTATTGTGTGTGACCTATTAGGTTTCCCAGTCAATTGGTAGAGAACATGAATTAATCCAAATGCCTTTGAGATTAATAATCCATAATTAATCAGAATTAATCCTATTAATTCTAATCAGGATTGGTTTATTAATTCATCAATTAATAAACCCATATTCCCAGATCATGAGCGGTATCTAGCAACACATCATGACCACCCAAGAGTCCAGGAAGTCAAGTGGCTTGACATGAACCCTTCAATAACAAACTTCAGTGCAATTAACTCCTTTCACCATACAATATCTCATTCAGTTTGGAGTACGGAATTAGTGCCAACTCCCTCCAGAAATAATTCTGGCCTGAATACAATTGTATTTGTACCAGAAACCCACTACTCTATATGTGTATCAATTGGAACTATTTCCAATACACAATTGTCTTGGCCAAGGACTTTTCGAATAGTAATTCCTACAAGTGGCCGTGAGATATTCGCCCCTACTATTAGGAGTGGTGAATCTTTTATTAACCCTCTCAACTACTTTCGTTTACCTCACAATGTACTCAATATCCATCCCATGGGCGGCCCTCGATCGAGCTCCAGAGATTGGAATCAAAGTACAAGGCTCAGCAAACAAAGTACCTTGGAGATCTCAAGTCTAATGATACTTGCACATTTGCTATATTGAGATTATATCACTAGCACTAAATAGTTATCCATGTGATTATCTCAAAGCGAGGTCATCCAATGAACTTGTTCCATTAACAAGCATCCATGTGTTAACTTTGAGTATCCCAATACTCACGGTTATGAGAACCATCGTCTGATCAAATCAGGAAGTCTAACACATGCTAGTCTTAACGCATTAATGATGTCCTGTCTCATTAATATTATGACTAGGGACTATTTAAGTACCAACACTAGTAGGAATTTCATATCATAATCTCTATCATGATTTCCTTAACACAGTGTTGTACTTAGGATTTTTTCGAACAATTATATTACTTAAAGTAAACAAAAGAAACTGTAAGATAAATAATGCCTTTTATTAAAAGAAAATGTATTTTATACAATGTACAAATGATTGCCTCTAGGGCACAACACTAACAAACTCCCACTTACATTAGAGCCAATCATTCATGTATCTAATACCGAATAATTCAACATGACAATCATGTTTCTTTTGGGATAGTGCTTTCGTAAGAAGGTCAGCTATGTTCTCATTTGTGGGAACTCTCTATATCTTTATTTCCTTAGCTGCTTCAGAAGCGGCTATGTACTCAGCTTTTGTCATAGAGTTAGCAATAATCTCTTGTTTGAAACCTTTCCAACTTATTGGCCCTCCGTACAACGTAAACACGTAGCCGGATTGTGATTTGAAATCATCTCTGTCAGATTGAAAACTAGCATCAATATACTCGTTTATTTTCAAATCACCTTCTCCATATACTAAGAACATATCCTTAGTTCTTCATAAGTACTTAAGAATATTCTTTACAGCCGCCCAATGACCCTCATAAGGGTCAGATTGGTATTTGCTCGTCAAACTGAAAGCACAAGATACATCAGGACTAGTATATATCATAGCATACATGATAGATCCAACTGCCGAAACATATGGAATCTTACTCATGTGATTTTTTTGAACTTATGTCTTGGGAGACATCGACTTTGAAAGGCTTACACCATGTGACATGGGTAAGAATCCCTTTTTGGATTAATCCATGCTAAACCTCTTTAGCACTTTATCTATGTATGTAGATTATGAAAGACCTAGCAACCTTTTGGATCTATCTCTATAGATTCTTATTCCAAGAATATAGGTTGCTTCTCCAAGGTCTTTCATGGAGAATTGTTTGGACAAACAAACTTTAACCATTTGCAAGACAGGCATATCGTTTCCTATTAGCAATATGCCATCTACATAAAGTAGTAAGAAAACGATTGCACTCCCACTAACCTTCTTGTATACACAAGGCTCATCCATATTTTGAACGAAACCAAACTCTTTAATTGTTTCATCAAAACGGATGTTCCAACTCCTAGAAGCCTGCTTAAGTCCATAAATGGACCTTTGCAACTTCATACCTTTGTGCTATCATTGGATGTGAAACCCTCAGGTTATGTCATATACACTTCCTTAGTCAGATTTCCATTTAGAAAAGCTATTTTCACATCCATTTTCCGAATCTCATAATCATAATGAGCAGCAATGGTTAGGAGTATCCTGATGGATTTTAACATGGCTACTGGCGAGAAGGTTTCATCATAGTCAATACCATGTTGTTGACGATAACCTTTCGCCACTAGTCGTACTTTATAGGTAACTAAGTTACCATCTATGTCCGTTTTCTTCTTGAAAATCCACTTGCATCCAATAGGTTTAATTCCTTTGGGTGGATCAACCAAAGTCCATATTTAGTTGTCGTACATGAAATCCATCTCTGATTTCATGGCCTCAAGCCATTTGCCAGATTCTGAACTATTCAGAACATCTTTGTATGTAGTAGGCTCATCTTCATCTATGAGCAATACGTCATTGTGGTCACTAATGAGAAATCCATATCTCTCAAGTGCCACACGTATCCTACTAGATCTACGAGATTCTTGTGTATTAGAAGGTTCATCTATTCTCTCAATAGATGTGGGGTTAGACGGTTGATCTTCGTTTATTTGATCTTCATGAACTTCACTAAGTTTAATCTTACTCACACTGTCCCCTTTGAGCATGTGCTCATTCTCTAAGAAGACGGCATGTTTCGAAATAAACAATTTGTTTTCAGAGGGTAGATAGAAGTAATATCCGAAAGATTCTTTCGAATATCCCACAAACAAACACTTGTCAGACTTACTATCAAGTTTATCTGACTGTAGCCTTTTAACAAAAGCATGACAACTCCATACTCGCAAGTGAGATAACTTTGGTCTCTTACCAAAGAACATCTCAAATGGGGTAGTATCAACCGATTTTGTCGGAACTCTATTCAGTATATAAACAGAAGTCTCTAGTGCATGCCCCCAAAACGATATTGGTAGGTCTGCAAAAGTCATCATGGTCCATACCATATCTAGAAGGGTTCGATTCATTCTCTCAGATACATCGTTATGTTGAGGTGTATGTGGTGGAGTCCATTGAGATAATATCCCATTATCTCTAAGATAACTCAGAAACTCTTGGCTCAAGTATTCTCCTCCTTGATCAGATCTTAGAATCTTAATACTTTTGCCAAGTTGTTTCTCTATTTCATTCTTGAAGTCTTTGAACCTTTCAAATGCCTCAGATTTGTATTTCATTAAATACAAATGCCCGTATCGTGAAAAGTCATCGATAAAGGTTATGAAATAGTTGTTACCTCCTCTTGCTTGTATTGACATTGGGCCACATACATCAGAATGTATGAGTTCTAATAACTCCTTGGCCCGTTCTCCTTTTCCTGGAAAAGGAGTTTTAGTCATTTTACCTAGTAAACAGGATTCACATGTGCCATATGATTCATAATCAAATGACCCTAAGTCACCAAGCTTGTGTAACTTAGAAATACGATTTTCGTTTACATGACCCAAACGACAATGCCATAAGTAAGAAGTGCTAGAGTAATCCATTTTAGGTTTCTTATTGTTTATATTGAGAATTGGATTATCCAAGTCTAGAACATATAAACCATTAACCAAAGTTGCTAAATCATAGTGAATATCATTCAATGAAAAAGAACAACATTTAATCTTAAATATTAAATGAAATCTACAAAAGTCTAAACACGCAACTGAGATAATGTTTTTCATTAAAACTGGTACATAATAACAGTTTTGCAGTTCTAGAATTAACCCCGAAGGCAGGTTCAGCTCTTATGTCCCTACAGCAAATGCAGCAATATTTGCCCCATTTGCAGTACGTAGGTCTACATTGCCTTTATCTAGCCTTCTACTACTCTTTAGTCCCTGCAAGTTATTGCACAAATGAGATTCACAACCGGTATTTAATACCCATATCTCATTTTTAAGGCAGTATTTATCTCAATCATAAACATACCTGGAGAAGAAATAGAAGTGCTTGTAAGCTTCTCCTTCTGCTTCTTGTCCTTAATGGTCTCCAAGTAGGCTTTACAGTTGTGCCTCCAGTGGCCCATCTTCCCACAATGATGGCATGGGCCCTTGGTAGTTGCGTCCTTCTTGTTCACACCACCTTTGGGTTTCATGAGAGCCTTCTTCTTCTTCTTTTGAACATTCTTCTTAGAAGAGGAAGATTCTACCATTAAAACCACATTAGAATCCTTCTTCATGGAGGACTCCGTAATTTTGAGAAAATTGATCAACTCAGGAATGGTGGACTCAATCTTGTTCATCTGATAGTTAATCACAAATTGTGAGAAATTATTAGGCAAAGATTGTAGAATTAAGTCAACACTTAAGTTATGATCCATTGCAAACCCGAGAGATCTAAGTTTCTCGATCAAGCCCAGCATCTTCAGCCCATGAATGGCCATAGAAGAACCCTCTGCCATTTTGCAACGAAATAGTTGCTTTGAGATCTCATATCTCTCAGTTCTGGCTTGGGCATCAAACAACTCTCGAAGATGTAAAATGATTTATTGAGCATCCATATACTCGTATTGTTTTTGTAACTCAGGAGTCATGGATGCCAGCATAATACATGATGCTGTATCACTATCCTCCTTGTGCCTTCTATGGACAGCATGCTCATCAGCATGAGCATCTTAGGCTGGTGGTGGTGGAATAGGAGCATCTAGCAATAGAGCAACTTTTTCGATTTGAGAACGATTCTCAAATTTTTATACTAGTCGAGATAGTTTGATTCGGTTAACTTGTTGGTTTCCAAGATGCTACGTAAGTTCAAGTTCATTGATATGATGCAAGTGACCTAGATGTAAAGATAGAGAACATTAGCTACTTGTATATGCACATGATATGCAAATAATTATACTTTAATTAAATGCATTTTTACTCCACTATTTTACTCAAACCAATAGCCCCTACTATTGATTTGAGAAAACTCGTCGGAGGTTTTCCTAGTTGACCGGTATCCAAATTCCTTAAAAATAACCGTGGATTTGCCCAACAAGCCATCCTTAAGTTCATTAGTAGGTATCCAATACCAATTACATCGTGTGTAACTATCAGATCATTAGGTGATTAACAACTTTTAATCTTAAAGTCTTTTAGGCTGCCCCAACTTTTCCTCTAAATTTCTTTATACTTGAGTTTGCCCAACCGGGATAAAAAATTTAGTTAAACCCGACCCATTAATCAAGAATTTAATTCCATAACTTGAATATGCCCAATGTTAAGTAGGCTTGGGTTTGCCCAACAACCTGGTCTCGAAAAAGGATTCTCGCTCTTACTATATTAACAGAAGGAATTAGATTTAATATTAATTGAGAAATTTGTTCCTTTTAGTGATTTCATTGAATGACATACATAAAAATCAATAAATCGCATAATTGATAATCATAGTAATAAAGTGATTACGTGGTATGGTTATGGACTTTTACCCTAAATTAATTTCTTTGAGCCATAAAAGAAATTAATATAGTTAACCCTATGTGTTCATGCATAATTTAAATAGAAGGTCTTACCTCCTCGCCTTTTTTTGGTTGTCATCTCCAGAATAGAATAATTCTACTCCTATCTAACATATGTAAACTAATTACATAATTTCTTAAAGAGAGAAAACCTCGAGTTACATTCGATGGGAGTTAGATGAGAAGAGAATTATACAAGAATTCTAAAAAAGGCAGGACACGTAGGCCCTATTTCATAAAACCAAAACTGTAAAATGCATGAATAGATATAATTGGTTTTAGTCCATAACTATCCACCATGCCATTGACTATGCTTAAACAAAATAAACATATACTTTTATTATTCTAAAATCACTATTTTGGAAAGACAAAACAGAATTCTAAAATCTCCATTTTAGAAAGATACTCTAATTTTAGATTTTCAAAATCATTATTTTGAAAAACAAAATTGTTTGCCTCAAAATTAATTTTGAGAAAATACTTTTGGGTCCCGTTTCTCATCAAATGAGATTTTCCCTTCCAAAATTCTGTTCTAATTTTTTTTTTTTTTAAAGATGCCTGGAGGTTGCAAACAGAGTAGAACCGGCACCGGTTTGGAAGCCGGAGCCGGCTCCAGCTCTATTCTGGTTTCCAAAAATTTTTTCTCTTTTAAAAACGATTTTTGGACATTGCAAACAGAATGGAATCGGAGCCGACGCCGCCTGTGTTCTGCAACAATGGTGGCAATTTTAAAAAACTTTCAGAAACAATTTCTGGTGCTTTCTTCTTCTACAAATTTATAGTAAGAACAATTCTCAGCTGTATTTTCTGTTTTGAAGCTATAAACAACAACCAATTTGTTGGTTTAAACAAAATCAAAACGAAAAATTAAGATGAAATGGAGGACAACATCCATGTTGCAGAAAAACGTTTTTCCTACAGAAATTTTCAGCACAAAAAAAACATTTTTTCGAAATACGCTGTGGCTTTTATACAATCATATTTTGCTACGGACCCAACCCATAAAGATCGAAACAATTTCGACTCGAGTGAAAACAATTTTCACAGCAAACAAAGACAAACATGAAAACAGTTTTTCATGCCAAAACAATGTCCGTAGACCACACATAGTATGGCTCTGATTCCACTGTTGGGTCCTTAGGCTCGTATCTTATACGGCGCAGCGAAAAATAAAACAAGATACCCTCCCAAGACCCGTCTATATGTGGAAAACAAGACATAAAATGAGTAAAGGTAACAGCTTTTACCTTTGGGTGATCGTTCGAAGAATAAAAATTTCTTCTTCGAGTTAAGACGTAATCTAGCAATCCTCGTGATCAACCTTCGCGTGAGTTGAACGTCTAACCACTATAATCACAGTGTGTGATTATCTCTAACAGTAATCCACACAGAGGAATACTTAAGCACCAAAATTTCTGTGCTAGCAGAAACAATAAATGGCGGCTAGGGTTCTCTTGTTTTCAGCAAAACGAGAGGGAGAGATAAGAAAGGAAAAATGTGTGACTTGACTGGGGATTTCGTGTATCTCATCAGCCTGGGTTTTCATGTGTTATATCTACTATATATCACACGAAATTCCCTTTCCAAAATTGAGAATTTTAATCCTATTAGAATTCCCTAATTGTAATTGGAAACATCAAGTTCTTACAATTATAACTTGGGCCACAAATTATAACTAATTATAATTTATCCACAACAACTTCAATTTCTCTCAATTAACCCCACTATGTTATCAAATAACATCTTGAGTATATAATCCTCCATTGTGTGTGACCTATTAGGTTTCCCAGTCAATTGATAGAGAACATGAATTAATCCAAACGTCTTTGAGATTAATAATCCATAATTAATTAGAATTAATCCTATTAATTCTAATCAGGATTGGTTTATTAATTCATCAATTAATAAACCCATATTCCCAGATCATGAGCGGTATCTAGCAACACATCATGACCACCCAAGAGTCCAAGAAGTCAAGTGGCTTGACATGAACCCTTCAATAACAAACTTCAGTGCAATTAACTCCTTTCACCATACAATATCTCATTTGGTTTGGAGTACGGAATTTGTACCAACTCCCTCCAGAAATAATTTTGGCCCGAATATAATTGTACTTGTACCAGGAACCCACTACTTTAGATGTGTATCAATTGGAACTATTTCCAATACACAATTGCCTTGGTTAAGGACTTTTCGAGTAGTAATTCCTACAAGTGGCCGTGAGATATTCGCCCCTACTATTAGGAGTGGTGAATCTTTTATTAACACTCTTAACTACTTTCGTTTACCTCACAATGTACCCAATATCCATCCCATAAGAGACCCTTGATCGAGCTCCAGAGATTGGAATCAAAGTACAAGGCTCAGCAAATAAAGTACCTTGGAGATTTAAAGTCTAAAGATACTTGCACGTTTGTTATATTGAGATTATATCACTAGCACTAAATAGTTATCCATATGATTATCTCAAAGTTAGGTCATCCAATGAACTTATTCCATTAACAAGAATCCATGTGTTAACTTTGAGTATCTCAATACTCACGGTTATGAGAACCACCGCCTGATCAAATCAGGAAGTCTAACACATGCTAATCTTAATTCATTAATGATGTCCTATCTTATTAATACTATGACTAGGGACTATTTGAGTACCAACACCATTCAGTATAGTAGAAATCTCATATCATGATCTCTATCATGATTTCCTTAACATAGTGTTGTACTAGGGACTTTATCGAACAGTTATATTACTTAAAGTAAACAAAAGAAACTGTAAGATAAATAATACCTTTTATTAAAAGAAAATGTGTTATATACAATGTATAAGTGATTGCCTCTAGGGCACAACACTAATAGATATAGCCTATGTATTTAAAAACGAAAACTCCTAAGAAGAAAAGAGTGGCTATGATGAACAATTGCATCATGTGATAAAGGAAACCTTTGATTATACGTTATGCTCTAATACTTCTAATTTTCCTTTATCACATAATTTTATAGGTACCTCTCAATTCTTAGCAAATAATGGTCTAAATGATGATGTGTGGAGTTTGACATACCTCAAGGAGTTAGACTTTTTAACGCTCCATCATACGAAGTCCTTGGAGGATGATGACAAATTCTACCCTTCACCCCATCTAAAGGGAGGTAACTTAGTTTTTATAGACCATGCATTGAAAAGTATGGATTTTTTGATCCCATATTTAGGAGCTCACTTACTAAGTTTAAAGGAAAATTTTCATTGTGACAAATCTTTTTGGGGGATAATTAGTGATTCTAAGGTTTATACACTTTTTAAACATAATTCGCATCTTTATATTGGGAGGTTGATTTGTATGTCTCAAAATGTGCTATAGAAGGAGGGTCATGCATTTACTGCCATTGCAACTAATTTCTTTCATGAACCCTATTTCTTACAAAAAGCTTCCTTCTTTCTACATTCATTATGTCTATCTTTTACTTTGAGTTTTAATTTCTTTTACAAAGGTTTGATAAAGAAGCATGATGAGTGAAAAGAGTTTGTATCTTTGTTTTGTGTTTGGTTTTGTTAAGTGTCTTTTTTCCCTAATAATAAGGAGACTATATCCCATCTTAAGTATGGGGAAGTGAGTCTTGGTTTTTATTTGTTTAGGCTTTCCAGTAGTATTTCGCATTCTTGTGTCTTATGTGTGGTGTGTTTTATTTTGGTTATCATTTTCTTTGTTCTTTAATGTGTGTTTTCTTTTATAGGATTAAATAAAGTCTTATTAGAACCTACTCAATTCTTTCTTCCAAGTTTTACATCTTTTGGAGCTTGTTGCGCTTGGAGGGTATTGCTTAACTTTATCCCTCTCTTTATTATTTTTTATCCCTTTGAAGATGCTTTCTTGTGTTAATTTTTTACCAATAAGAACATTGTCCAGTTTAAGTGTGGGGAAGTGGTTTGGTGATATTCTTTATCTAGGTTTTTATCAATTATCTTGGTGTTTTCTTGGTATCGAGCTAAGTTTTGAAAATTTGAAAAAATTTTGAAAGATCTTGAAAAAAAATTGAAAGTATGAAAATTTTAGAGCTAAATTGAGCTTGTAATGAATTTATAATTTTCTTTTTGACTTTGAATATTGATTTGTCATTTATTATGATTGATTTTATTTAAAAAGGTAACCTTGTGTACTAAATTGAATTTTGCTAAGTCTTGAGAATTTAAGTTAACCTTGGTTATATTTGGCATAGCATAGCAGGCGCCAGCCTTTCACTGGAAAAACAAGGCTAGCACAGAGGCACAACCGATGTTGGCTCGAGGTACGGCTGTCGCCGACCGTGTGCTAATTTAAGGCGGCGAGTTTTCTTTTCCAAACAAATTTTAGCAATTTCAGTTGGATTCTTTTGGGAATTCTTTCAACCACGGAAAATGACTCTTGTATGGACTTTTTGGCAACTTAAACTCCTATAAATACAAGAGAATAATATTGTACAAGAGAGAGTTCTAGTTCTTGAGTTTTTATTATAATATTTTGTAGAACTCTTAGAGAAACACTAAGAACAAGGAGGATCAAGGAAATCTTGGAGAAGAAGAGGAGCTTTATCAAGAAGATTGCAAAGGAGAAGGGGATTACACTTGTCTATGAGTTTTTCTTCTTTCTTTCTTTGTAATTCTACTTTGTTAAAGTTGGATTTATATATTTAAATTGTAATTGAGGATATTTTTACTTTATGATTTTGTGTTGAATTAATTCTAGACTTGTTGAATTTCAATTCTAAGTATTTGATTATTTGATTTTACGAGTTGACTTAATTATTCCAGACTAGTTAATTCACTATCTTGTGATCTCTTAATGGCATTGAAAAACGAAGTTAAGAGAAAGACTTGGTAATCAAAGAGAGGTTTATATCACCTAGAGTATAGTGGTATTATTTCTTCTAAAAGACGTTATTGTTGCCTAGAGTATGGGGACAATAATTGTTTAATTGAGCTGTTCTTAATGCTTCTTAGTTTTAATTAGGGAGGTAGATTATAGCCTTTAATTAGACTAAGAATAGAAATTTCATGACTTGAGAAATGATTGGAATTTACTTTTGAAACTCATATTGGTATTTTGGGATTTGGAATCAATTGTTTGAAAATATTTTCTTCACTTGTCATAAAATTGAGATATTTCTTCATTACATGTCTTTTCTCCTTATTCTCACTCATTGATTATACTTATATCTTTTCTTGTGTGGACTTGGTTTATTCTCTAATATATTAGGTTGGCTGGTTATTTATTCTATCTTCTTATTTTTTGGCTAAACAATAAATATTTGGATAATGTATGATGGGTGTCTAAGTTCCTATGGATTCGATAATTGTTATTCCCTATACTATATGGTGGGTATACTTGTCCGTATGTGTGGTTTTAGTAATTAGCATTTTAATAAAACTTGATTGATTGTGGACTTTGTTGATAATATTTTCTACACTAAAAAACACGTATTATAAATGGTGGTGTGATTGCCAATGCTCCAAACAAAACTCTAGAAATTATATGCTATAATCAATCCACAAGAGAAGCTTCAAAGTTGGACAATAAGAATGTTAGAATGGAAAATACATGTCCAATGAAAAAAGTCCATATAAAAGAAAAGGAAACTACCTAAATAAACCTAATCTAGAAGAAGAAAAACAAATGAAGACATTAAAAAAAAAAAACTAAGACTCAAATAAAGACAAGGGCCAAAAGAACACAAAACCAATAATATTTTTACATGAAAAAGGAACAAGGCATACATTAGATACCGCATGGGTGTGCACAATCCTGTGCAGATTGTAGGAAAAATCGTGATGCCTGGCATGGCATGTTGCATGGGCATGCAACATGCCGGGCAACACTACTGAATTTCGAAAATTTAAGCACTTGAAGACACAAGCAGGTTTTTTCAAAACTTTTCTTGACACCAATTGTAGTTTTCAAATCCTTTTGCATTCATGAGAGTTTAGGGTTTGTGAAAAATAATTTCTCTTATAGCATAGACTCAAAAGCAAAGGTAACAAATAAAACACAAGAAAAACAATTACATGTGATCAAAGCACTTATTAAGGACATAAGGATCAAAGCACTTATTAAGGACATAAAGAACAAAAGAAAATAAAGTTTCCCCTTATTAGTCATCCCCTCATATGTATGACCAATTTGTTACTCGTGTAGGGCACTAATTGCAGAAAACTCAATTTTGGTTAAAGCATCTCCCGCTTGATGAGCTACTTCTTCATAAATCCTTATCTCCTTGGAATTCGATTTTAGATGCTTGGATATGTTTGCTTGGTTCACCTCGTCTTACCACTTAAAATGTATACACCAAGATTAAACAACCTCCAAACAAACAAAAACAAAAATTAAAATTAAAAAAGAAAACACCAAAACAAAACACAAGAGAACAAGAAAAAGAAAAGCACACCAAAAGAATCCACCAAGTGTAACTATCACAAGAATTATTCAAAGATCACGATAAAAAGATAGAGTTCCCCAGCAACAGCGCTAAAAATTTATTGTTGGAGTTTATGACATTCAAAATATGGGTCTTTTAAATGTAATCGTCATGCATTAACAAATTTAAAAAATCTTATCTTTTTTAAATGCATAATACAGTAACAAGTAGGGTGTCGAGCCTATAAATAACTCAAAAGAAGTATACTCTTATATCTTCTACTTATCTGAATCTTATGAAAAACTTTTAAATAATTAACTTAAATGAATTCTTAAAATATCTTCAACATAAAGTAAATAGGGGGAAATGAATAGGAAACAAACTAAACTAAAACATAAATAAATAGGAAACTAACAAAACAAGAATAAGAAAACAAATTCAAGCCAATTAGGAAATCACTTGTTTTAGGAACATATTTTGAGATTAAATTAGAAAACCTATTATAAATTAGTTTATCATGAGTAATTGGTTTTAGAACTCTCGCTAAATGCCTCAAATCCCTATCCTTGCCAAATTGGATTAATCTTCCTTGAATGCCTCCAACTAATTCCTAACCTAATCCTTTACCTAATCTACTTAATTAACCATTTTTCTTAAAGACATTAATACTTGAGTTAATAAGTATCTTAGATCAAAAACTAAATTGATAGGATTATCAAGGCATTACTAATGTCAAATAACACATAGCAATAAACTTCAACTTCATGCACTTTGAATCATACAGTTATCTATCAATTTAATCAAGTCATAAACTGCAACTTAATTAAGATCAATAGATACGACTTAGAAATCAATTAAGAGACTAATTGACTTAAATATCAATCATGCAATTTACTTCTGTTGATCAAGTATAAGAAACTTAACACAACTGATAAGGAAAGAAAACAATCAAGAGATTCATTATCTTAGCTATTCAATTATATGATTCAAATATGTGAGCTTAAACATAAAAGAAATCAACACAATTGATAAGAAAAGAAATCCAAAATCGCACAAATGCTCAAACAATCTTAATGATATTAAAGATAAAATCTTTGTTTAACAATCTCAAAGTACCAAAATCAATACTCACAACATAACCAAAAACAAGATAGAATCTTAGTTGTCTTGAATATAAAAACATGAAAACTTAATACAATTAGGAACAAAAAAGAAACAAGAGAAAGTTTGAATGATAAAACTTAGTGGGCTCCTAATCTCAAGTTCTTCTTGCCTCCAGACTCCTTTCCCCATTTAAAGCCTTCTTTTGCTCAAACAAAAGAAAGATTGATGTATTTCCTTGTTAGAATACTAAATAGGGACATCGTTTGCTTTTATATAAAGTCTCTAAACCATCCTTGAATGAATTAAGGATGTTTACATTGCTATTAGAGTGATTTAGGACTTTCTAAAATCTTTAGGGATGTTGCATAGCATGTATGCACGGCTGTGCATCAATTCGTGCCAGTGATGGATTTTTAAGCTCTACAAAGTACACGGGATGATGCACAACCGTGCATAACTATTGGGAGTAGTTAAATTTGCTTTCTTCTGCACATTTTATCGTATGGCCATACATGTTGCAAGTCGTATATATCTTGCACGCCCATGTATCAAGCCATGTATATTCTACACACTTCCAAACGGCTCTAATACACTTTCAACTCTTTCCAAATTATTTGACAATCATTTCTAACTCAAAATTCATCGTTTTAACCCTTATTTCACTCATTTTTCACCAGCATAACCTAAAAACACGTAAACACACAAAATGAGTAGAAATCATCTAAAAACACACAAAAGAATATGCAAAAGTTAAGTAAAAATGCTATCAAAATATTACAATTTCAAGCTTAACAAGTTGTCATAATCTTGTTTTAGGTGCATTTGATTTTAGGGTGCAGTGTATGTGTTGAACTATAATGCTAAGGTAGTTAGGAGAAGGATAAAATTCATTGGTGATTATGATTTCATAAGGGTTTATTTCTAAAATAGGAAATTGACTTTTAGGATGGGATTTATTAGTGGTATTGTTCCCGATGGGATTAAATTATGCTATGGGAGGGGTTGCTTTTGATTTTGGTACATTGGTTGTGATTTTGTCTTGGATAATTTTATGGAACCTATTCTCTATCTCTTTTATGAATGTGGAATTATTTATTGTTCTTCTAAACATGTAGAATATGGAGTTTTTGGTTGTTGGGAAGATTACATTATATATTGAGGATAATTCTTGTAGATGCTTAATTGTAACTTTTTGCAACTTAATTGGAATTACTTTTGTTTTATGAACTTGGATATGGAATAGATATTTATGATGTTATCTTTTGTGAAATTTAGGCCTTGCAATATACTAACTTGAATATTTCTTGTGCTTTATTTCTTTTGTTTTACACTTTTAGATTTTGGTTTTGTAGTTGTGGTTTGGAGATTGGATTGCAAGTTAGTTTGATATTGGAGTGGTTATGGCTGTATTGAAAATTAGAGGGTGCATTATTGTGGATTTTGTTGAGTTTGGATTGGAGTATTGTTAAGTTGACAAGTAGGAGACCCCATCCCTTCTTTCATCTATTTTTCTTTCACCTTTACTACGCCACCTAGACAATCTAAGCCTTACTCTAAGAGGAAGAGAGGTGAAGCTTCTTCTTCTACTTAACTATTAGCCCTACCATTCCTTAGGGGCATTGTAGATGATGAGTGTGAGAAGTGGTATAATTCTAATGTACACAATAAGATAGTGGTAGAGAAGACCGTAGACCCCGGGCTATACAGGCAATAGTATTTGGTGGTCCTATTTAGGCAGATAGGTTAGGCTTCTATTTTAGATTTGATTGGTGCTTATTATCTCACATTGGTGAAGGAGTTCTTCGCCAATATATAAGATGAAAAGCATAGTATTCTGAGGACAGTAGACAGTATGGTTGGGGGTACACATTTATTTAACCAGAGAGGCCCTAGCTACTATTCTTAGGGTAGACAATGAAGGACCTTGGGTAGATATAGACACGTACAACAAGAAAGTTACCTCTGAGCCTTCCTGGGATATCTCTTCTACCAGGCAAGAGTTTGAGCTATTTTATACCCAGCCTAGGTCCACCATGATTATTCAGGTGACCAACATGTCCCCTCACTTCTGGCTCATCATATTTCTCTTAGGTTTTAATGTGGCCCCTAGAGCTAGTAGTCTTGATGAGGCTCGGGTGATTACCTTTATGCCCTTTACAAGATGGTTCATTCCCAATCTATCCCACTAGCTCCTATCATCATCTCTTACCTGAGAGAGGTTGTAGAAACATGCTACACCTCACAAGCTTTCATTTTCCTTCTCCTTATTACACGGATTCTCTAGCTCTTGCATATTCTTTTTAAGGGAGAGATTCCCGTCATCACATCCCCTAGAGATGTGGTTTCTAAGGGAACACTAATTAATTGTTGGTTTTCGTATGATAGATAGAGGGGGAGATAACTTACACTTAGAGAAAGGAGGAATATGGGTGAGAAGCCACAACCACAGTCACCACCACAGCAGTCACAAGAACCATATCAGGAGCAGCCATAATTGCAAGAGTAGTTAGAGCTGTAGCCCCCAACAACAGATGCACCTTGGGGACCTAAACCCATTAGGGACCAGTCGGCTGCTGCAGTCCACTCTCAGGATGAGATGAGAGCTATACTAGGCAGGATTGAGATAGCACAAGATGGACTACCAGTAGATGCAGCTCAGCTCAGAGATATGTATATAGCACAATAGAAGTGGTTTGATGAGATGTGTTCATTCCTCATGGGGAAGTACTTAGAGGAAGAGCAGTGATATGGGGAGTAAAACAAGCGACTGGCTGAGAAAAGGCAATACTAGTAGAGACAGAAAGAGTAGCTAGAGAAATTTCAACACAAGCACACAATCCAAAATGGCTTCATGAGGCACATTTGGCAGCTGATCATTCCTAGAGGCCCCCTCCACCTGTTAGCCTCAGTGCATTTGCCAGACAGCTTGATGGTAGCAAACCTAGTAGTCCCCAATCCCCACTGCCCTAGTTCTTCAGACATTTTATTTTCCTTTATTTTATTTATGCACTCTATTGTACATAGTTTTACAGTATTCATAGGATTATAAATTTCAGTACTTTAGTTTCTATTATGTTCTTTTTCTTAAAGCATTTTTTACTTAATTTGATTTGATTTTATTTATAATATTATTTATTTTTAGATGTGAAAGGATCCTTGGAAACATGTGGAATATGCTCTACCCTTTTTTCTCTTTAAGCATTATATGGAAATTGAGCTTCAACATTTGAGAAGTATCGTTTTTCCCTTTCTCCCTTGTTCTTTATTCATTTAAATAATTTTGAATATATTTCAATGTTTATTTGCAGCAAATGAGGATATTTTCTAATTTAAGTATAGGGGAGAGATTTAGACTTTACTTAATGTAAACATTTATTGAATTATTCTTGGTGGTTTGCTTTCTAATTAAAAAAAAGGCTAATTTTTTTTCGATTTTTAGCATATTTTGACTCTTATGGGATTATTATTCTTTTACTCTCAGCATGAAAATTTGGTATGAGATTTATCTTGACTGGGATATTTTTAAGTAAGCTTGTATATTTGATGTGATATAGACTAAATCTTGAGAATTTGAATTAATCTTATTTATGTTTTAGTAAATGTTGTGACATTTTGTTTATTAGGAATTGATGAGAACCTTGTGATGAAATATAAGAAGAGAATTTTATTTGATATATATTCTATGATCTTCTAACTAGTCCTTACTCTAGGTTTAAGTAAATATGGATTGGGGTAAAGAGAGAGAGAGAGAGAGAGAGAGAGAGAGAGAGAACAAAGTAAGGTAATACAAAATTTGAATATATTTATTTACATATCTTTATCAGGCATTTGCATTTCCTTACCCTAAAAGAAAATGAGAGTCTAAAGAGGGTAATGTAAAAGTTGAAAATCTTTATTAGGTGATTACATTACCCTGTAAAAGTGAGCATACGGACTAATCCTCTATTTACTACCTATGATTGCAGTAGCTTGTAAGTCATAGAATTTAAGTTGGTTCACTATTTAACTTATATGAATCATTTAGTTTGTATTCTTGACCTAGGAGATGAGGTGAAGCATGTTGAAAAAGTATTAACTTATTTAATTCACCTTCAATGACTTTGGTTTTATCTAGTCAAATACATGAGTTTACATGAGTCTAGCTTGATTGGATAATCTTGAATTGGATCTTTATCTTAAAAGAAAAAGAATATCTTTGTTATGAAAGTCATTGTCACCAAGAATCCACCTTTTGCTTAGATGCTTTTGGCATGGGGGTGCTTATTGTTTTTGGTGATTTGGTTTAGGACAAGTAAAAGTTTAAGTGTGGGGGAGTGATGAGTGCTTAAAATATACATAATTTCATGACATCTGTACTATAATTGTTCAGAACTACGAATTAGATGACCACTCATTTCCCCTATTTTCCCTTATCTTGTGTTGATTTCATAAAAGATGACTTGAGGATGAACAAGGGTGAAAAAGTAATAAAGAGAAGTTGAAAACATAACTGGCACTTGATAAAACTTGAACAGGTATTAGTTCAATTTAGAATCAGAAGAACCAAACTATTGGGAGTAACCGACACAAGTCTGGACTATTGAACAAGTGTTAGTTTGTTTTTGGAATTTGAGAAAAAAAAAAAAAGGTAACTACTGCCGAGCAGTACACTTGAACATACACCAGTTCATGTCGCAAAATGTATTATTCTACAAATTTTGAGGGTTTTTCAAGGCATACCTATAAATATCCTTATTGAGACATTTCAAGCACAATTTGGGAGAGAGGGCAGCGGCCACAATTCTTAAGAACACCAAGGATTCTCTCAAAGAAAAATCAATGCACCCATTTGGAGGAAAAATGGCATCTTCAATAAGGATTCCAAGAGAAGAAAAGGGCTTCACTTGTCTAAGAGTTCCCCTGTCTCTCTCTTTGTAATTTTTGCTTGATTTTGTTGGGCTTTATTGATTAATTTTGTATGTAAAGGGATGAACCCTTATTTTGTTGAATATGGAACTCCTATTTGATATATTGATATCCTATTCTAGCATTCAGTCACTTGTATTGAATTGAATAGGCTGATTAATTAGGTTTTCCTTGTTGTAATGATTTTGAGAGTTGGGGTTAGGATTTGGAAGTTTTATTGATTGATTTGCTTTATTTTGCTTTCATTTGATTAGCTCGAGAGATGGGTTAAAGAATTAGGGTTTGGTGATTGATGGCTTGTGATGTTGCCAAAAGATAAGGGCACCACATCCACCAAAAAAATTGTATCGGGTTGTTGATTTTAAGGCTCCGTTAACTTTGATTGGTGAGGTAGAGATACCCATTGGTGGGGCTAAGGGTGAATAACTTATAACTCGAGAAAGAGTGACCTTGTTGGAGACCACCCCCTTGGTGTGAGATTAGGACTATTGGTTAATCAAGTTGGATGTTTGATGTTTGGCTTAATTTTGGGGGATTCCTCTTAACAACATGATTTATCTCTTTTTCTTATCCTTTAGCTAGTTTTGTGACTTTGGTTGGTGTTTGGTGGATGTGTGTTTGTGTACCTTCTAAGAAAATTGTTGATTGTTCTTATTTTGATTTGTTGGTCAAACAATGAAATGAGAGTGAATTAGGGGTGCTTGTTACTTACCTTGGAATCTTTGATACTTGCTAACTAAACTTTATGGTACACGATGGGTATACTTGTCCACATGTGTATTATGTGAGTGAAATTGGTATTTTAATGTAAAACTTGATTATTTTTGGGTAATTTTGGGATAATATTTTCTAATGGAAACATATATGCATACTCAAGCATACATTGGTAGTTAAGGACCATGCTCAACTATTAGAACTATCGCCCAGTAATTTAAAAAAAGACAGCTTTTCAGAGATAACTAATCTACCGAAATTCTCTCATAATCTAATGAAAGGTAGTTCTATAGCCTCGTCCATTGAGATTTCAATATCATTAATTTAATGGTTGAAGAGTTGACTATTTCGAAATGGAATAATCAAATTATTTTCAGATATTGTTTCAACCTTTTGAAGTAAATTTCCAAGTCTCATCCTGACCAAAATCAAAAGTACAATTATTTTTCCCAAAATTTTCAAAGCCAAAATTCCCATGTTTATTCAAAATATTCATTAAAGGCATATTGATTCATTTCTAATATTCCAGAATAACAGAATTTGGAGCCGTTATCTAAGAAACTCTTGTCATGATTTTCGCAATGTTTTTCAAGCATAGAAATGCATAAATTTATACTCATGTGTTTGCATATATTTGATGCTTGGCTCCATTCCATATTTATAATACTCATGAGAAATCTCGCAACAATATTTATGCATGAACAAATCATAATATCATAATAGAAATATTATTTTCATGCATAAATATTTTCTCAAAGTTGCATGCTCATAATTTAAATCATAGTTTACATGTCATAATAAAAAAACATTTTATAAAATCATGCATACATTATGTATGCATTTTAATGCAAGTTTTACATATTTTAAACATGGAATTTTTGCATGAATTTGACATTTCATAATATGCATTTCAAAAAGATACTTGGGAAGTAAGGACTTACCTTGGTCTAAGTTAACAAATTGTTTTCAACTTAATTTAAGTTCTTGCTCCTGCTCTTTCATCTAAGTCCACGATGTCTATCATACACAATATATAGGAATTAATTTCCTATTTATATGCTCCAAACAAAATTCTAACCAAGACCCTAAGGTAATTAAGGTATTATTTAGACCTTAAATAATTCTAACACTCTTAATTTTTGAGGTAGAAATATCCCATCACATAATTAATAACTTTCTAGGGCAAACAACAATTTTACTTAGCATAGAACTCTTCAATTTACACAAATGGTCAAACAAAACCTTAATCACCAAGCAAGAACCCTAATTACCACACTAAAATCCTAATTACTCTATAAAATCTTAATTACTTTACATAATCACAAATCAACTTATAATATGTAAGTTTTAAGAAGTCAAGGATCAAATTAGGCACGACAAGCAAATTAGGTATATAAAAAAAAAAATTAGTTTTGCAAGAATTAAAATTCCCTCTACTGCTTCATTTACAAAAAGTGGCTATTTTTAGGATTTCATTACCCAAAATTGTATAATTTAATTTTAGTCATCAAAACTTTCATAAAAATATTTTTAATCAACTTAGGCATCTCATAAAATTTAATTAAGTCAAATTGTTTCACATTGATAGGCAATTTTTCATACAAAGTTACCGTTTCTTTCAAAATAAAAACTTTACTCACAATGGTAAAACAGGAGTCATAAAGATCAAATTAATTATCTAAGAAAAATATTTTAATTTTTTATAGAATTTTCCATTTTGATACCTTAACATGTTAGGAAAATAACCATATAAATTTCTCCCCAATATTCTACTTAAAATTGGGTCAGATAAGTTTTATAAAAAGCTCTGCATGAACAATAACCTGATCAGCCACATTATGCAAATTAACCTGATCTTTTCACCGAAATCCTGCTCACAAAATTATTATTCTTAACTCCAAAACATAATAAGCAAATCCTCTGTTTAGAACACATCATTTTCACACTTATTTCCCACATCAAATCATGATATTTTCTTGCATAAGTTCATACCCACACATTGTAGTACATATCACCACAAGATTCGCCTAATTTTTCACACAAAATCATAAGAAAAATAGTATTATACGTCAAAATGCATTTCTAGACAGAATATAACAATTTTCAATTTGCACACAAATAAGATGAAAAAAAATTATTCCTTTTCACAAAAGGCTTCACCTTCACATAGTATTACAAATCCCTAACATAAATATACCATCCCTATATCAGCATCACACTCGAAATAGCATTAAAAGCAAATTTCACAAGCTAGATAGAAAGTATTACATTTTGGTTAGGAATCTTTTAACAAGAAAAAGGAGTTCTTTGAAACTTACCCCTTGAGGCTTGATAAACTACAAAGGAAAATGGCAAAAAGGGGCTCTCTACTTCAAGATTTTTGGCCTTCTACTTGAGTTTCTTGGAGCAAAAATAAAGGTACAAATAAGTGCTCATTCGGTTTTTAAGAAGAAAAGATAAGAAGGAAAGCTTGCTTACCTTGAAGATCTCTTGTTTAACTCTTTAAATCAGTAAATGTCAACCTTCCTAGAACCAAATAAGTGATGTTTCCTTGAAGAGTGAAGAAGGAAAAATCAAAAGGAATGAAGGCAAAGCATTTGGCCTAGAGAAGAATGCAAGAGGAAATAATATTCCTCTTGAGAATAGGGTTGTTCGGTCAAACCAAGGGAAATGAGAGGGCTATTTTGTTCTAGAGAAGAAGGAAGAAATGAGAGAATAAAGTGAGAGAAGGGGGTTGCTAGTCATGGGGAAAGAAATGGGAGAACAATAGCTTTTATTCTAGGGCTCTTTTGATCCAAAAGCCAAAAATGCTTCTAACCTAGTTAAGATTGTTTGGTCCAAGTCAAAAATTAAATTTGAAGTCTTGAGTGGATTTAGTCAAAATAATTTATCAAAAATCAAAATAATTTTATTCTTGAATTGACCAAGACTTTTTATTGGTAAAAAATAAGAAATGACTTTGAAATAAAATTTGAATATTCAATGAGTCATTTTTTTTTCTTGCCAAAATCATTGTAATAATATTTATTTAGATAGAATATAGTAATTAAATTATAATAAATCACTTAGCACTCATAAAATAAATATCTGCATTAATAATCATATTTTCTTCATTTTATTCCTTTAAGAAATCTTAAATCTCATATAAGATTTAAATAAAACAAACATATAAATAATTCAAATAATTCATAAGATAAAATTAATTATTTAATTTTTCCTAAGGTAAAATTTATAGGGCATTACATCCTCCCCCATTAAGGAAATTTTATCCTTGAAATTAATCCAAGTCACACACTACAACAATTCTAGATACCTCTTTCTCATCCAGTCTTCAATTTCCAAGTTTTATCTTACACTTCGTGATGTTCTCACAAAACTTTATCCATTGGTAACTAAGCTAACTAAATTCATGCCTTATCATATCTTTACGAGCGAGTGGGGCATCAAATTCTGTGTGCTTCCCTTAAAATCTTCTTCTTTGGTTTTTCCTCTTTTTGGCATACACAATCTTTCACAATAATATGTTCTCGGTCATCCTCGTAGGAACCTTAGTTCTCTCTTTCCATTTCCTTCTTCAGTTTAGGTATCATACTCCTATTTCAGAACTAATTCTTCCTTTCCTACTTCCACTTCTAAAGATAAAACTTTGTTCACTACTAGAATTTCCTAAACTTAGAGTCTTTCCCTTCTCACTTTTCGACTTAATGTATTAGATACAATATTAATCTTACCAATGTGACAGTTGATTAAACATCTCCTATAATCATGGAATACTTCATAATTAGTACCTTGCATAATACTTCATAATCATGGTAATCATGAAATTCGTACCTTGCATAATAAAATTTTGTTGGGTAAATTATTCATATCACATTTCTAGAAAATCAAATTCATTTATTCAAAAGTCTAGAACCTATCATAATACCATATCTCGCATATCATTAAAATACCCATGTCGTGACAAAGTAATCACAATATGTCATTATATAGTAATAACATATACAATGCCAAATTATTAGGTAGGATTTACATCCTTCCCGAGAGAATACTCTACCATCTTTCTCATAAAAAATCAAACCGGATGTCCCATGTCCATCTTCCCGCTCCCCTTGAAGACTGTATTACTAGCTAAGGACCTGATTCAACTATTAGAACTGTCGTCCTATTTGGAAAAAGACAACTTGATAGATAATCTACTAGAATTCTCTCCTAATTTAACGAAAGCTAGTCCTATAACCTCGCTCATTAGGATCTCAATGTTTTCAATTCAAATGGTTCGACAGTTCACTATTTCTATAAGGAATAATCAAATTTATTTCCAAAAATTGTTCCAGTCTTTTTAAAGTATAATTTTCCAAAACTCAACTGACCAAAATCTAAAACCATAATTCTTCCCTAAGATTTCCAAAGCTAAACTTCCTATATCTGTTCTAAAATTCATTCATGGCATAATAAATCATTGCACATAATTCGTCATATTAATACTTGGAGCCATTGCAAATAAAACTTATGCTATGGATATATTTTCATGTGTTTGCATATATTTGATGCACGGCTCCATGTTCAAACTATAGGAAAGGTAAGATTTAGTGACGGCAGAACCACTCGAAAGGCCAACGCTAAAGGACATAGTGACAGTAAAGGACCATCGGAAAATTAGTGGTCGCTGGCCAAAAATTTTGCGAGGGTTGACCAAAACCATCGCTAACAGCAATGGCTTTGCTACGGTGGTAGAATGAAATCAACAAATGAGTGAGATAGACTTGCTACGGTATTTCAATTGCCAAATTTATACTATCGTCGCTATTCGGCATGGCATACTGACAGCTATAGAAGTTAAAGCAAGTTGATTAAATTTAGGATTAAGTAGCCATCAAAAATCCCCAACAAATAACTAATGGCTAGTGATGGCAGATTTTTTTTAAAAAAATATTTGGCATGGCACTGCCCTAACAAATAGCAAATGGATTGTGATGACTTCTCTACTTTGCCTGTCTCAAATAAGTCGCTACATCATCACCCTTTTTAATTACCGTCGAAGAACTGTTGTGAATTTGTAAGAGTGTTGCAACGGTCTTTTCTATTATTTAAACCCAAAATAGTTAACCGTCGAAACCCCTAGCAAATAAGAAGAGACAAGCGCGATGGTATTGCAATGACCATTTTTTAAAAATTGTTGCTGTAGTAATACCCTAACAAATAGTGAGAGTTTTGTGCCGACTTATCTATTTTGTTCATCGCTATTCTATTGTTATTTTTTAACCATGATTCCTCGCCTATTCTATTTTACGTCTATCCCCATAACATTTTTCTACACTAGAGTCATCCATCAAACCAATAGACAAATAATATACCGCACCAAAATATAATATGAAATCGATAAATGGAACATTTACCAACACAAGTAACAGGAACTAATAGGCTACTAAATATATTTATAGTATTCTGGCTAAATATACATCAAGTGGCAATCAAAGTAGAAGCAGGACCTGGAAGGGGTAGGGGAGGAGGACCACTGCCACTGCTAGTAAATGGTGGATGATGATTTGGTGGTGATACAGTGAAGCCATTATCCTCATCATCACCAGCCTCAACTCGAAATGGGAGGCAGCTAAGGTGTGGGCACACCCCTCTTCTCAAGCATAACTGCTAGCCAACTGGTTATGCAGTTATCTCGTTATCTGTGTATGTCAAGCTATCTCTTGTACTACTATCGAATCTGTTGCTAAGCCTGTTGAACCTTCTCATCCATCATTCTATCAAATCACCAATGGCAGCTGCTGTAAAAAAAGACGATGAGGGCAGCTGACTCTAATGCAATCGGTGACGTATTCGTGCTACCTCTGACCCCATACCGAATACCTAATCCTTATTGAAGCCACCACTACCTCAACAAATATGGACTTCTCAACGGGTATGGCAGACGAGATAATGGAGCCATTGGAAGAAGCTTGGGAGTAACGCTGCTTTAATTGGTTCATATCCTCCTAAAATGGAAAAAATAATTATAATCATTATGTATATTAAATTACAAGAATAAAAGTAGTGATACTTATTTAAATAATAAGTAATTATTACCATAATCTTGCAGGACCACTCACTAATGAACTCTCCCTATGTGAGCCCCTGCTGGAACATGTGTAAAGTCTTAAACATCACCATATAGTCAAAATTAGTCCCCTGCTCTCTCCGCTGCATTTATTTTTAAATTAATAATAAGGAATTAAAGAGTTAATAAACTATGTTAAAAAGTAAAAGCAATTACCAGATGGTCCTCGTGCTCCATAAAAGGCCTTGACGCCCTTGTGTGAGTAGTACCACCCTAAGCCCTACTTCTCTTTGTAGTGGAAAAACCCGCTAATAATCCTCTGCCTTGCAATATCGGGTCATATCTATCCAATCTGCTAGATCTACCCAAGAAGACGCTTAGCACTCGCCCAAGCCTTGCAAAAGGTATCCAAAAATCGGGTTCGCAACTTCTTCTCTCAATTGAGGTGGATCCATACACCGTCCTTATTGCTACAACAGAAATATTTCTAAATAACACAGTTAAAACTTGTGATTAGAATATACCATGAGTGAAAAAAAATAGAAATAGAGCTAAACTATATACTAAAAATTAAAAATACAAAATAATAGATCCACCACAGGTATGCACATTTTGTAATGTTTAAATAAAGAAAAAAAAAATACTTCTTTGATATGCTAATCTAATAAGTTAAAAATGGGAACAACACATTAAACTTTGACTCAAAAATTAAAGTTTCTTACCCCCACTCCTAAAATCACGTCCTTCGCATTTGCCGGGATATGTGTGCACGTAGGGTATGCACCATTGAAGTACCTCTGCAACGTGTCAATAAGCAGAGAGACACAATTCATAGCACTAGCGAACCTTTTTCAAAAAACAAAGTCATTTGAAGCAAAGAGAAATGAAATTGTTGAAAGCAAGACAAAATGAGGTAGAAGACGGTAGCAAAATAACATCACTTTCAGGGCTTCTACTACTATTACATGACCAACATTTTGCTTTTAATATTCTATTACTATAAAGTGACTGCTCCAAAAAACATATTAAGGTCAGCATTTGTGAGGACCATTGAAAACAATAAGTCAATTAATAAGATCTGCATATCATAATTGAATTTTCGTTAGTGTCGCAAATCTTTTAGCATATTATCTAATATATTATGTTTTAGTTCAATAATAATGTTAAACATTATTAGAAGCCCAAATCAAATAAAATTATTTTATATGGAACAATCTCATTAATTATATAAATAATATATACAAGACTATATACTACCATCTATACAATCTCATTAATTGTTACAAAGTTCTTTATAATCAATTGAACAAAAGAACTTTGTACAATTGCATCTCTTTTTACAAACTGGTCAGTTGCACTTGACTTAACAAATGATCTTAACATGCACATACACTTTGTAAGTAATTTAATCTTAGTTTAGTTACTCCAACAACAATAACAACAAATTATGCCTTAGTTCCAAGAAACTTGGAGTTGGTTACATGAACCAATACCAGTTTAGTTACTCCATAGGAAATTATTACGTTCCTCTAGTGCAGCATAACTATTCTAATTAGAAACAAAATTATAGCTCTTAATGATATGCAACATGTGTGTTTCAACAATTCTGTAACAATTACAAACAATAAAGAAAGAACTATTGTAAAAAATTAGAAATCAGGTAAAAGTTGTAGAAGCATCTTTCAAACATGAAAAGCTAAGGATGTGTTTGGTTAAATTAGTAAACTTAATACCAAATAATCAACTACATAATTGATTGGTGAAACATGAAGTTTAATAGTCCAAATGAATTTGATTCTAATACTTACCCGTCACCATGAGGAACTATGAGGGGTTGGCTCTCATTAACATGTGAATCTGGCTAATTAGACGCCTCATATGGAGGCACCACCGGAGAAGGCTGTCCATTCTCCTATGTCACATCCTTAAGAATGCATTGTACTAGAAGTAGTGGAGTTTGGCCCGGAGAAGGCATGTGGTCACAATCTCCTTGGCCCAAGTCATGTTCTGTTGCCTCAGATGACGATCTTCCGGAAGCCATATCTAGTTTAATGCAACATATAATAGAAGAACAATAACTATGAGATCTGCTAATTCTTATAGAGTTTCAATAATTAATACATATAATTTTTTTTTTTTTTAATTTGACAATCTTCCCTATAAAATGGACATTTTCCAAGCACACAGGCCACACAATAATGTCCTGCTTTCATCATAAAAGCCATTAGCAAACCACTTAACAAGTCAAGGTAACTTTCAAACACCTCCAAACCCCACTTTTCCAATCATTTAATCCCAAAATCCATTGCTTCACTTGCAGAACATATAAAAATGATAATAATCATATCAACAAAATTTCATCATAAAAACAATATATGTTACAATTAACTCTTTAGAAATTTGAAAAATATACCCCCTCGAATAGAAGTCTATGTATAAAAGCTCCCAATGTATCAAATGGGTGAACTATTATTGAAAAACAATGACCACTTGGTTAGATAATAAGTTTGAAAAATAATGAACTACATTGAAAAATATTTTAAAACATACCTATGTCTAATAGAAGGCTATATATAAAAGCTCCCAAAATGCATCAAATGGGTGAACTATTATCTGAAAAAATAATGACAACAAATAATAAGGTTTTAGCACTAGAATATAAATTACATAGAAAATTACAAATAGAAAAAAAAAAAATGATTTAATGCATACACATTACAATCAATCCAAGGCAAACAAAGAGATGTAAGAAAATTTACTAAGTGTGTAAGGCATAAACTAAGTGAAGTGAAGTAAACATAAAACTAAGTAATCTATTCTTTAATAAAAAAAATGCATATTAGGGAGTGAATTAATCAAAAAACTCCAAACATGTGATATAATCATTACAAACCACACTTATTCGCTTAGATCATCTTTTTTGATAAAATATTCTCCACCATCTTCATCAGTTTCAGAATCTATTTCCCATTCATCCTCGTCTTCATCTTCACCCTCATTATTGGGGCAGAATTGAAAGAATATGAAGAATTGGAACTAAATAGAAGAATTTGCTGGAGTAAATACGAACCAATTGCAGAAAGTTATAGACACATGCAAATACACAAAATTCTACATCAAATGAAAATAAAGATTCATGAATATCTATAAAAGAATTGATATTAAAAGAGTACGTAGAATAAATAACAAAGCAAGTTGCCATAGAGGAGATACTCAGCATTTTTACTGCAAAAACGTTTTTTTTTTCTTTTTTTTGTGAAAATGAAAAAGGAAAGATGTGCATATTCAGCTTCTATTCAAATCAATCCATGACTTTTGACAGTATTTTTCATTTTTATGATGTTATGATCAGACAAAAGACTTAACTAGAACAAATACTGACAGGTGGGATGGCTAGGGAGGCCGAAAGGTTGCCTAGTGATTAATTCTCATGTCATCTTCAGACAATGATAGCTACAATGATAGCTACAAAGCATTCAAGCTTTCAGGTTTCATATCCATCAAGGCCATACCAACTGCTATGCATCTGATTCTAGCGCATGTGTATAACCTCGTTATTATTTAAGTACAAGAAGGAGACAAGCCAGCTTAATGGTATTGAAGATGACAACATTACTAAACAAACAATACAACAAGAAGGAAAATTTCAATAACGGGGACATGCCTGCTGCAAGTTCATTAAACCTACCTCAGGGCTATTCTTGATTAATCAATACAATATCTAACCATTTGATGTCTGGCTTCATCCATAAGGCATGGAACTATGTGCTGAGGACATGGAAATTTTTGTGTTGCAAATAGAAAAAGAAGTGTGATATAGAATGAAATGAAAGTTAATGTATATCAAGCAGTAGTTCTGCAGATAGCAAATCAATGGCCTTAATTAATAACTAGAAGAGGAAAGGAGGAAAAGCTAGATTCTAAAGTTAACACCAGTGTGCAACACTTTCAAACTGGAAAAAATAATAATGACCCTACAAACATAGTGAAATATTTTCTTTGCTGTGCCCATTCTGTGCCTGTTGGAGAGAATGAGCAGTATGGTAGGCCAAAACTTAGTTCCATTATATCGTAGCATCAAAAGTATTAGCAGCGGTCTGATTCCCTAAAATATGCTAATTATGAGATATTAAGAAAGGACAAAGATTCTGAATGAATGAAAATAAAAAAGAAGAAAGGTTCTGAACCAATGACTATACATCATAAGGATATTAGAATATAATATCTTCTAACTCTGTCATTTATAACTTTTTATTGAGTACTTTGATATCATAATCATATGTGCAATAAAAAGATAATCCCCATACTCATTGAAAGAATTAGTCTTTCTAGTGTTCTGAATTGACTCGCTGTATACTATTTTACCGCCCTACTTTATCCAACAAATTAAGGGCTTACCAATAAAATTCCTCCAGACATAGATAAATAAGGTTTCTGTTTATGAATCAACGCATCAAGAAATTGTAGAAAGTGGATGTCAAAGAAATAAAAAAAAAAAAACCAGAGAAGTTTTACTTTAATGAGCCAGGGAATATCACATAGCAAGAATGCTACTGAATCCGAGGTTCCAATACAATATTGGGAAGTTAGCATTATCTTCTTGAAAACCAATGGGATAGTATTGTGTCAAACCATAAGAGCCAATGAACCAGAAATGATTTGATGCACATACCAGAAATGTTCTTATACCATTCTTATTTCTTCAGTCAATAACATGCATTTCAACACCAAGTAAAATCTAATGTCATTTATTAAAAAAAAAAAAAAATCTTAGAAATGCTTCCCACTCAGAAATCTCACTGGCAAAAAACTTGATAAATCGTTATGCTCTTCAGCATTTCCTTCATGAACTAAATTACCTTTGCATTCTTATTGTTTAGAAGAAAGACTTCTATGATCTAATCTTCACCTACTAAAAAGCAAACCAAAGCCTAAGACAAAAGTTTAGGACTAGGATAATGGCTTCCTTGTTGGATATTGATTCTTTGGACATCCTTGCTTATTGGATCAGATTTGTTAATAGGAAAACAATCTTTTCACATTTTGTCAAATTAACTTACAAACATTCACTAACAAACTAAGAGACTAAAATAAAAGTACAATAGATTGTTGAAACCATGAACAGTAAGAAATCCAGCCAAAATTGTTTCAAACAAATCTCATTATTGATAAGCTTACAGTTAAGGTGGTGATAATCTGACTAAAAACTCTTTTCAACCCATTGCTATTCCAACAGAAATTTGTAGCCATAAGCTATTATTTAAAAACTTCATGCTTTTTTCTTGTATGAAATTTGAGAACCTAAAAGTATTACAGATGTATGACACAAATTGTTAGCAACTAAAGGAAGTCATATTTCATAGGTTTAAAAACTGAACTATTTAACAAAGTACTAGGTTTCTTTACCCACCTTCTTATATCTCAGCACCTCAATCATTACAGGGAAAGTAATTAATGTTGCTGATTTCCCATCCATGATAGAGATCAAGTCTTTTTAATATGGCATCTCTACATAACCCACCAAAATAAGTTCAATACACATTTAAACTTAATTCATCACAAATTCTAACAAAAGGGTACTTACAGAAACTCATAAAACGAAACATCTTTACCATTTCTCATCAAATATACCATTAGATAATAGGTTTCATCTGAAATAATAGAAACCCAATTCAAAAGAAGTAACAATCCAGACAAAAGAGTAACCTAGACGATTAAGAATAATTTAGGACCAATCTCTTAGATTAATATAATTTGAGCTAAAAGGGGTGAGGAATAGAACAAAATTAATCTAATTTAGATGAAATTACCTACTTTAAATTGTGTCTTTTGAAAGGACAACACTTGTTTTTCGGCCTCTCAACGGCACTCAAGATCGTGCTCTTGCACAACTTCTCCACGGCGTTTCTTCTGCTACGACCCCAGCAAGAAGGAAAGCGGATTTTGATAGGAATTTATAGCCGAAGATTGTGAGTGAGAATAGGGAACTTACGATGAAAATAAAAAAATGCACGGGGAAAGTTGGCCGAAGATTGCGAAAATGGCTCGGAGGAAAAATTGAGTAGGAAGAGAGAGTGAGAGCTCGGAGGAAAATTGCGAATGGCAAAGTGTTCTAGTTTTATTCTTGTTGCCGTCGCTAATAGCGAGAGGCTACCGATGCCATCTATTATAAAATTTTTTTAAAAAAAATTACTCTCGCTTCGCAAAATAACACAGTTTGCTACAATAATTTTTTTAAGTTAAAATTCAATTTATGTTATGAATTATTGGAATCTCCATTAATTAGTGGAAGCTCCACTAATTATGGATTTATGTGAATTATTAGAAAATTTTTATGAATGTCCATCATTTAGTGGAGACACCACTAATTAAGATTAGTGGAAGATGATGTATGCCATGATGTAATCCACTAATTAGAGCTCTATAAATAGAGCTATTATCTAAGCTTGTAATACACCATCATTTTGTGAAAGAAAGATTAGTGAAAGAATTGTGAGAGAAAGAAAGAGAGAAGTTTGAAGAGAAATTCTTGTGCAAAGAATAGTTAGAATTTTCTTAGTGTGTAGTGTGTAGATTTTATTTTAACACTACCCTAATTTTATAACACGTTATCAGCACGAGTCTCTACCGGTACAAAAGCCAGAAGACTAAGCACGAGTTTCTGCCGTTAACAAAACCAGAAGACAGGTACGCATTTATTGATCTCTATGGCTAATCTCGCTAAACTCGAATTTGTAACCCTTGTATTTCTGGAAAAAATTATATGTCATGGGTTCTCGATACAGAAATGCATCTAAATGCTGAAGGCCTTAGTGAAATTATTCAAGCACATAATAGTGCATCTGCACAACACAAGGCTAAAGTTTTGATTTTTATTCGTCGTCATCTCGATGAAAATTTGAAAATGGAATATCTTACGGAAAAAGATCCATATGTCCTGTGGGTAAATTTAAAAGAAAGATTTGACCACCTGAAGATGGTCGTACTACCCATTGCACGGTATGAATGGTTGCACCTGAGGTTGCAAGATTTTAAAACCGTGAATGAATATAGCTCCGCAATGTATAAAATTACATCTCAATTAAAATTATGCAGAGAAAAAGTGACTGATGAAGATATGTTGGAGAAGACATTCTTCACCTTTCATGCCTCAAATATTATCCTGCAGCAACAATATCGAGAAAAGGGGTATACAAAATTTACAGATTTAATTACTGCCCTCCTCATTGCAGAGAAGAATAATGAGTTATTATTGAGAAATCATGAAGCCAGACCAACTGGCTCAACAGCACTCCCAGAAGTGAATGCTGTTGGCTCTAGCAAAAGCCATCGTTATAATCGTGGTCGTGGCCATGGCCGTGGCCGTGGTCGTGGTTATAGTCATAGACATGCTCGATATTTCCCTTATCACAATCATAATCAAACTGTGAGAAATACTGACCACCTGAAGTGGAACAGAAAAGATCATAAGGGAAAAGAAAAAGAAATTGAAGAAAAGTATGAGGATATATGTTATAGATGTGGCATGAAATGTCATTGGTCACGAAACTGTCGTACGGCTAAGCATTTAGTTAAATTGTATCAAGCTTCATTGAAAAATAAAAATGTGGAAGCAAATTTTTCTCAACATCCAATAAATAATGTTGAGGATGACGATATTGATCCTGAAGATCTTAATATCAATATTACTCATATGGATGTATCGGATTTTTTTGAACACCCAGACGATAGGATAGACCATTTAATTAGTGATGGCAGTGTCCAGAAGAACTAAAGCATCACCCTGATATTTTTGTATTTTCATTTTCATTCTATTCTAATAATATTTACGTTTGCATATATATATTTGTGTTCAGATGGTTGTTGTTAATGATGATGTATGCATTATTGATAGTGGAACTACACACACCATACTAAAAAATGAGAAATATTTTTCTGATCTCAAAATGGGAGAAATAAATATTTATACGATAAACGGTAGTGCAAATGTAATTGAGGGCTCCGGAAGAGCTAGTATATTGTTGCCTAAAGGAACAACAATTATTATTGATAAGGCACTATTTTCCTCAAAATCCAGAAGAAATTTATTGAGTTTTAAAGATATCCGCAGAAATGGGTATCATGTTGAAACAAATGAGGAAAATGGGATTGAGCATCTTTTTATTACTCAAATGCATTTGGGTAAGAAATATGTATTAGAAAAACTGCCGTCTTTTTCTACTGGCCTATATTTTATAAAAATATATACAATTGAAATTCATCATCTAGTAAACCAGAAGTTTACTGATCCTATTACTTTTAGCATTTGGCATGACCGGTTGGGTCATCCGGGATCTACCATGATGAGAAGAATCATTGAGAATACACATGGTCATCCTTTAAAAAATAAAAGGATATTAACATCAGAAAAATTCGTATGTATTGCATGTTCCCTAGGAAAATTAATTGTTAAACCATCACCAGTAAAAGTAGGAGTTGAAAGTCCTACATTTCTCGAACGGATTCACGGAGATATTTGTGGACCTATTGATCCACCATGTGGACCGTTAAAATATTTTATGGTCTTAATTGATGCATCATCCCGATGGTCACATGTATGTTTATTATCTACTCGCAACCTGGCGTTTGCGAGATTACTTGCTCAAATAATTAAATTACGAGCACAATTTTCGGACCATCACATTAAAAATATCCGTTTGGATAATGCTGGTGAATTTTCATCACATGCTTTTGATGCATATTGCATGTCAATTGGGATTAATATTGAACATCCTGTAGCTCATGTTCACACAAAAAATGGTCTTGCTAAATCTTTGATTAAACGATTACAATTAATTACTAGACCATTATTAATGAAAACAAATCTCCCAACATCTGTCTGGGGATATGCTATTCTACATGTTGTAACACTTGTACGTATAATACCAGCTAGTTATCATAAATTCTCTCCTTTGCAATTGGCTTTTGAGTCAGAACCAAATATTGTTCATTTAAGAATTTTTGGGTGTGCTGTATATATTCCAATTGCACCAAACCAACGTACAAAGATGGGTCCTCAAAGAAGAAAGGGGATATACGTTGGAATTCTCCCTCTATTATCAGGTATGTTAAACCCCTGACAGGAGATGTATTCACGACAAGATTTGCTAATTGTCATTTTGATGAATCATTATTCCCTAAATTAGGGGAGAACCAAAACGACATAAAAAGGATCTTGCTTGGACAACATCATTAAATTATCTTGATCCGCGCACAAGCGCATGTGAACTTGAAGTTCAAAAGATAATTCATTTGCAAAGCATTGCAAATCAAATGCTAGACGCTTTTGTTGACTCCAGAAGAGTTACAAAATCGCATATTCCAGTTATAAATGCTCCTATTCGAATTGAAGTTCCAGTAGAACAAAATATTATACCTATAGTTCGTTGAGTCAAAAACACGCCGAAGCGTGGCCGACCTCTTGGTTCTAAAGATAAAAATCCTCGAAAGAAAAGAGGATTAACTGATCCAGAAAGATCATATTGAAGAAAAGAATGATAAAGACCAAGAGAGAGCGATGACAAAGAACCGGAAGTTGATGAAAGTAACACTGAAATTTCTATCAATTATACCACTTAGGTAGAAGTTGGAATCGGATAGAAGCTGTTATTGATAATATATTTACATACAATATATCTCTTGATGTTACACGGGATAATGATGATCCTGAACCAATATCGATTGATGAATGTCGGCATAGAAAAGATTGGCTGCAATGGAAAGATGCGATTCAATCGGAGTTAAATGCACTGACAAAACGTGAAGTCTTTGGACCTGCAGTCCGAACACCAGAAGGTGTAAAACCTGTTGGCTACAAATGGATATTTGTGCGAAAGCGCAATGAAAAGAGTGAAATCGTTCGATATAAAGCGCGATTAGTAGCCCAAGGTTTTTTCACAAAGACCGGGTATTGATTATGATGAAACTTATTCTCCTGTTGTTGATGCTATTACACTCCAATATCTTATCAGTTTGGCAGTACATGAAAAGATAGATATGCGCCTATTAGATGTTGCCACTACTTACTTGTATAGAAATTTAGAAAATGATGTTTACATGAAAATCCCCAAAGGATTTCATATGCCTGAAGTATATAAACATTATCCTCGTGAAAATTACTCGATCAAGTTGCAGAAATCATTATATGGCCTGAAGCAATTTAGGCGCATGTGATTCACACGTCTTAGTGAATATTTATTGAAAGCGGGATTTAAAAATGACCAGGTATGTCCATGTGTTTTTATTAAGAAATTTGGTTCTAAATTTGTGATATTAGCTATATATATTGATGATATTAATCTTATTGGAACTCCTGAAGAGCTCCAAGAAACAATTGATTATTTAAAAAGAGAATTCGAAATCAAGGATTTTGGTAAAACCAAATTTTGCCTTGGTTTACAAATTGAACATTTGGAGAGTGGAACATTTATTCATCAATCAACATATACAGCAAAAGTGGCTAAAAAGATTTTACATGGACAAAGCACATTCATTGAGTATTCCAATGATCGTCCGATCATTAAATGTGGATAAAGATCCTTTCCGACCTCAAGAAAATGATGAAGAACTCCTTGGTCCTGAAGTACCATATCTCAGGGCAATTGGTGCATTGATGTATCTTGCTAATAATACACGACCTGATATTGCTTTTGCTGTCAATTTATTAGCAAGATTTAGTTCTTCACCAACACGACGACATTGGAATGGAATTAAACAAGTCATTCGATATCTCCAATGTACAATTGATCTCGAATTATTTTATTCAAATAAAACCAGTCCAATATTGATAGGTTATGCAGATGCTGGTTATTTATCTGATCCACATAAAACACGTTCTCAAACGGGCTATCTATTTACATGTGAAAATATTGTTATATCATGGCGTTCTACGAAACAATCTATAGCAGCTACTTCTTCAAATCATGCTGAAATTATAGCCATTCATGAAGCAAATCGAGAATGTATATGGCTAAGATCCATGATTCATTATATCCGAAAAAGTTGTGGATTATTATCAATCAAAGATATTCCAACTCCTCTTTATGAAGACAATGCAGCTTGCATAGCTCAATTACGAGGAAGATATATTAAAGGAGATCGGACAAAATATATTTCACCAAAATTCTTCTTTACTCATGAACTCCAGAAGAAATGTGAAATTGATGTGCTACAAATTCGGTCATGTGATAACCTCGCAGATATTTTCACGAAGACTTTACCGACTGCAACATTTGAGAAGTTGAGATATAAAATCGGTATGCGTCGGTTTAAAGATTTAAAGGAATCATCTCATCAGGGGGAGTAATAAACAGACATATAGAATAGTGTACTCTTTTTCCTTCACTAGATTTTTTTTCCCACTGGGTTTTTATCTAGTAAGGTTTTAACGAAGCATATTCTTTATGTAATGGATGGACATCTAAGGGGGAGTGTTATGAATTATTGGAATCTCCATTAATTAGTGGAGGCTCCATTAATTATTAGAAGATTTTTATAGATGTCCACCATTTAGTGGAGACACCACTAATTAAGATTAGTGGAAGATGATGTATGTCATGATGTAATCCACTAATTAGAGCTCTATAAATAGAGCTATTCTCTAAGCTTGTAATACACCATCATTTTGTGAAAGAAAGATTAGTGAAAGAAAGATTAGACAAAGAATTGTGAAAGAAAGAAAGAGAGAAGTTTGAAGAGAAATTCTTGTGCAAAGAATAGTTAGAATTTTCTTAGTGTATAGTGTGTAGATTTTATTCTAACACTACCCTAATTTTATAACAATTTACACTTTTTAAAAAAATATTCATTTAATATCCCTTACTTATAATACATTTTTCATAATAAAAATATAACATAAAATATTGAACAATAAATTATATATATATATGTGTGTGTGTGTGTGTGTGTGTGTGTGTGTGTGTGTGTGTGTGTGTGTGTGTGTGTGTGTGTGTTACATATATATTTTTTGGTTATATTGATTATGAGCGTTTAGGATCAAGGCCATTATTTTTAAGTGTTTACTTCGAATCCAAATTCAAGACCACATAGAAATTCTTTTAACAATTAACATAAATTTTTATATATAGTATTTATCAATTGTTTATTTTTTACGTACAATTGGCACATATATTTTACGCCTGAAATAATTAATATATACCATTATATAGCTAATATATATAATCATAACTATATATTGATGTATTCACATATCTATACACTATATAGCTACATTATTTGTATATATAGGAATTAACAAATCAATTCCTCATGTAGATGTATATATAATAACTTGAGATTGAACTATTGACAAATAATTATTTGTATCCAAATAAATTAAATATGACTCTTCGTTCATAATTAATGACAAAATTAAAGCAAATTTATTAATACATAGCTAAGTCCAATTCTAGTGATCAATCAAATTTCAAACATAGATTGAAATATGGAAATAAAGAAGAACCATCACTAAGTCCTAGCAAAATAGCGAGTGGTGTGATGGCAAAGGGTTTTTGGCTACACTACCAAAATTTTTAGAAGCAGTAGCAAAGAACTTGCAATTCTACTACGGAATAGCGACGAGAGAGAGCATTGCTCTTATTATGAAGGCAAAATGCCAAAGTTTTGAAAATGCCATGGTAGAACTCTTGCTAATTTTCTACGGAATCGCAACGGCTAGTGGTTTTTTGACCCACCAAATCTTTTTGGCTTCAAATGCAGTGATCTAAAAAGTTTAATAAGTCATAGTAACACCCTTGCAATATAGTAGCAGCATGGCTACGATTGTTTAATTAAGTCTAGTTAATTATTTCAATCATCGCAAAGCTATTGCTAATCTGGTGGACTTTGCGATGGCTTCTGGGTTCTCAATTAAAAAAATTATCATTTATTCCTTAATATAATTTGCCATCACAAAGGTGTCGAAATATTGCGAGAGCATAGCGATGGCGTCTTTAAAAAATTTCAAAAAAAAATTGCCATTATCTTTGTGGATGACCGTCGTAGATTACTTGCTAATTTGCAAGAGTTTTCATCTCCGTTGTAATGTCTCACAATTTTTCTACGGTTTCTCAACGGGTAGTCAAGTCGTCTCCAATGCATGCACATCGTCACTTAGCCATCGCTAATTGCTACGATTTTTTTGCTATTGCTAAACATCATCTTAGTTTTCTCCATTTTCTTGTAGTGATCATGAAGAAATTCACAACTATATTTATGTATGAACAATCATGATATCATAATTGAAACATTATTTTCAATGCATAAGTATTTTCTCAAAATGGCTTGTTCATAATCAAAATCATAATTTGCATGTCATATTCATAAAATATCTCATAAATTAAGCATACATTATATATGCATTTTAATACAAAATTTGTCATGATTTAAACGTAGTATTTTGCATAGATTTTGCAAGTCATAACATGCATTTAAAAGGGATTCCTGAAATGTAAGGACTTACCTTGGTCCAAGCTAGCAAATTGTTTTCAACTTAGTTCAAGTCCTTATTCCTCCTCCTTCATCTAAGTCCACCAAGTCTACCATATACGACATATAAGAATTAATTTCCTATTTACATATCCCAAGTAAAATTCTAACCAAGGCCCTAGGGCAATTAGGCTGTTACTTAGACCTTAAATAATTCTAAAACACTTAATTCTAGAGGTAAGAATATCCCATCACAAAATCTAATAACCTTCCAAAGCAACCAACAATATTGCATAGCATGGAACTTAATTTCTCCATTAACACAAATGGCCAAGCAAAACCTTAACCACCATACAAAAGCCCTAATACTACACAAAACCTTAATTACTATACAAACCCCTAATTACTTTACAAACCCCTAATTACTTTACATAATCACAAATCAACTTTTAATCCAATATACATAAGCCTTAAGAAATCACATAATCGACATTAAGTACTCCACGAAAATTATGTAAGAAAAATAGTTTTGCAAGAATTGAAATTCCCCTTAGTACTTCATTTGCAAAAAGTCACTATTTTAGAGTTTCGTAACCCAAAATTGCATAATTTATTTTCAATCATCTGAGCTTTCATAAAATATTTTCAGTCAAGTTAAACATCTCATAAAATTCAATTAAGTCAAATCCCATCACATTTATGGCAAAGTTTTCATACAAACTCACGTTTCATTCCAAAATCAAAACTTTGTCACAACAGTAAAACATGAGTCATAAAGATCACATTAATTACGTAAGCAAAACATTTTATTTTCTAATGAAAAATTTCAAATGGAAACCCTAATATGTTAGGTGAATTATGATATAAATTTCTCCCAAGATTCTACTTAAAAGGAGGTCAAATAATTTTTGTAAAACTCACTGCCAAAATAGTAACCTGATCAGGTTGTCATGTGCAATTATTTTCAAAAATTCATTTCTCTCAATCTACAAATTAGTTTTCAGTAATTATTGTTCCAAAATTTTTATAACATCTTAAGGTTTATACAACATAAATTCCATATCCAAATTCAAATGAAAAAGGTATTTTTTATAGGTTTAAATTGACACCCTAAACATGAGTTTTTTTTCCCCACAGTTTGCTCTGTTTTATGGCAAAAATAATGAGACTCAATTTTAGAGATTTTCCCTTACAAAAATCAAACCAAAAGGTTTCCAGCACATTATAGAATACTTAAAAATTCAACTCATAGCAAGCCCTTCACCAAAATCATACTCACAAAATTTATCACTTTAGCTCTAATATATAAATAGCATATCCTTTGTTTTAGACACACAAACTTCGCACCCAATAACCACATCATAACATGCTACTATCCTCACATAATTTTGCTCACATATAGCAGCAAATATTTCCACAAGATTCACCTCATTTTCACACAAAATCAAAAGAAAAAAAAAGAATTATACCTCAAATACATTTTCTGGGCAGAAATATCAAAATTTTGATTTTCACATATATAGGATGGAAAAATAGTTTCTTTATGCAAAAAGCTTTACCTTCACATGGTTTTACATGTCCCTAACCTAAATACACTATTCCTTCATCAACATAACACAAAAAATAGCATTAAAACCACATAACACCAAGCAGGATAGAATGCTAGCATTTTCGGCCAAGGGCATTTATCAAGGAAAGATGAGTTTTTTATGCTTACCTGTTGAAGCTTTGTTAAATTACAAAGAAAGGCAGCAAAGGGAAGCTTTGGTTTTCTTGGAAGAAAAAATGAAAGAATAATAAGTGCCTTTTTTTTTGTTGTATGAAGAAGGAAAGGAGAAAATGTTTGATGATTACCTTGAAGAGCCCTTGTTCAAGTCTTCACGCAGCAAATGGAAGCCTCCCAAGCACCAAATGAATGGTTTTTTTTGAAGAACAAAGGAGGAAAATTAAAGGAAATGATAGCAATTTGTTTCGGCCAAGAGAAGATGCAAGAGCAGATGATTTTCCTCTTGAGACTAGGCTAGATGGCCAGCCTTGAGAAAGGGATGAGAATAGTGTTTTCTCCTAGAGAGAGAGAGAGAGAGAGAGACAATTGGTTTTGAGAGGGAGAAATGTTAGAAAAAGAGCTTTTATATGAAGGCTTTTTTGATCCAAAGGCTTGAGGTGAATTTGTTTGAATTCAAGCCGAATTCAAGGGTTGAGATTTATGTTATTTTAATGGCTAAGATTGAAGACATCCAAGGGTGAAAAATTACTCCAAGATGGCGGCACTATTGGGCAAGGTAATGGTGTCTGTTGAAGATATATATTGTGATACATATTAGTGATCGGCACATTTTGATGTGAATTGAATTAGCTTGACAATCAGAATCTACCATGAGATCTTGTTGGTTTATTTGTCTAAGATTCTATGTTTATTTGCAAGCACAGAGATTGGAGGATGTTTGAGAAAAATCAACATAGAAGAAGTAATATAGTGAAACTATGAAACCACATACGTATGTTTAAATGGTTTCCTAGATCATGTAAACAATAGGTCTCTGAGTCCGTGAACTCGAATGAGTTGGTGTGTGGGTGAGCCAAAAAGAAATCTGAGTGGTCTATTTGCTTTTACCTACACAGATTATGTAAGGAAGAGAGATGTTTATGAAATTCTATTGAGCAGATCGGTATTAAGTGAAACGATTTCTGTATACACTTTATGAGGGTCTGATGCGTGTAATTTGACGAGAGTTTTTGTTGTCCTTGTGAAAGCATGCATTAGTGATCCAAGCCATATCTCCTACAATCGTCCTATGTTTATTGAAGGTGCTTGGATCATGTTTTATTATCAATGCTCAAAATCCTTTCTGGTGGAGAGGTTATTGATGTCAAACGAGAACCCGTTGAGTTGCAGTAACGATGATTGAAAGATGTTCAATTCGTGAAGTTGAGTGCAACAAAGGTTATCTCTAAATTTGACAAACAAATAATATTGTTGTGTTCTATTAAAATCCACTAGGGATCATTTGGTGTATGAGATAAGTGTGATCCTTGTAAACTTTTTAATGTTTTTAGTAGAGCTTTTTACTGGTTTAGGACCTGTAGACATAGGCTTGTTATAGCTAAATTGCGTTAAAAATTTGCTGCATCTATTAAATATTTTATTTCTTGTCTGTCAAACTAACGTACTATCACAGGAGAGTTCAACAACAACACAGGAAATTGACAAGCTAAACCTAACAAGTAGTATCAGAGCATTAGTCACCATGTTGGAATTGCTATTGTTTGCAGTTTGTTCTATGGTTCTTTTACAGATTCACAAGTGGAGATCAACTTGTATTCTTCTTGTCCAATTGCAAAAAAGATAGAATTTAAGGCCTTAGCATTAGCATTGGCAAGTTGACACTCCTCACTTGTCCATTCTGAGATTTGTTTCTCTTCAAACACTCCAGCACTGGTTCATGCATTTGTTGGTGGTTTCTATTCAACCTCAATAGATTTCCATGCAGCAATATCTTAGTTTTGGATAAAGATTCTTATCCTGGTCTTCCAATATGCATAATTAGTACTTTTCAACAATGGTGGTCTCATGACAGAGTTTCCTTCATCTCCTAGTCCAGACATGATTTCTAACCTAACCTTCAAGATCTCACTTGCTAAATTAATAGCAATTCAAACATGGTGACCAATGCTCTGATACTACTTGTTAGGTTTAGCCTGTCAATTTCCCGTGTTGTTGTTAAACTCTCCTGTGATAGTACGTTTAGCATATTGGAAGACCAGGGTAAGAATCTTTATCCAAAATTGGGATATTGCTGCATGGACATCTATTAATGTTGAATAGAAACCACCAACAAACGCAGGTACCAGTGCTAGAGTGCTTGAGGAGAAACCAATCTCAGAATGGACAAGTGAGGAGTGTCAACTTGCCAATGCTAATGCTAAGGCCTTAAATTCTATCTTTTCTACAGTTGGACAAGAAGAATACAAGTTGATCTCCACTTGTGAATCTGTAAAAGGACCATAGAACAAACTGTAAACAATATTTGAAGAAATTAATACAGTTCGGAGATAAAAAAGGCAACTGCTGAAAACTCAATTTGAGAAGTCGAGGATGGGTGAACATATACATAGTTATGTTCTGAAATAAGCTGAGAGATGTTGCAAACCAGGCATATCATCTTGGTAAGGCCTATTTAGAGAATATACTAGTTTGGAAGATGTTAAGATCCTTAACATCGAGGTTTCAATCCAAAGTAGCAGCTAGTGAAGAGTGTCGAAATGTGTTAGCAATACAGTTGGATGAATTAATAGGTTCTCTTCAAACCTATGAAATGAATCTGCAGTTGTTAGGGATATGCCCTAAAGCAATTTGTACTTATACTATTGTCATTATATATTTTGTAATAATATGAGGCATTTCTTTCCATGAATAGTGCGTTTAGTTTTATGGTCATCAAGTACGTGACTTGATAGTAAAAATCTATGACAAATAGAATGAATATTCTTAAATTATCCCTGATCAATTATTATTAGTAGAACATTGGATATCAAGTCATGGATATATGGGATATCAAGTCAAAATATAAATAAATATTAAAGAACATTGTATTGGACATGACCCACTATGAGAGTACTTTATGGGATATGTCATAAGTACTTTCTAACTATAATGATATTAGAAGTTCTTCGACCTGAATTCATCATAGTTTCTTACTTGATAAATTATATATCTTGACGTTATCTAAAGTTGTCTTTAACCAGATAATAAAATTAGACCACTATTAGATATAGAATAAACTAGAGAGATGAATAAAATTGATAGTGAAGCAATTTATCTCTCTTATTATTGGGAGAGATATCCATAATCCCTTTGATAAGTTAGACTGTTAAAATGTATGGTTGTGCTTAAATATATTAATTTGATATATTAATATCATTTGTTTGAACAGACTACTATGAGATTAAGAAATAGTTGATTAAGCTTAATAAGGATGACATGCTCCATGCCTTATACTTAATTTGGATATCGTGTGACAAAAGGACTATATATATATATATATATATATATATATATATATATATATATATAGTTATGATTTGGTTTAAAGATATCACTGATCTTCATTTAACTTAGATAGTTATAATATTTTGTTAGAAATTGTTTATAACTTATGGGCCATTTAAATGTGATTTAGGTATACTGCCAATATTAAATGAACCTATAGGGTTACACATTAAGCGAACACGTTAGGTTATTTTTCTAGTGACCAGGTTTAATGTATTTGGAAATGTGTCTAGGTTCATCAAACCTAGAAAATGACTAGATATAATGAATTTGGAAATATATCCACATTCAATAAATCTAGAGGATGTCCAGATTGTAAGAATCTAGATCGGTAAATTAATTAGTTAAATTATTGAGATAATGGCAGAATCTAATCATATCCTTTTAAAATTAAAATAAGATATGATAAGATATGATGAGAGTTGAACTCTAAGAAGTTCGTATGATTTTAAAAGAAAACTCGAGCCGTCTTCTTAAAAAAGGCTTCTCATAAAATTTTCGTGCCTTTATAACCAGAAATTTAGCCTTTCAAAACCCTAGGCACTAGCACTCCCGTATAAAGAACTGAGTTCGCCGTGTGTATCCAATAGAGAACGTTCGCGCATTGCAGTGTCTGATGATCGCACAAAGTGCACATAAGCCTGAAAATTTGAAGGCAAAAGTCTTGCTTCCGGCAATACAAAGGTAATTCTGTAAACTCTTGATTGACCTAAATCGTTTAGCTTAGGTACTCGGAAGGGATTCATAGATGTTTTTTGCATTTAGGAGTCCACGAATTTTAATAGTGGTATAAGAAAAACTTGTTAAACGATTAGGTTGATTAATCTATGTTAATCGTATTGTTGAATATATGTATGATATATATGTGAATGAATGAATTTCGTTTAATTTGAACGGTGTACATTAGCATGTTAACATGATTATCATTTTATATGTACTCTAACTATTATTTTAGAATACTTAGCATGCTGACTGTCTAAAATTATGTTTATTCTGTGCATCTTAATTGTTCGATCAAACTAGATTATTTGTAGATTGTCTGTAAATTGGTTTGTTTTAATATGATATAGTATCGTAAGCATACTATTTGTCATTCTAAGTTGTAAATTGTTTGTATTAATCTACATGATAATTTGTTATTTGTATTAATATGGTTAAAAGGAAACACATGCTGTCTGTAATACGGTTACTCATGGTGATCCGAACATTAATCTAATTAATATTCGAAAATCTGAAGGCAGAAGTCTTGCTTCTGACAATATAGAGATAATTCTGTAAACCTATGATCGACCTAAATCGTTTGGCTTGGGTCCTCGAAAGGAATTCGTAAATATTTTCTACGTTTAGGAGTCTACAAATCCTAACAATAGTCTCAAACAAAATCTAAAGAAAAAAGAGTTGCATTTAAAGTCGAGAAGAATCATATAACACTTCTGATGAATATATAGGATTGTTGACAAGAAACTTCAACAGAATGTTTAGGAAGCGTAACAAAATGAATAAACTTTTCAACAAATCATTTAACAAGAAATCTAAAGTTCCAAAAAGGGCATATATTGAGTAAAAACTAGCAGAAAATAAAAATTCTCCAAAAGGACCGAAGTGTTATGAATGTGGTGAAATTGGATATATTCGTGTTGATTGTGAAAATCTAAAAAACAAATTGAAGAGCAAATCCTACAATACCATGTTGACAATGAGGGTGAAACACAGGATTATCCAGAAGAGGTGAGTACTGATAAAGGAGATGATGCCAGTCAATCTAATAACATTGCATTCAACGCACCAGTCAAAGAAGTAGCCAATGATAATAAAGAGGATATGACTAACAGTAATGATGAAGAGATAACTTCTAAGGCACTTTTTGATGAATGTGAATTAATGTACTGAAAATGGTGCAAAGGTGTAAAGCAAATCAAATAATTAAAGAGATAAGTTGTAGAGCTCATTAACCTCTTAGTGATCAGGGTAAAAAATTAAGTGCATATGAGAATGAAGTTAATCAAAACAAGAAGGAATTGGAGCTAAAAAATTAGCAGTTACTCACAACAGATCGGCTACTAATGAATGCTAAATCAATAATAAAGAGGTTGATCATTGGAAAGGTAAAATTGGATGAAGTGTTGGCACTTAGAAAGTCAACGCATGACAAGACAAGCCTAGGTTACAATGAGTTCAACAAGAGTGTTATTACCTATCATGTTGATATGCCAGTTGCTAAAAAAAAGGATCAACTAAGAAAGTATAATAAAAAGTCCAGGAAGCTAACTGTTTAGTGTGACTACTATTTTCTTGTAGGTCACAAGTGGAAGAAATGTCTAAAGAGACTTAAAGACATGCAACATGGAAGGAATGGTGTAAAGTCGAAGTTTGATAACAGTAAAAAATCCCCATGGGTGAAGTGTATCTGGATAAGAAAAAAACTCTTAGCAAATGCAGTTTATGTGTTTCTTAAAGTCTCAATATAGGACACATGGTATCCTAACAGTGGATGTTCAAGGCATATGATAGGAAGAAGTGAGTTTTTGGCTGATTATGTATCTAAAAGTTGTGGTTCTATCACATTTGGTGATGGTTTTAAAAATAAAATTATTTGCACATGTATACTAAATAGTAAAGATTTTCCAAAACTGAGAACTCTGCATATAGAATGATTGAAAGCAAATTTGATAAGCATTAGTCAATTGTATGATGAAAACATGCTTGTCAAGTTTGACAAAGCTAAATGTCTTGTTTTTTATAACCCTGGAAATTGCATAATCTCTAGAGATAGAATGACCAATAATTGCTATCATATATATATGGCAAACTCTCACAATTGTATGTCATCTAAAGCTGATGATGTTGAACTATAGCATAAAAAATTGGGACATGTTAATCACCATCAGTTGGAACTTCTAAGTTCATCAAGAGTTGTTTGTGGTTTGCCTAAATTTACTAAAGTTAGCAAGAGGATCGGTGATGCATGTCAGAGTAGCAAACAAATCAAGGCATCACATGTGGAACTTCAACAAATTGACATAATATCAATTCTTGAACTTATCCACATGGACTTGTTCAGACCCACACAAATAAATAGTATTAGTGGTAAAAGACGTATGTTAGTATGTGTCAATGATTTTTCAAGATTTATTTGGATATATTTTCTAAGACATAAATCATATATGTTTGAGACATCCCAGAGGCTATTTGTGGCAGTACAAACTTAGAAATATGCAAAGATAAAATGTATAAGAAGTGATCATGGGAAGAAGTTTGACAATAGCTTGTTCTTCGAACTCTGTGCCAAGAATAGAATCCACTAAGAATTTTCTTCACTAAAAACACCACAACAGAATAGTGTGGTTGAAAGAAAGAATAGAACAATTTAGGAAATGGCTCAGGTCGTGTTGAATGCCAATGAATTATTACATAAATGGTGGCAGGGCAGTAAACACAGTAACACACATTATCAATCAAACATAATTCATGCCCCATACCAAGAAAATAGCTTATGAGATTTGGAATGGTCGAAAGCCACAACTAAGTTACTTTTATATATTTGGGAGTAAGTGATATATTCTGAATAACAAGGAATAGTTAAAAAAGTTTGACAAAAAAAGTGATGAAGGAATCCTTCTTAGGTGCTCCAACAACAGTAGAACCTTCCAAGTGTACAATAAAAGAACATAAGTTGTTATTGAATCAATCAATGTAGTTGTAAAAGATATCTCTTCAAGAAGTGAAAAAAGAAAGAAGTTCAAAGCAGATGATGATGAGCTTGTAGACTACTGATAAGACTATCTCAACTGATGAGCTTAATGATGTACAACATGTTGAACCAGTTGTAGAGCAAGGGAGAGTTCAGCAAAAAGCACTATCATCTAGTGTAATGAAGTATCATCCAACTGACTTGATTATTGACAATGTAGATGAATCGAGAAGAACAAGGGATAGACCAAATGTTGATTACAAATAGATGCCAAGATATGTTTGTTATACATCAACTCTTGAGCCGAAGAATGTCAAAGAAGCATTGAAAGATGAACATTGGATTACTACTATGCAAGATGAACTAGAACAGTTTGAGAGAAATAATGTCTAGGAACTTGTACAAAAATCAAAGAAAGTTAATATTATTCGAACCAAGTGGCTATTCCAAAATAAAATAGATGAACTTTGGAACATAACAAGGAACAAAGCAAGGGTTGTTGCACAAGGATATACTACACAAGCAGAAGTAGTTGACTTTGATGAGATGTTTGCACCTGTAGCAAGGTTAGAATCAATCAGACTATTGCTGGCAGTTGCTTGTGGAAAGAATTTTATCCTTCAGCAAATGGATGTAAAGAATGCATTCCTAAATGGGTTTTTACAAAAAGAAGCTTACATTGAACAACCCAAAATGTTTGTCAATCTAGAATTTTTGGACTATATGTACAGACTGAAAAAAACGCTTTATGGTCTAACGTAAGCACCAAGAGTATTGTATGAGAGACATACAAATTATTTACTCAGAAGATGTTATTAACGAATAGGAGCTTACAAGATAATGTTTGTTAGAAAACTCGGAAAGAATTTCATTATTGCACAAATCTATGTTAATAATATCGTGTCCGGCTCAACATTAAGAAAGATGTCAAAAGATTTTGTTGAACTTATACAAACTGAGTTTAAAATGAGCATGGTTGGTGAGTTAACCTTTTTCCTTATTTTACAGATTAAACTGACAAAAGATAACATCTTTGTGTCACAGACAAAGTATGCTAATAGTCTAGTCAAAAAGTTCAACATGACTACAACAAAGCCAGTCAGAACACCTATTAGTATCGCACAAAAGATGACAAAGGACAAGAAGTAGATCAACACCAGTATAGAAGCATGGTAGGGGCGTTGCTATATCTGACAGCTAGTCGTCCTGATATTAGTTATATTGTTGGTGTCTGCGCAAGATATCAAGCATGTCCTAAAGAATCACACTTAAACACAGTTAAGAGAATTTTGAAGTACGTGAGTAGTACATTAGAATGTAGTATTTGCTTCAGTAAAGATTCAAGTTTGCACTTGTTTGGATATAGTAATACTGATTGGGTTAGAAATTGTGATGATCGTAAAAGTACATCTAGAGATTATTTTTACTTGGAAAACAATCTTGTGTCATGGTATAGTAAGAAACAGAATTGCATATTACTATCAACAGCAGAAATAGAATATATTGCAACGGGTAGTTATTGTACTCAGCTGTTATGGATGAAACAAATGTTGGAAAGTTATAATGTCAATAATTAGGAATTGGTTATCTACTATGATAATACAAGTACTATTGATATTTCAAAGAACCCAGTCCAACAAAGCAAAACAAAGTACATTGACATTAAGCATCATTTCATCAAAAATCTTATAGAACAACAGGTTGTGAAGATAGAATATATGAACGCTCAGAAACAACTTGTTAACATCTTAACTAAGCCACTTGATACTACAAGGTTTGAAGAATTATGGAAAACATTGGGGTTTGTTCACTTTAACACTAAGAGCTTCTGTGTCAAATTACTTCGGTAAATATCTGTTTATTTTTTAAATTTAAAAAATATTATTTTAGATACGATTGAAGATATGTTGCAGGCATGCAGAAGTTGTGACATGACTACAACTTTGCAAAACGGGGCACTTGCACTAATTAGATGTAACTAACGATTGTGCTCTTTTCGAAACTCTCATAGTAATATTAAGGCGATGATTAGAATACACACAGTTGCAAGATTTCAAGAAATGTTAAATCTTTTCAAGAATAGGTGTGCTTGATTCTCTGTTCATTCTACAAAAGAATAAACACATTACTTCAGCCACTACAATACACATCTCTTCGACGACTGCTAACCCTAAGGAATGGCAGAGAAGTAATAAAAACAATTATGATGCATCTTGGCTGCTGCTGATTTCTTGAAGAAACAGTCATCTTCTCATGACGATTTTGCACAAAATGTAGGAACAACTACAGGGATGGGTACTAATATCTCTTACTTAACCTTTTTTGTTGCTTCTCATACTCTATTAATACTTGTCGAGATATTGCCTTGTCGTTTGGAGATGTTCCACAATTTATTGATTGTTGTGTTCTTAAAGACAATATTAAATTACAAGTGGGGTATAGGTTTTCTATTCCTGAAAATTTAGTAGTAAAAAGAGAAAAAGGGGTTAATGTTGGGATTGTTGAAACATCATCTTTTGTTGTGGACCCTTCTTTAATTCAAATGTTTAAAAAGATTAACATTGAGAAAGCGATTCTTGATTCAATAGTGGCATCGAGTGATAAATCTCTGTAGCGCAAAGAAGATTCTTCTGAATTACCTCAGGCATCTTTAGATCACTTATAATATGTCGATCCTATGCTAAAACATGCACTTAAATCATGTATGTTTTTTGGTCAATTGCAAAGTGTTCTAGAAAGAACAAAGAAACTGTTCTCAGCAATCGGGCAGTATGAAATTGATTATGGTGATACAGGAATATCTATCAAACAAACTTCAACTATAGAACAGTTGAGGAAAGAGATTGATGATGATTGTGTTAGTTCTAACTCTCAAAGTAAGGGCGGACTTGGTCAGAAATAGGACAAGAGAAAGACTATCCCTGAAGCGAGGCACCTGACGTGGAGCCTAAGGATGAGGTAGAAATTGTAGATGTGAAGAAGGAAGCAACAAAAAGAAAGACTAAATAATCTAGCCAGAAGAAGGAAGAGCCTATCAAGAAAGCCAAAACTCAACAAGATGGTGTTGAGTTGCACAAATTCTGTGATGATGCAAGTGAGGGACAGTTTTATGTCATTTTCAGTAAAGGAGTGTTGGAGGAAAGGAAGATTGACCTGTCAAAATTTAATCATTTTGGGTTACATAAAGGTTTATGAGATGCAGTTTTGTTGGGAACAGTGGATTATATTGAAGAGTACAATGATACTCTAGTAAGGGAATTCTATGCTAATCTAAAGACAACAATTATAAACAACATAGGCCCATTTTACCAATGTGTTTTTGTACGGGGAGCTTTAATTACATTCATTCCTACATTTTTATCAGATGGATTTGAGATTTCCTATTGAAAGGAGATAGAAGGCCTAGGTGATGAAGTTGATCTAGAGGATGTGTGTAAAGTTCTAACTAATGGCACAGTTGGTAGTTGGCCTGAAAATTGCTATCTTAAATCCTCATAGTTGACAGGGTTTTACTTCTACTCTATAAAATCTCTTGTTACAACTGGATGCCATTAATAATGTCTCCGTTTTATTGAAGGAGAGGGCAGTATTACTGTACAAGATAGGAGAAAAAATGCCATTTAATCTTGGTATTCTTATTTTTCAGTAGATTGTTTGTTATGCTAATCTATTTTCTGCCAGTACTCTACTGCTTCTATATCCCTATCTGCTGATTGAGTATTTCAGAGCTTGCCCAAGTCATGTTCAGTTGTCCTTTGATACAACTGTCAAGGATTGAAGACTCTGCATCCGCCTTTGGAAAAGCCATTTATGTTGAAAACTTATGTAGCTACACTGACACCCTAAGGAAGTCTTCTAGACTTGAAGCCCAGACTTTTGTGAAACCTGTTGGTGTTCTATTTAGTGTTGTCAAGCCTCTATTATTACAACCATCTAGTCAATCCTTTGTTATTGATAATCTTCAATGTCTCAAGCCTCTATTGGTTCTTTTACTTCTCAGGTTCAAGTCTTATTCAAGGAGATTCAGCAAGTGCAAAATGATCAGATAACTTTATACAACATCCTCACTCACTCTGCCTTGTCTCTTCCTTGATGCTCTTTGGCTCTATTTGCTACAAAAAAAGGGGAGTGTTTGTTGGTATTGGTGTTGGATCTAATATTGATGTTGTTTTTGTTTAGGATGTTATGGATGTTTTGTTTCTTGCTTGTTGTATTGCTACATTATGGACTGTAATAGTAATTAGGTTGATTACCTTCCTGGGATTCTTCTTTTGGCTGTTGTTATTTGCTACTGCTATTTTTTTGAGCTAGTGACTCTATGCTAATTAGCTATTATGCTGGTATGTTTGTCACTACTTGATATTCTCATGTTATTTATCTTTTGTGATTGGATGTGCTTAATGTTTCTACAATGACAGAAGTTGAGTGAGAACAGTAAATGAAAATTGGGATTTAGAAGCTATTTTGCATCAAACAGTGCCAAATAAGGAGATTATTGACGATATGTATTGTGATACCTATTAGTGATTGGTACAGTTTGATGTGAACCGAATTAGCTTTACAACCAAAATCTGCCATGAGATCTTGTTGGATTATTTGCCCAAGATTCTGCATATATTTGCAAGCATAGAGATTGGAGGACCTTTGAAAAAGAGCAAGATAGAAGCAGTAACATAGTGAAAGTATGAAACCACATATGTATGTTCAAATAGTTTCCTAGATCACATAAACCACAGGTCTCTGAGTCTCTCTCTCTCTCTCTCTCTCTATATATATATATATATATATATGTCCATGAACTCGAAGTAGTTGGTGTGTGGGTGAGCAAGAAAGAAATTTGAGTGGTTTGTTAGCTATTACCTGTACAGATTATGTGAGGAAGAGATATGCTTATGAAATTCTATTGAGCAGATCAATATTAAGTGAAATGATTTCTGTATACATTTTATGAGGGTCTGATGCATGCAATTTGATAAGAGTTTTATGTTGTTCTTGTGAAAGCATACATCAGTGATCTAAGTCATATCTGCTACAATTGTCCTATATTTATTAAAGGTGCTTAGATCATATTTTATTATCAAAGCTTAAAGTCCTTTTTGGTGGGGAGGTTGTTGATGTCAAACGAGAACCCGTTGAGTTGAAGCAATGATGATTGAAATGTGTTCAATCTGTGAAGTTGAGTGCAGCAAAGGTTATCTATAAGTTTGACAAATGAACACTGGTGTCTGTCAAAATCCACTGGGGATTACTTGGTGTATGAGATAACTGTTATCCTTGTAAACTTTTTAAAAAATTTAGTGGAGCTTTTTATTAGTTTAGGACCCACAGACGTAGGCTTGTTGTAGTCGAACTGTGTTAACAATTTGTTATGTCTATTAAACTTTTTATTTCTTGTCCATCAAACTAATGCACTGTCACAGGAGAGTTTAACAATAACACAGGAAATTGACAAGCCAAACCTAACAGTGTCATTTCTCAATTCTAGGGCTTAGGTCTCACTAGTCAAAATTATTTGAAAGTCTTGGATTTCTTGGTTAAAATTATTTAAATGGGTCAAGTCAACATGATCATAGTCAATTTACTTTGAGCTAGTCAAAATAATTGTAGTCTTGGGATGACCAAGATTTTTAACTGGTCAAAAATAAAAAATTACTTAGAACTATAATTTGAATGTTTAAAGAGTCATTTTCTCTTAGCAAAATCATTGTACTAATATTTATTTGTACACAATATAGTAATTAAATTATAATAATTCAATTGGCACACATAAAGAAAGTAGCCACAATAATAATCACATTTTCTTCATATTACTCCATTAAGTAATCTAAAAACTCATATAAGAATTAAATAAAATTTTCACATAAATAATCCAAGTATTTCATAAGATAAAGTTAATTATTTTATTTTTCCCCTAAGGTGAAATTATAGGGGTATTACAATTGATGCTAGTATACAAATGATCCAATTATATTTTGTAGGTCATGAATAAATAAAACTCTACATTTTGTTTGGTATAATGCTATAAAGTGAAGTCTATATCTTATTCAATCACCAAAATAAACATGCATTGCTATGTGCTAATAGGCCTTCTAGACCAATATGGTTTATCTAGTAATATTGAGTAATAAAGTTAGACTTATTATCGATATTGCATTTCAAAAAAGGGCATCTATTGTGTTTAAAACCTTCTTTCAATTTAAAGGAAGATTTATTTAGGGTATTCATGATATTAGTAACTCATTATGTTTAAGAGTTACATTTGCTATGTTGAAAATATTATTTTCAATATGGATCTTAAAAAAGAGGTATACATGTTTTATGCCCAAAGATCGCCACATATATGATTACTTTTTCTTTGCAAGATATTGAAAATTTACATATAACTAAAGTTGCCTTACTTCCATTAATGATATAGTACTTAAGGTTTTACAATATTGTTTCTTCGTTTCATCTTAAAGTACATTATTGATCATGTATATACCTTAACGTTGGTGGGAGTGAATAAAGTTTTCTATCATCATATCTAGGTGATTCTATTTGCAAAGTTTATGGCATAATATATGAGTTAATTGTGCAGTTTCATATATCTTTAGAATTTCAAAATAATGGTCTTACTTGTAATATCTTATATCACTTGTATAGAGATTTTTAGAGATAAAATTGTAAAGTATATCTAATCCATCTCTTGAGAACCAAGTTATGAAATTCTTGTCATATGAAATACTATCTATTTTGTCACATAGAAGCTTATTATGTATTTGCTAGTGTATTGAAACAAAGGTCAATTTGAGGATGCTATGAAAGTTTCACAGGAATGTTGATTAAATTTTGGCTTAAAGTTGTCGATTTTACCTTTAGCCAAATCAATATTATGTGATTCGACTGCATGGTTCTTCCATAAGAACAATTGATTTTGAAGTCAAATAAGTAAATCGACATAAGATTTCCTTGTCAGTTAAAAGTTTGTGACTATTGAGTATAAGGATGTTGAACTGGAATTTTGGATTGCCAGCTAATTTGTGTTTCCATTATTCAATTCATATGGAACTCACTAGTATATAAAGAATGTTATTCTGACAATAATTTAAGTCTAGACATTTTAAAAATTTTGTCTACATGATTGTGCACATGTGGTTCATGTATAAATTTGTGATCTAGAGTGGATCCATAAAGTTGGACTCGGAATGACTTATATTAAGCTCATCTATAAAGTTTTACATGGTAGATGGGAAAGTATTATACATTGTAATAGATAAAAAGGAGCATTTTTGTTTAAAAACATGACCACTATGATTCTTATATCTATACATTCTAATTAAGTGATTGTTGCATAACCAAATTATTATATAAGTGACTTACATAAAATTTATAGCAAGATTATTGATGTTGTCACTCTTTAGTGTGATCTAAAATAATGTGTGGCCAAGTGGGAGAATGTAAGAAAAGTTTTCTTTGAGATCTTATACGTGGCCTCATATTATTAATCTAAATTAATTAGGTATCTTGATATCTCTTGAATCTTTAAGATTAAGTAACAAATCTTCAAGATCTTTTTAGATTAACATAATTAATTTGGCTAATCAATTGGAATATATTATCTTTTTAGATTGTGTAATTTATTAGTTATGATGTCTTATTAGGAGTTTCTTTGATGGAAAGAAATCTATACGTGTATGATACTCTTGGGTATCTAGACTAACTATATATATGCCTATGACTTCCATCAGTCGTACTTAAATTCTCATAGGCATAGGTTAGAAGATCCAAACAGAACCTATTATAAGTTTGGTGATGTTGAATTAGGATTAATAGAAGTGTTGATCGAAAGACTCCTGAGGTATTTCGTTGTTACTTGAACAGCTATGACAAAAGATACGCTTTTATTATTTTCGCTATAAAACATATATTAACTTATATCTATTACAATTATTTCTTTCACAAAGATTATTCATGCCATGCCAATTTCTCTTTTATTTATTTGTTTTTTGCTAAAGTAACAGCTTTTTATATTAAACGTATATGTTTTTAACCTCCAAACTTGAGCTCTAATCATTTATCTGCTATAACTTCCAATCATTTATATGTTATAACTTCCAAGCTTGAGCTCTAATCATTTAGTTATGCAGAAATAAGCACTTCTCGAAGTGAAGACTAAAGATCGAGAAGAAATCATTTAGTTATGCAAAATGTTTTTCTCTTTACTATAAAATACTAATTCAAAAGGTAGCTTGAGCTTGGAACTTCCATGGAGGAAGGAATTGAATTCTCAAAACAAAAAACAAAAAAGAAAAAAAAAAAAAAGCAAGCTTATAAAGCTAAAATATTCATTCTGCATAATCTTCCAAAAACTAATTCGGAGCAAGAAATCTTAGATTAACACATGACAATTTTATGATTGCAAGCCTGAAAAGAATTAATTAACATGTGAAAAGGATATATCAAAGACATAGAGTAGGCAAATCCAAACATATAGTAAAAGTAAGATTTCACGTGCAACAAACAAAAATAATATAATATATAGCAGCCAACATCACCTTAATAATTATTTTTTATACTTGGAAATTGTAAAAGCTCACATGTATAAATTATTCTTACCCTTTTGAGTATTAAAAGCGTAATGCCTTATGTAGTCACTCTTGTTTTTTGTTACTTGCAAAGAAAACCTGAGAAAAGAGCCGTGGAAGCCTTAATGCGATTAACGCAATTTCCAAGGCTCCTAACCTGGTAGAAGGCCCCTTAAGTGTTATATTAGGCCTTTTTTTTTTCCTCTCTCATGAAACATGGTTGAGGACCAAATTATACTAAGAGAAAAAACTCTAGGAAAAATGTCCACACTTCAGTATTAAAAAACACTTTAAAGGATATTTTAAAAAGCAAAACAATAGAGGCACCTGGTTAGGTTTTCTTTTATAGTTTATTCTTAATAAGTGAGAGAAACATGGAAAAACTTTTAAAAGTTATATTTTTTTTAAAATCAATTTTCCTTAATTTTAAATTCTTCTGTAACTCTATATAATTCTATCCTGTCATCCTTTGTTTTTCTTTTTATCATTATCCTTCATTAGATATTAGGTATTTAGTTTGTATATAAATTCATAAATTTATAAATTTTGAAAGTTAACGTTGATTCGATATTTCATTTTTTTAAAAATGATTTGCTAGTATTTGATGCTATGCAGCTTTGAGGAAGCACCACACAATGCAGCTACTCTGTCAAAGCATTGGATATTGCTGCACACCACTTAGTCTAAGCACTGGAGACTGCACATAGTTTTGCCACTTTGAATATTTGGCCAAATCTTTTTTATTTAGCCAAAAGGTTTCTCTGGTTTGGATTAGATTATTAATAAATTTATATTATTTAATGTTGATTTGTTGGTTAATTTTTTACTTTTTATTATTTTTTATTGAATTGTTTATTGTTTTATTTAATATTCATTTATACTGTTTATATTATTGTTTTTAAATACTTTTTAAACTTCATTGATAATTTTTTATTTAAATTATTCATTTACTTGTATTTTATAATTTTTTAGTTGTGATTATTTAAAAAAATTTTATAAATGAGAGGCCTCTAAAAAATTTTTGCCTAAGACTTTGAAATCTCTAGAGACGTCCCTACTTGAAAATATATTATTGTTTGTGCATATGTTTGCAAAAGTCAAGCTCCAATCCCAATCACGAACTCCCAGTTGATTTCCATCTTCTCCGTGACTGCTGTTATAGGTATTTTTGAAGGATTGTTGCATCAAAATTTATGAATATAAAATAAGTTCATGTGATATAAAAAATAATAGCAGTCACGGTTTTCATGAATAATTTCATTAAGTTCATGTGATATAAAAATAAGTGTGTATTCATGAACTTATTATAGATCCTCTGCTGTTATGTATTATAGGTATTATAAAATAATTTCATGAATATAAAATAAGTTCATGTGTTATGAAAAAAAAAAATCCAAATGCCAAAGTCTCATTCTCATAGTGCTAGGACCCTTCTCTCCACTGTGAGAGGATCTATAGGTTCAATTGAATTGATCTGAAACATATGTGAGACAGCAACATGATCTGTAAGAGGCTGATACTCACAGTTTTCATCAAAGGCTGAAAAGAGAGCCTTAATCATATCAATATTTGATGACCAAAATATAGGCTCACGTCCAACAAAAGGTCTATATGAGTAATCAAATCTACGACAAGCAATATGATCATTGTCATGATCATATTTCACCTGCAAGCTTCTGTCAACAAAAACCCCTTCCATAAACCCTAGAAAGGCTGAGCAGGCATGGGTGCGCAATTAATAATCTTGACAAAATACCACGGCTTCAACTTCCTCCTTCCCAGTCTTTCCAAGTACAGATACATTTCTGCCCCCAACCGGTCAGGTAACATCCTCATCCTTCTCCTAAATGAAAGGGAAACATAAGTCTAACAAAAACTAATAGTAGGTATTCTAATCAAACTATAATACATTGAATCTAAAAATAACACAGAATATTTATCTCTATATTCTCTATATTTCTTGCCAACATGATCGGCTAAGTAGTAGAAAAATTACCTCTATCTTTTCATTTAGTTTTAGATTCATATTTTGTATCATAGAGAAACATATTTGAATTACCTATTTTGGTGCCCTAAAGACAGTCCCTGAGTTTCTCATGGATTATTTCCCGAACCCAAAATCTACATTAAGAAAATTCGGTGGGAGGAAGTCTGGGAAAAAAAAAAAATCCGTGGGGAAGGAAAAATATTTTGGGCTATCAACAGTTATAACCTCAAAATTCCTACATTAGGCTTTTGGCAACATACATGGATCTTATATAAATCCCCAAGTCCAATAAGAATAAGCATAGCCTGAAGAAAAGTGGACTGATCCAACCTATCTTGCATTTTGACTTTCAAAAAAAGCAGCGCTATTAAATTACGTGTACCTTCTTTTATTTATTTATTTATTTCTTTTGTCTTTGAGGATTGCGCAACTTAATTGACCTTTTTCTAATGTGTATAATTAGTTTAACTTAGAAAAGTGTTACCATGCACTTTTTTTTTTCCCAGAAAAGCTCGTGAAAAATTAATGGTTGTTAAAATTTCTATTTTTGGATTGTTTTAATCTCAATATAAACTTTATAAATTTTTGTGAGAATAATAAGTAGTAGTATAAATTAATTATTGTTAGACAAAAAGCAGGTGGCTTTTATTGATTATGAACATCTTACGACTGGATTTACATGATTTTTTTCATTGGTTATTTTATATCCAATTAAGCAGATATTTCAATATATATTTAATTTTGGTCTATTGAAATTCACGAGAAAATCAAATTTCAAATAGTCAGAATGAAGATAATGCGGTTTAAATTACTTGAGTTAAAATAATTCCATTAAAAAAAAAGGAAGAAATTGGTTTGTTTCTATAGTAAATTCTAAAAAAATTTTGTTTTGGTATAACTCTGCCCGTTGAAAAAAATAAATTTTGTTTTAACTCCATATTAATTTTTAAAATATTTTTATGAAATAAAATATAGTTCCCATCTAACAAATTTTTTAGATCCATCCACATGCTAATAACATATTTTAGGAGGTTCAGGAATTATTTACCTTACAACTACGGTTAATCAGACGCATGCTAATTATATATTTCAAGAGGTTCAATAATAGAGTGATCCAACTTCTAATATGATATAAGACTTGAACATAAAAAAACAAATAACTATCTCAAACCAACTCTAAAAATAATGAGATAAAATAATTTCATAAGAGCGTCTATATCCGAATATTTGCAAAATTTTGAAGACGAGTAAAGTTTAGATTTACTTTTAAAATTTATCAAAAATCTAAAATATAAAGTCTCTCATAATTATCATAATTTCTTTCTAAATTTAAAAATTGACAACAAAGCAAATAAAAAATTAAAAAATATATTTAACAATTATAACAAAAAGGTTTAGTGGATATTAGATCAAACCCAGAGTGAATAGATTATCACTACTAACCTATCCGCTTTGGCCTAAATTTAGGTTGTATTGATCGAATATTGTTGGGGATATTACATGACATGATTCTTTGATGTTATATGCAACTTTATGAATGAGAATTAATGCTTAAAACGGTGAGGATAAGTTGCAAAAATCTTTTGAAAATAATCATGCTAGAGATGCCGATTTCTTGTTGTTGTGATACTCTATTTTGGAGTAATTTTTTGTACATATTTTATCCACATTTTTAAAGGAAATTTAGGCTGTATTTACAGTACATATTATGCTTTTAAATACTGGAAAGTTTCAGGAAAAGTTGAACTCATTTTCTTGAACAAAAGGATACTCCACCATATTGAATGATGCAAAACAGAATTTTCTGATTTTGATTTAGACATAGTTTGTTGCAGATTTTGATAGAAATCAAATGTACATGTTTAACTTTGTTCTATGAAGTTTTGGGACATTTGGGGAAATATATATGGGTGTTTTGTGACAAAATCACAACCTATGCTTGCTGGAATTTGTTTGCAAAAACAGCTTATATTTGAAAATGAGATTTTATGAAGGAAATTCCTTGAGTTCTATTTGAACATTTGAGTGATTATGTTGAATGAATTGCTGAATTTATGTACTTGATATTCTTAAGTATTATTTGACTTATAATTGGGATATCTATGTTAATTTGTGTTTGGAACATGTGATTAGGGGTTGTGAACCTAAGTGTATAAGTTGTTGAGAGTTAAATTAGGATTGTGGTGGATATTGGAGGTCAAAGACTGCATAACTATGCTAGAAATATTAACCTTTGCTTGGATCAAAGTAAGTCATTGCATTTACAAAAATACTTTGTACTTCATGCAAATCATAGCATTCATGAAACAATTTATACTTGAGTCAATTTGGAAATGTAAGTACTCCTATTTATGAAATTTATTTTATGCACATGACTTGATTTTAATATGATATTTTGAAGAAAGAATTGTAAGTCCTTATATATATGAAACTCTTTATGCATGATCTATTTTAGAAACTTTATGAAACTCTTTATACATGATCTATTTTAGAAACTTTCTTAAAGTTGATATGTGTAAATTGGGAACCATATATTGAATATTCTAAAATGATCATGACCATCAACTACGAGTTTACTTCCATGCATAATTTTGCAAAAGTCATAGCATGAATTTTGAAATTATTGGCTCTAATTATCAATACTCTTTAAATGGTTAATTGCGATTATGAAAATGCTATAGTTTCTGTATATTTTGGAAAATTGTATGATCAATTCTATATATTTGGATTGTGGGAGAATGATTAATTTCCAAAGTATTATTGGAATGAAAAATGTATGCATGTTTTGGAATTGCGAACTGAATTTTAGAAATGTGTTGAGTTATTCTTTGAATGGAAAACCATTGTATAGAGTTATTTTGAAATGTGAATGAGAAATCATTGTGTACTCAATGGGGGGTAAGACTTCATATACTAGTTTGTGTTAGATTGGGGGCACTTCCTAGTAGAGAGGCTTTCTCTGGAAGATTGCCACTTTCCAAACAAGGAGATAGTACTTGGAAGTTGAGCCAATCCTTAACTAGCAACATGGTTCCAAGGGGAGTTGAAGTGGTAGACGTGGGACATCCAATTTGGTTTTGAGTAAGAGAATGAGAAGTATCTTACACGATAAACTGTACACCTACTAAGTAGATTGGGATTGGATGTGCTTTATCTACTGAGTGGTAGCCAATTGTGTACCTTTTAACTAATTAAGTAGTTTGGGATTACTTGTGCTTCATCCATTGGGTGGTAGCCACCACTACAAGAAATCATTATTTTTCCTACAAAAAATTCACAATTTTGGTAGAAGTTTTGGCAGGAAATTGTATTTTCCTACCATTTTTCATCCAAACCTAAGTGGTCGGAGAGCCCTCCATCGGAAAAAATTTTCCGTCCAAAGTTTAAACTATGGTTTGAAATTTGGGGCAAAAAATATGGAAGGAAAATACGAATTTGGTCGGAAATTAGTAATTAGAAAAAGCTGAGATTTCTTTCCTACCAAAATGGTTTGGTAGGAAAAAAATGAAGTACATTCCATCCAAAAATATTTGGTAGGAAATTATTTTTACAAAAGTAATATTTTCAAAAAATAAATTAAATTTCTGACCAAATGTTTTGGTAGGAAAAAATTATTTTCGAAAAATAAAAAATGTTTCTGTCCAAAATATTTGGTAGACAATTATTTTTAAAAAAATAATATTTTCAAAAAATTAAATTAAATTCCGACCAAATTATTTGGTAGGAAAATTTATTTCTAAAAAATAAATAATGTTTCCTACCAAATAGGAAAGAATTTTTCAAAAAAAATCTATAAATAGTTCTGATCAAAATATTTGGAAGGAATTTTTTTTAAAAAAAATATTTTCTACCAAAATAGTTGGAAGAAATTTTTTTAAAAAAACATTTCCTACCTAATATTTTGTAGGAAATGGAAATTATTCTAAAAGAAATTTTTTTCCTACAAAAAATGTTTGGTAGAAAATTTAATCTTTTTCTTAAAAGGTATCGTTCGTGCCAAAACTTTTGGTTGGAATTTAAAGGAACTATATTTCCTATCAAATAGTTCTGGTCGGAAATTTTTTTTGCGTAAAAAAAATATTTTTTGATACCACATTTTGGTCGAAAACAAAACCCTTGTACATAATTTTAAAAATTAGTTCTATAACTAAGCACCAACAAAATAATATGAATAAATAAATATAATATAATATCTCAATTGACCAATAATATTATATTCTAATAAAATATACATCCTGAATCCAAATTATACTCAACAAAATTGTAAATTGTCAACTAAAATCTTCAACATCTCTAAACTTGTTTAAACATGATTTACTGAAGGTGATAATGCATCATTATCTATAACATGAGGTGGTGGTAGTGGAGGCACAAATTGGACACCTTCTGCTCTTCTCTTCCTTCTTCCTACCATTCTTAACTGATGACATCAATAAATCCTGGTAGAATAATTTTGCAACGAAGCAAAATGCAAGAAACACATACAGTAATCCCTATAGTCTACCATATATCTTCAATATTTCTGTTGTACTTTAGACACTCAATATTCAAAAGCAGCTATTACTCTAAACTATGCTACTGACCCCAAGCTAGTGGATAACATTAAGAGAGAGTAAATAGTTACAATTGGTGCGAAAAATGCTTGAAATCAAAATCTGAAACCATTTCAAGCCCCAAAAAAAGGTCATGAAATAGATTAATTATTATGCCTTTGAAATGTAAACCTTCAATTAGTAGTTGGTAGAACTTCGTCATTACATTTTGTCAGATTATATTCTTCCAAAACAGTAGTAAACAAAAGGAATGTCATACATGAACTATGTCCATGTTAATGCAAATTTTAAGAAATAGAGGGACTCACCTTGATTATTTAACAAATACAGGTATTCATTCCCATGAGGTTACTGGTCCAGTTCACCTATAAGAACAGTAGTCCATGTTATTCTCTCGCTTGGTGTACCATATATATAATTTTAAGTAGTAGGTAGCATGCTACTTCTTACAAGGTTTTCATCCTTGTGCTTTAATGTTTTCTAACTCCAGCATTATATCTATAACATTCAAGGAAGGTATATGAAACCTTAAATGAAGTCAATCTACTATCATAAGTTACATAAGTTAATTAGCTTAATCGTAAATGACTTGTTAGTCATGCGGTATTCATGGTATATTAAGTTTTAAAATAGTTTACTCCCTTGATTTACTTTGTGTTCCAGTTGAGAATGGTTTCCTAACCTTCCTATACCTTAGAGAGAGGTCAGGGACCAATATGAGAGCTGAACTTGTGAAATATGAGGTTGCTATAAGTAAGGAAGCAAAACAGAATTTGCTAACAGTGATTTTGAATCATTTGGAAATTTTATTTTGGTCAAGCTGTTCAGGCATCAAACACCCCATAAACCTATGCCACTTTCTTCTTAACATCAAGGGCTTGAAGCAGAATCAGTCCCCCAAGGTGTAAAACCGGCCATTAGCTTACATTGAACCAAAACAGTCCACACACTTTAATGACTCAAACTACATTTCCAGCAATGGCAGTCTTCCTTGTTTATGTTATAACTTACAGTGTACTCATCCAAATTACATGAAACTTGTCCCAAAACGTTCCTAATACATTTATAAATAATTTCCAGTTGATGGATTCCCAGAATAAGTCATCATTTTACACAGTTAAATGCTCAAACAGACTACACATATTCACTGCACAATCAGAATTCCAGTTTTAGCACAAACTTGACCTACAAAATTTCTATGACTCTTTCCATGTAACCCATCACTTCTAAGCTTTCCTAGCATTGCAGCAGACTTAATTAACAAAGTTACAATCACTCCTTCAATCTAGATCCCTTAAACCCATTCAAACAGATCATAGAAGTAAACATGGTAAAATAACATTTTCTTAAGCATTATGTAACTAGTTTTCATTTCTTTAATTCCTATGATTTTGTTTGTATTCAAAACATCCCAAAATCAATTTCCTACTTCCTCTAACATCTCATGGCATGCCTAGTTCAGCCACACAACACAACATCCAAGCATACATAACAAATAAAAGTCACAAAATAGCAACAAAAATAATTCCAGCTTACGTAAGAAAATTATTTTCAGCTTTAGGTTCCTTTTTGTTCTTTTGAATTCTTTTACCTTCAAAATCCCAGAAAACTAACTTCTAACATTTCCTAACATGTTAAGGTGTAGTTAGATTCTTCTACTTCAATTTAATACCCTGCAAGTAAAACTATTCCATAGCTACAAACCATGAAACAAAAACCATTTCAGCATTCATTCATCACTATTTTCAACCTTATCTTTTTATTTTCCTTAAACTTTACATACCCTGATTTTACTCTTCCTTTTTTTGTATTTCCTTCACTCTAAAACACGTCAAAATGGACTGAAAAATGTCACCAAAGCATCCTCAAATAGACCAGTTCACACCCCATCTCCAAACAACACAAAAAAAAATAGAAATTCCAATGTTAGCACCGTCACAGGATTTTTCATCTTCAGCCATGAAAACTTATATCAAATTGATCCTTATCATTTCTAAAACATTTTTTTGGTTCAAAAGGGAAGGGTCTTACCTGAGTTTTGAAGCTATATCAGGGTCAAAAAGTGGCAAAACTCACTTCTTCTTCTTCTTCTCCCTCTCTCTCTTGCCAAGCTGGTTCCTTTTTCTACTTTCTCTTTTTTTTTTTACTATTTATATGAAGTAAATCAGATAACTTAGGAATGATCCATTGTGTTCACAAAGACTACTTGTCATACATGAACTAGTCACGGGCGAAAAGAGGTAAAATCCACAAATAAGAGATGGAATACAGACTGTTCACAAAGACTACTTTTTCTTTCTTTCTTAATGAAAGAAAAAGAAATTATAGAAAGCTAAAACTAAGTGTATCATTGACGTTTAAACAAAAAAAAAAAATAAATAAAAAGTAAAGGTAGCTCAATATAAGTAAGAAGTAGTAAAATATAACAGAAACTGAACTATGCTGCTGACCCCAAGCTAGTGGACAACATTAAGAGGGAGTAAATAGTTACAATTGCTGCAAAAAATGTTTGAAATCAAAATTTTAAACCATCTCAAGCCCCCCAAAAAAGGTCATGAAATAGACAAATGATTATGCCTTTGAAATATAAACCTTCAGTTAGGAGTTAGCAGAACTTCATCATTACATTTTTTTCAGATTATATTCTTCCAAAACAGTAGTAAACAAAAGGAATGTCCAAATATTCATTCAAACTGCTAGAAATTCCCTGAACTTCAGAGGGAGAAAAAAGGTAACTACCAAATATAACACAATTAAGTTCCTGCTGAAGTCTAACACAAGCAAATACACTAATAGTGATTGGAACCAATTCGGTTCATACTGAGGTGGGATATTTGTTAAATAAACATCAATAGGTTTTGTCCTTCAACAGCTAAGAGTTTTCTTATAGCAACTTGTTAGCCCAAATGGCATTCTTCTGTGTTTTGATTTATGATAAATATTGATGTGGACTAATATGTATAATCTATATGTGATAGGACATGTTTGACTTCAATTCTTCTAAGGCATGCTAATGAGACTATTAAGCAACTCTTGAGCAATAGAATCTAAGAGTGATTGATCAAGTACCAACTTAAGAGATTACTTACCAAGAAGTCCTTGAGAAGAATCATAGACTAGGAATTGTTATCAAGGTATTAATTGTAAATTCCTATATTTCTTTACCTTATGATCAATTTTGTTTTACCTTGAAGCACTTAAAAATAATTTCAAAAGAAAAGGATTTTTCTAAATCTGAATCTTCGGATAAAGTGGTTGTAGACACACCTATGAATCCAAAACATCATCCAATAATCTGCAGCATTTTTCAAAATATATCTCTTTGCGAAAAGTGCCGCTTTGGACTCACCTTTTGGATGGACATCCTTCCATTTTGTGAATCCAAAATCTTGAAAATCCTGACAGTAGTAACTAGCCGTTACTAGCCGTTGGTACTTCGGGATTGACTCTTATATAAGCTTCTAAAACTCAAATTTGAAGTAGATTTTTGTGTTATCTCTCTCAGAAACATTCTTACACTTTAGAATACAAAAGTCCTCATTTTTATTTGTGCTTCAAAGTGAAATAAAATTATTCCAAAGGTAAAAGGTATTGATGTTTAGTTGTTTATATTCTGCTCAATCTGTAACAATCCCCACTTTTGCACTTTAATTGGCTACTACCTGTAATAGGATGAGAATTTGTATCAATGGCCAAAATAAAAGATGTTCACTATAATGAAACGAATATTTTGATATAAAAATATTTTATCGGAACCTGGATGTAATTATTGGATTTGTTCTACTCGTTCCTTAAATCTTCGGAAGGCTACTACTATTAGTAGAATAAAAATTTAGGGGCACACTGAGAAAGGACATTGATCAGTGCGATGAAACGCACGATTTGGTATGAATTATGTTATTCGGGTTATCGGGGGCATTTTCGTCATTTTGATTGCGCCTGTGACTTTGACCATGAATTTGACCAAATTGAGAAAGAATTGAAGAATTTAAATATTACCAATGGATTCAGTAGAATTTTTGGAGTTGAATGGTAAAGCAAAATATTTTTTTATTTCGAACCCGATTTTGGTCATTTCTGAGAAAACATTGAAAATGCGAGCGAAAATTTGGATGTGTGGTATTTTGTGATTGGTAGCCATGAACATGTGTCAACTCATGAGAGGTTACATGAAAAATTCATGCAAGATACATGGAATTAAAGAGTTATAAAAAAAAAAAAATAGAAGGATTATGTGTTTAATTATTATTGGAACACATCACTTGTGAAGCCCTTTAATTAATGCCTTGAGCAATTTATTTAGCTAATATTTTGACATGGAGATGGTGGTGGAATGGCTGAAAATTGGCAGCCACAAGAGTGAATAGAAGAAAAAAATTAAAGAAGAAAATCTAGAAAAATGGTGTGTTAAATTGTGATTGGAACACACCTACATGAATTCCATCATATCCTTAATTGAATTAAAATTTTCTTGGCCAAAATCTGATAAGAAATGGTGGTGATAAGGCTGGTATACAACCAGAAAAAATTTGGCAGCCTCAAGGGGAGAGAAACAAGGGAAAAGAAATCAAAAGAAAATATCAAAAAGAAAGAAAAAGGTAGCTAGTGTGTATTCTTGGTGTAGTGTGTGAGTTCTTGAGAGATTCTTGGAGCAAATCACACCAAAGAGCTCTAAATACAAGGTAAAACCTCACCTTGCTAGAATTAAAGTTGTTGTTGGGTGAATGGTGATCATTTTGATATCAATTTTAACATAAAAAATATGATTTTCATGTCTTGATTTTGGATCAAAAGCTAGGGTTCATAAACTTTGCTTGTGAATTTTTTGTGCATCTATGTATGTCGGCTGCCTAGAAGACTTATGGATAATGTTTTATGTGATGAAGAATTGAATATTCATGATAGTTTGAAGGGTTGATCTTGGTTGATGAAATAAGGATCAAAGTGGAATAAAAATGATTGTTAATTGGTTAGAATGATTAATTATGTTGGTTCTTGATTGAAAGAAGTGAAGTTGTGTTGAATAAACGTGACTTTAATAAGTTGTTGGAATCTAAAAAATTGAAGGATCAAAGCTGATTTGAAGAGAAAATTGAATGAATTTAATATTCTCAAGGTGTTAAAGGTTAAAGGATATCAAAGGATAACATAAATAGTTGAGATTAGGCAAACTACTGGGGTTGTTTTTGCCTTTATACCGTGTCACGGAAACTTGAACTCAGGAAAGGGCTTAAATAGATTTTGATATATCATAGAGCCCAATCGAAATTGTAGATTGAAAGTTATGTGCAAAACAAAATCGTGTGTCAAGTAGCAAAATTCTAGAAAATTGATTAGAAAATGAATGAACTTAAGAATGATTAATTACGTAATTTTGGGATGAAATGGATAGAAGATATGAACATCATTCTTTGTTCATGAAGAGAGGAAGGATATGGAAAACGAAAAACAAAAGAATTGGACAAATGACAGAAAAACGACCATTGTGCATTTTCTTGAACAACGGCTGACTGCCAGGTGAATGTCGGCTAAACGTTGGCTATTTTTCGACCAAACATGACTAAACCTAAAAATGATGTTTGAAGTAGGTTTGTCAGTAAATGGCCAACGACACGTTGAAAACGGTAGAACGGTACTCGAACGGCCCATGAACGAAGAAAGTTTATTTAGGACACGAGGTAAGTTTCACTGCTTTTTAAATCTTGTTTTAGCTAAGTGTTTTCCTGAAATGATCATGTATTTTCCCAATATGATTAATGCTTTCTTGATATATTATAAGATAAATGTTACACCTGAATTTGAAAGCATTATCAAACACTCGATTTCTTAAATATCTTGAACATGAAAAATCTTGTGTGATCTTTTTAATTTCCAAATCCCAGTTTTGGTAAAGTGTTTTTTTGATATGGAAACATGGTTTCCTGATGTGCTTAAGTGGGAGCCCTCTATATAGATTTGGAAATATGATGAACAATATGAACCTTGAACTTTTGATTTCTTAAACTTGTCAATCCTTGAATCCAATACATGACTAATTTGAATACTTGACGTAAGCATTAACATAAATACTTAGCGTACGCACTAACTTGAATACTTGGCATAAGCACTAACTTGATTACTTGGCTAAGCACTAACTTGAATACATGGCGTATGCACTAACTTGAATACTTGGTGTAAGCACTGACTTGAATACTTAGTGTAAATACCGACTTGAATACTTGGTGTAAGCACTGACTTGAATACTTAGTGTAAATACTGACTTGAATACTTGAATACTTGAATCAGAATATCTTATACTAGAATTCTTGAATACTTGAATCAGTATGTTTTCACTTAAAATTCTTAAATACTTGTTTTGAGAATGTTTTCACAAAAGAATTTTCTAAACTAGCTTATGTTGAGATATTTCTTCATGAGATCCTTTCAGTTGAAAACACTAGCACAAACGGGACTCACTGAGCTTTATGCTCACACGTGTGCTATCTTTTTTAAAGAATTTAGGATCAGAGGCGCATCGAAAGCGCGGTGAACTCCTAGAGGCTCATGCTGCATCTTGGACCTGTTTTACCAGTGAGTGTATGTATCAAAAGCTAATTCTTGTGCTTTTCTATTTTAGAAAAACTTTTGCTGCCTATTGAGTGAAGTTTGTTATAAAGACTCCTTATATGAGCAATCAGACGGGGCGACATCCCACAAAGTTACAACTCACTACGTTATGGAAATATGGGATGTTACACAATCTGTGAGCTATCTTTGTACTCTTTCTTAAATCTGCTTTGTATTAATGTTAAGAAGGTAAAATCCAGCTGGGGTGAGATTTGATTATTATGTTTAAAGAGGTTGGGTGTAAAACTAAGTGTGGTGATTCTCTTATGTAAGATTGGTGTTGTCTACCACTATTGATTTGGAAAAATGTTTTAGTGAGTAGTGATGAAATCCTTAAGTGCGAATTTAAGGTAGTAGATGTAGATCATTTAAGGATCAAACCACTATAAATTCTTGAGTCTCTTCTTGTGCTGTTTGTCTAAATTTCCTTGCTGCATGTTTGCCAGTCTTCAAATCTTAAATACCAGACCTTTCACTAAAATTAGTAGCTCATTTAAAACTCTTGCATTTTGAAGTAAGCATGTTATTGATAGCTCAATTACCCATCTTTATTTCATACCATCCTTTTCACAATTCTGTACTGATTTAAGAGATCTCAGTTTGCACTCCTAAAGCTACAAAACAACTCTGTGATTCAGTTCACCTTTTGCTAAAGTCATAAAAGTTTTAATTTGTATTTGTTTGCCATAAATCTTATTCATCCCCTTTAAGGTTTATCAATTAGTATCAGAATATTGGTCTACTCTATCTTCAGTTTAATAGCCTTGTAGAAAAGAACCACATAGCAAACACATCCGCTCTGCCTTACATCGAAGGGTCTTCAACAAATAGACATCATCTGTTCAATGGAAACAATTATACATTCTGAAAAAATAGAATGAAAATATATGTGTGCTCAATTAATTTTGAGCTGTGGAATCTGATTAAAAAATGACCACTCGTCCCAACTAAAGTTGTTGAAAGTGAAATAGTGTCTAAAGAAAGTGATGAATATAACAGTGATGACAATACTAAAATGATATTAATCTATCAGACGATGAACATTCTATGATGTGCTCTCGATGCAAATGAATACAACCGTGTGAGTGGTTGTGATTCAGCTCATGACATATGGAGACTACTTGAGGTTACCCAAGAGAGGACTAATCAAGTGAAGGAATTGAAGCTAAGATTTTTAGTCCGAGACTATGAACTATTCATTATGAAGTTAAGTGAGAACATAACTAATATGTTCACTCCATTCACAAATATCATAAATGGACTAATGGTTTAGGGGAAAATTTATTCCCTCGGTGAGCAAAACAAAAAACTGCTTGATGCTTTGTCAAAAAGTTGGCAGCCAAACACCTTAGCTATAGAGGAATCTAGAAACTAAAATAGATTACCAACTGAAGAGCTAATCGACTCTCTCTTGGTCCATGAAATAAAAATTAAAAGGTTTCAAGAGGAGGAGGATGATGATGACAAAGGGAAACAAGGAACTACCTTAAAAACAGTTGATAAAGAAGCCAACAGTGATCAAATTGATAGTGACAAATGGTACTGATTTAGATACAGAAGAGTTGTTTATGGTTGCTAGAAAGTTTAGAAAAATGTTCAAAAAAAATCACTTCAAAAAGGGAAAGAAACTTATAAAAAAAAAAGGCCAAACTTCTTCCTTCAAGCCTCAATATTTTGAATGCAAAAGCATGGAACACTTTATCGCTGACTATCTAGTAGCGAAAGAAAAGGAGGCTAAGAAATTCAAAAAGAAGAAGAAAGACACAAAGATGAAGAAAGGAAAAGGGTTGATTGGGACTTGGGACTAAGCTAAATTTGAGACTGAAGAAAGCCGTGAATCTAAAAATGAAAAAGTAAATATTTGCTTTATGGCCATAGAGGATAAGGAACATTTATCGGATAAGATGAGCTCCATAAAGTGGTTTTTAGATAGTGGATGCTCGAGGCACATGATCAGAAATGCCGGACTGCTGGAAAACATTCAAGTTACAAACAATGAATTTATCACATTTGGAGACAAAAAGAAAAGAAAGATTCTTGGGATAGGTAATTTTGGTAAGGGATCCTTTACCACCATCAAACAAGTGCTATTAATTGATAAATTAAAGTACAATATGCTTAGCATCAGCCAACTATGTGATAATGGCTGCAAAGTTGTTTTTGAAAAAGATTCTTGCATCATCATGGATAGTTCCAGCAATAAGACTATTTTTATTGCTAACCGTGTTGAAAATGTGTATGTACTTTATTTTGATGATCTTGTGACTTATAATTTTAGATGTCTCTCTATAAATGATTATGATAGCTACCTTTGGCATAGAAGGTTAGGTCATGTACCTTTCGATTTGCTAAACAAATTATCCTCAAAGGATTTTGTTAGAGGACTGTCCAAAATGAGATTTGATAAAAACCGGGCATGTGATGCTTGCCAATTTAGAGAATAAAACAAAACCTCTTTTAAATCCAATAAAATAATTTCAACATCAAAACATTTTGAACTCAAACACATAGATTTATTTGGACCAATGAGGACCACTAGTCTTGGTGGTAAGAGGTATGCCTATGTAATTATAGATAACTTTCCAATATTCACTTAGACTTTATTTCTTGATAAAAAGATGAAGCCTTCTCTGAAGTTTTAAAATTGCACAAACGTGTTCAAAACTTCCTTAGTTGCAAATAGATTTTAATGAGAAGTGATAATGATAGAGAATTTCTCAACTATGACTTTACAAAATTCTGTGATGAAAGTGGTGTTTCACACAATTTTTCAGCAGCTAAAACTCCTCAACAAAATGGTGTGGTTGAGAGAAAAAATAGAACATTGCAAGAAATGGCAAGATCAATACTTTTTAAAAACTCTCTTCCAAAATATTTTTGGGCTGAAGCTATAAATACAGCTTGCTACATTATCAATTGTATCATGCTAAGACCCTTTCTCAGAAAAACTCCCTTTGAACTCATATTTGACAAAGTTCCATATATTTTCTACTTTAAAGTTTTCATGTGCAAATGTTTTATCCTCAATACTCAAGACAATCTTGAAAATTTTGATAGAAAATCAGATGAGGCTATATTTCTTAAATATTCTTCCAATAAAAAGGCATATAGAGTGTACAATAAAAGAATTCTGTGTGTGGAAGAATTCATACATATTGTATTTGATGAATCAAATATATATTCTTTTAGACATAATGATGATGATGTAAAAATCACAAAAGAAAAGAGTAATGAGCAATACAAGGCTCCATCACTTAACATTCATACTAAAGAAGAGGAATTAGAAGAACAACAAGTTGAAGAAAACAAATAAAGGATTGAAGAGCCCATGAATCAAGACTTGCCAAAAGATTGGAAGAACAAAACTGTCCATCTAAAAGAATAGATCATTGATGATCCTAACTGTGGAGTCAAAATTAGAAGGTATTTTGTTGATAATTTTGCTCTACTTTCTAGTACTGAACCTAAATGTATTGTTGCAGTCTTACATGATGAATTTTGGATTATGGTCATGCAAAAAAGAGTTGAACCAATTTGAAAGAAATCAAATTTGGAAGCTTGTTTCTAGACCACTTGACCATCCCGTAATTGGTACCAAGTGGGTTTTTCGAAACAAACTTGATGAGCATGGTATTTTTATTAGAAATAAAGCTAGATTAGTTGCCCAAGGATTCAACCAAGAAGAGGGCATTGATTATGATGAAACTTTTGCTCTAGTTTCTCGATTAGAATCAATAAGAATGTTGCTTGCGTTTACATCTTTCAAAGATTTTATGCTCTACCAAATAGATGCCAAAAGTACTTTCTTAAATGGTTTTATTGAAGAAGAAGTATATGTGAATCAACTTCTTGGTTTTACTTATGAACGTTTTCCAAACCATGTCTTTAAACTCTCTAAAGCCTTTTATAGTTTAAAACAAGTTCCAAGAGCATGATATGAAAGACTTAGTGGTTTTCTTCTTTCAAAAGATTTTTAAGAGACTTAATTGACACCATATTATTTATCAAATTTAAAAATTCTGATGATATCTTAATTGTGAAAACATAGGTTGATGATATTATTTTTGGAGCTACTAATGATTTTTTATGCAAGAAATTTACCAAGACAGTGCAGTAAGAGTTTGAAATGAGCATGATGGGAGAACGTAATTTCTTCCTCGGTCTTCAAATCAAGCCAACCAAAAATGAAATCTTCTTAAATCAAGTCAAGTATGCCAGGGAACTGCTCAAAACGTTTAGTATGAATGAAGCAAAATAATTAAGTACACCTATGAGCACATCGTTAAAGCTTGATAAAGATGAAAAAGGTAAGAAAGTGGATAAATCAAAATATAAAGGTATGATCAAAAGTCTTCTTTATCTTACTGCCAGTTGGCCTGACATTATATTCTCAATGTGTTTTTGTGCTCGATTTCAATCATGTCCAAAGGAAACTCATCTATGTGTTGTAAATCGTATCTTTAGATACTTAATTGGAACAAATGACTATGGCTTATAGTATGCCCGATCTAATTCATTTAATCTTATAAGATATACGAATACTGACTATGCTGGGTGTAAAGTTGAGAGAAAAAGCACCAGTGGATGCTGTCAGTTTCTTGGACACTCTCTTATCTCTTGGTATAGCAAGAAGCAAGCTTGCGTATCTCTCTCAACAGCCGAAGTAGAATACATTGCTACAGGGAGCTACTGTGCACAAATTTTGTGGATGAAAAATACTTTGCTTGACTTTGGTTTAAATTTTAATTGTGTGCCTATCTTATATGATAATACTACTACTATTAATTTGACCAAGAATCCTATCTAGCATTCTAGAACTAAGCACATTAAATTAGTATCATTTTATAGAAATCATGTGCTTAAGGGTGATATGTGTGTGGAATATATTCCAACTGATGAACAGCTTACAGATATTTTACTAAACCTCTGGTTGAAGATAGATTTAATCATCTACGACGAGGTCTGAGAATTACCAAAATTATATAACTAACAATTTTGCCAAGGATTTGTTTGTTTATTCTTGTAGAACTTCTGAAGATACACACTTTTGGATAGTAATTTTGGACACAATATCTGAGAAACATGAATCCAAAATCCCCTCGATAAAATATCTATCGATCAGTTTTTGGACGAACTAATTTAGACTTAGTGTGAGTCTAAAATAGCAGCAACCCAGAATCGTATAAAGCCCAATTAAAAAAAAAAATTAGATAAAAAAGTGTATGAGTCAAGAACCTACTTTTTGAATTTTTAAAATGTCCGCATTTTTCAGAAAGGCTCATCCTATCTCTGATGTAATCTCTGTTGAGGGGTACTTGATTGTACTTATCAACTCAAGAACCTAGGAAATCCCAAAAAAAATGGTTACTTTTCTCTCTCCTTGAAATCTGAAACTACCATTGATCTCTCTGCTTCTCTCTCATTTCGTATCTCTACCCTCTCTACTAAAACAAAAATATCTCATCTTCTTCTCGCTATTGCCATGGCAAAACTACCAAAATCTGACAATGGAAGCAAATCAAAGATAAAGAAGAACCTGAAAGATAAAGAAACGGTGAAAACCAAGTCTGTTGTCAAAACCTAACTCGCCATCAAACAGAAAGCTAAGAAGATCGTTGCTGAAGAAACAACTTTGCAGTCTGACTCATCACAAATGCTTCTTGTACAAGAAAACTCTGAGATATAGATACCTTGATTTCTTGATTTGAAATGTGAATCTGAGTTTAACGACTGGCTATTGAGGAATACAACTATAATCTCTGGATATCGGGTTGATACTGAGGCCTTTTTAAACTTTGCTGATATCTTGAATATATTTGAGACTCTTGGATAAGGGGCTTTGCTGTTGGTAAATGAAAAATTGTTCACCATATTGGTTTAGGAATTTTATTCCAACTTGAGAAAAGGAAGGCTTGAGGAGACTGGCGGAGGATTTATGTTTTAATGATACACTTCTAGAGTAGGCTGTGTAAACATGGAATTTGACCATAGAATGTTGAATTGAATTTTTGGAATTAGAGATGGAGGAATCCAATTATTTGAAATGAACAAATTTTTGGAAGAATCGAACCTATTTGATAAAGGAAGTTTGAAGCAAAATTTACTGGAGGGAGGAGTTTACAAATTCAAATGACATTTGAAGTGGCTGAATGGTTTTGGAAGAATTCTACACCATATGGTGTCTACCATGGTGGCACCAAGCTTTGGGCATAAAACACCGTGAGTATCATTGATATGATTTTGAGAAGCACTAAAATTGTGGATTTAACTCAAGAACAATAACCCTACCAAACCCACACACAAGAACACTAAAATGCTAAAAAATTAACACTCTTGTGATAATGTGAATCTAGCCTGCTTTAAAGATACCCTAACACCCTAATCTATCAAAGATTAGAACACCAATGATAGGAATTTGAAGGCACCTCACTCAATCCTTTCAAAAACACTAGGCACCTTAGCTAGCACATACGAATAGATGCAGTTGAGATTATCCCTTAAGGTTTAGAGACAAGATCAAATGTGGGATTAAATCCTTTGAATTAGTCTTGATGTTTATGGAATTCACTCAAGAGGATTACCCTCTCAACTCTCTCTAGAGAGAACAAATGATTTCTCCAATTCAAAATATCAAAAGTTATGTTAACAAAGTTATAATAGGGTATTTATAGTCCCTCAACATAACCTAACTAATTAGTTTACTAATCTTAGAATTAGGTGGCCTTACTACAAGTATTGAGGCCCTATTACATGCTTTAAAATAAGTAAAAATATAATAAAAGTCGTGAGAATTAAATTACAAATGAAAAAGTTGAAAACAAGAAAAATCGCAAAACGTCGGGACGCTGGCTCTAGTACATGGAGCTGGCGCTAGCTCTGTTTTGTCTTAGACAAAATGGAGCTAAATTCGGGCCGACGCCGGGTCCTTCATTCTGGGCCTACGCCGGGTCAACTCTGGGTGGCCTTACTTGTTTTGTTACACTTCAATCCCTGTTCATTTGACCTCCATTCATTTTTCCATGTGTTCTCTCGATCTTTCAAATGAAATATTGGTCGTCATGAGCTCTTCTTATTACTCTTTTGGCCTTCAATCCTTGTTTCAATGTTAGCTTGATTCTCTACATGGATTGTTGTTCTTTTTGTGTCCCATTTACAACTCTCTTTACTACCCATCTCTTAACAGACTTCTTGGCTCTTGACTTGTATACTTGGATGGTTTGAAAATTCTCCCAAAACTTCTTGAATGTTAAATGTTCCTAAGGACACTTGAAGCAAGTCTTGATTTTTCATTCCCCTTCTTTAGATGTGTCTTGTTGTGTGGACAGATTCCTATCATTTTCCCTTTCTTTGGGATGATTCGTTCTCGAATTGATGTACCTTGTTACTTGTACGGATTTCCCTACATAAGAATTCAAACAAGAGTTTGTGTGTGAAAGTAAAACTTCAGGCTTTTGCTCAACAACTTATGCCTTCTTTCCTCTCTTCTCAACCCAAAATTTCATTCACATTACTTCGCTATTTTTCCTCCCTTTTGTTGTTTTCACCTCTCCAAACCCAAGTTGTCACTCTTGTTTTATATTTATGCTCCCTCATTTGTTCTCTCTTCCCCCTTGTTTTTGCTTACATTTGGAGCTCTAAACTCTCCTTTTCTTCTTTTGATCTTCTCTTATTTTCTCTCCTCTCTTGCTCTTGTTTTTCCCTCTCTTGTTTTTCCTACTCTTTTTGTTCTCTTCTCTTTTTATCTTCATCCCTCAAAATATTTTGATCTTTTACAATCTCACTCGGGGGTACAGGGCAAAGTATGAATTTCCTTCCATCCTTGCATAAAGAGTAAGTGTTTTTCTTCCCATGGAAAACTACCTTTTTGTCATATAGCCAAAGCCTTCTTAACAATATATGGCCAACATGCATGGGAAACACATCACACATCACCTCATCTTTATATCCCCCATGACAATTTTGACCTGGACTTGTTTGTTTACCTTTACTTTATCGCAATTGTTCAACCATTGAAGCTTAAAAGGTTTAGGATGTTTCAAGGTCTCCATTCCCAATTCCTCCACTAATGTAGCACTAATCACATTTTTACAACTCCCTCCATCAATAATCAAGCTACATGATTTTTTTTTATTTGATACATTGAATAGAAAATATTTTCTCTTTGTAGATTCTCTTTTCCTTCAACCATACAAGCTTCAATATTTTCCCTCATAACACCAATTAATGCATAAGGTTTCTCAAGTGTATCCCCATCTTTTCCATTCACTCTAATTTCTCCACTAAATTTGGTGTCATTTTGTGAAGTTGAACTAGAGGCTTCATTCTTACTAGTCTCACTTATTTTCATTTGCTTTTGCACCACCTCTAACGAACTCTTCTTTTTCTTCTCTTGTTGATGTGAGTTTTCTCCCACTTCATAAGTATTTGAAGCACCTTTGGAACTTTCATCCATAGCATGCATTTTCTCATTCTCCTCTAACACTTCTAATGGATGTGACTCTTCATCTAGAAAGAATAAGATGTTGTAGAACTATTTAGTCACCCTATTTGCTACACTCAATTGATCCACTTCATTTTCTTCGTCATTACTAAGCTCCTTATCAACCTCATAAACATTTTTTTCAACTTCTTTATGTAGTACTTCATTATTTTGATTGAGCATTTCTTGGCATTTGGCCTCATTTTCTAGCTTCTCCCCTTTTCAAAGTCATGCAATTCATTTTGCTTAACCCTCGCAATTTCTCTCTCTCCTTCATAATTGTGCATCCCATAAAATTTTTCATATTCTAATTTATTTGGACAATCAACCTTTGTGTTCCTTCTACTACAACAAATCTCACAAGTCAATCCTCTACTACTGCTTTGTTGCACCATGCTTGTAGAGGCTTGAGATTATCTGCTTTTTCCTTGCAACTCTTCATTCTTCCTTAATTGTTGTAGCAAACTTGGGTACTTGTAGTAATAATGGCCATTATTCATGTAATTGTAACAATTTTAGCTTTTCCTCTAATGCACCCCTTCTTCCGGTATCTTATGCACTACATTCCTCACTCTTTGTTTAACTCCTTTTGGACACTCAGGAAGTGTGCTCAAAAGTCCCACACATTTTGCATTCACACTCTCTTAAGTTCTTTTGCACCCCATGCTTTGATGTTTTTTGTGCTCCTCTCACATAAACGTCTTCGTTCTAATATTCCTCACTCCAATGTTATTCTTCTTCATATTCCCAATTTTGTTTCTCAAAACTATCATTTCATTCCCCAGTCGAATAAGTTTCTCCATTGTTTTCACTCCCCCTACTCCAATTTTTCATAGGGCTCAAGTTCTCACATTCTTGAGCACTTTTCCCTAGGTCTCCTCCATAGATATCATACTCCCTTCTACTTGTAGTTGGCTCCTCATCATGTTTATCCAAATATCCTATGCTTTCATAATCATCCTCTTCATATTCTTGCTCATGTTTATTATATTCCCCATAACTATTCTCACTATAGCAAGACTTCTCATAATTGTCACTCTGTCTATTTCCACTCCAACTAGCCATTGTGAAGTTCTTTTAAGAGAGATACCCTAAAATGTAAGTAGTAAAAACAAGATAATTCTCACTTCATTCCCTCACGTATTTTCACTCAATTTTAGTGATCACTCTTCAATTGTATTTTCACTCTTTTTAACTTTTGTTAAAATGAGCTTACTCTTTTACCTTTTTCAATTTCTTAATTCCATACTCAAGTTCTCGCCAACTCTTTCCCATTTCAAATGGTTTAGTTCTACCAGTCAAATCAACTAAATTCCAAGAGATAAGAAGGAAGATGTCTTAGAGGCAATTTATCAAACACTTGGTAGGTGACACTAGAGAGCTCAATTCTAACAATGATTTTGAAGGGTAAAATGCCACAAACTAACAGTGCTTAAGAAGAAAAATTTAGAGACACTAGGCAAACACCATAAGGAGTTATGGTATGTAAAACTAATGCAAGTGAAAGAAGCAAGTCAAGAACTAATACAATGGATGTAAAGTCATTTAGGCATTTTATCAAACACTTGGTGTGCCTCAAGGAAAAAGCATGAATTTCTAAGGAGTTTTAAACTAGGTGATGCCTATCACAACCTCAAGAACACAATTTAACAATTAACAAGCACTTAAGAAAATGATGACATAAGCAAATTCAAGAAATAGAAGTAGGAATTCAAGATGTGCAAATGTTTCTAAGCTTGATACAAATGCAATGTGAAAAAAAAAAAAAGGGATCTTCTTGCTTTAACAAGAAGATTTACCCATCTACAACACCAATTAACTTTACAAATGCACTCTACTAATCAAATTAATCATCATACTTCATGAATGAAAGTTTTGGTATCCAAGTATAAACAATCACAAATCATTGGAGCAATATGTCAAACACCTTAAGTGTAATCCCATAGCTCAATGTTATATAGCAAATTTTAGCTTGTTTGAGCCCCAAAATCAACCAATTTTCACACTAAATAACTCCCTAAACATTAATATATCATATAGGATCAAATTAACAACATTCCCATAGCATAAATTCAAGTTCTTGACACTAAAAAATAGCAATAGAAAAAGTGATGAAAATTTAGAAATTCTCAATAAATCTTGAAAAATATTGTACCTTAGCCTAAGAAAGTTGGTTGATTAGAATTCACACATTGCATGCTCTGATACCAAATTTCATATGATCTTGGGAAGCACCAAAATTGTGGATTGAACTTAAGGATAAGAACCCTAACAAACTCACATACAAGAATACTAAAATGCCAAGAAATTAATACTCTTGTGATAATGTGAATCTAGCCTACTTCAAAGATACCCTAATACCCTAATCTATAAAAAAATTAGAACTCCAAGGATAGGAATTTGAAGACACCTCACTCAATCCTTTCAAACACACTAGGCATCTTAGCACATAAGAGTAGAGATGTAGTTGAGATTATCCTTTAAGGTTTAGAGACAAGATCAAAGGTGGGACTAAATCATTTGAATTAGTCTTGATGTTTATGGAAATCACCTAAGAGGATCACTCTCTCAATTCTCTCTAGACAGAACAAAAGATTTCTCCAATTCAAAATATCAAAAGTTATGTTAACAAAGCTATAATAGGGTATTTATAATCTCCCAACATAACCTAACTAATTAGTAAAATAATCTTAGAATTAGGTGGCCTTAATACAAGTATTGAGGTTCTATTACATGATTTAAAATAAGTAAAAACATAATAAAAGTTGTGGAAATTAAATTACAAATAAAAAGGTTGAAAATAAGAAAAATTGCAAAACGTTAGGACCGGCCCGACTAAGGCATGAAGCCTGAGCCAGCTCTATTCTGTCTAGAATAGAGCCAGATCTAGTCTGACGCTTGGTCCTTCATTCTGGGCCGACACCGGGTCAACTTTGAGCGGCCTCACTTGTTTTGTTGCACTTCAATTCCTACTCATTTGACTTTCATTCATTTTCCATGTGTTCCCTTGATCTTCCAAATGAAATGTTGGTCGTCTTAAGCTATTCTTGTTATTCATTTGGCCTTCAATCCTTGTTTTGCTGTTAGATTGATTCTCCACATGGATTGTTGTTCCTTTTGTGTCCTATTTACAACTTCCTTCACTACCCATCTCTTGACAGACTTCTTGGCTCTTGGCTTGTATGCTTAGATTGCTTAAAAATCCTCCCGAAACTTCTTAAATGTTGAATGTTCTCAAGGAAACTTAAAGAAAGTCTTGACTTTCCATTCTTCTTCTTTAGATGTGCCTTGTTACGTGAACAGATTCCTATTAATCATGTAAATGATGCTGATGTTGACCCTATTGGAAGGAAGACAAATCAATTTTGGTTTTCTGGCTGTGAAGCTGATGCTTCAATAGCGAAACACTTCTAACAAGGCCCTACCCTATGTAAATCTTCTGACAAAGGTTTTCAAATACTTCAACGTGAATCTCAGTGCAAGTACTCTTGGACACCTCAAGATTAATATCTACAACACAGAGTCCTTTGAAAAAATGGAGTTTGTACAAATGAACAATCAATGGGTTTTGCTTAGGAATGTGTCAGATAAGGAAAGGAAAAAGCTTATCAAAATTAAGGCTGAAGGAAAGAAGGTTGTACCTGCTGCATCAACAGGAATAAAAAAGAAGGCTGAAATAGCAGAGGAATCCTCCAATAAGGGCAAGCAGAGAACTGAGGAAAGTAGACTAACTCAGAGCATCTTGAATGCCTTAAATACTTTGGCTGAAAATTTTGATGGATTTAATACAAAGTTAAGATGGAATTGCAAAACTTGGGAAGTCGGTTGAGAAATGTGGAGGGAAAGAAAGAAGAAAAGACTATTGTGGAGTCTCAGAAGAACAAACCATTCCACCTCAGCAAGAAGATAAGCCTGCAAAGGATTCTGGACACCCCCTATCACTGAAGAAGTTCCAGCTCCACCCGTTACAGCACTTATGGCTAAACCAACTCCATCCTAGCCCACTGAAATGATGCCTCCTGCACCCTTTGTTGACCCAACTACTGCTACAAAAGGACAAGCTAATTGACAAGCCAATTCCACTGTATAGCTCCTCAGGGTACATAGTAAAACATGTGGTTGTCAAGAGAAAGTCCAGCAGAATTGTTGGACAATATTCCAAGAAGGGTACTAGCTCCAAGCCAGAGACCGTTCACATTTCCTGATTTGTTCCTGATGCTTACTGCTTGCTGACTTCCTATGCACCATTTACTCTGATGAACAATTTTATTCTTTTTGTTTTATATATTCTGCATGAACAATTTTACTTCTGCACTGACATTCCTAATATGTTGTTTATAATATGTTTTACTATTCTCCTACTTAATTCCTTACTTTTTTATTAACACCAAATGGGGAGACATTGGATTGTGATTATGACTTAGGTTATGGTGATTTGGGTTAAATGGATTGTGATTATGGCTTTATAACTTGATGTGACTTGGGTTATATGGATTGAGAAAATGACATTGTAGAGGGTTATATGGTTGGATTGTGATTATGACTTGGGTTATGGTGATTTGGGTTATATAGACTATGATTTTGGCTTTATAACTTGATGTGACTCGGGTTATATAGATTGAGGAAACGACATTGTAGTTATACAAAAATTGTGCTTGTGATCTTTAGTCTCATTCTGTTGTGATTTGGTTGAATAATATGAATGATATCTCTCACTGTCCTTATCCTCATAAATATGGGTTGAGAACCTAAAATCTATTTTATATTTTAGCACTGTCAAAAGTGATTATGTGACTATGATAATAGCTATGGTGTGCACTATGCCAAATATTCAAATGATAAAGATATTTATGCTTATGAAAACTATATAGTTTCTTTTTGGTCGCCCAAAAAATTCCTTGTGTTGAAATACCTTAAGAAAACTGGGTTGGGTTAAAAACCTTTGATCTATCTTTGTGAAAATTCTCTTTTACCCATCACAAACACAGAGGGAGTTTTGGATCTTCAATTTGTCAATCCAAAACACCAGTCCAAAACTACTTTTATAAGAAGTGATCTTTTGTTTTATTTTAACCTATTTTGGATGCTCAATTTGGAAGTCCAAAATCTCAAATCCCAATTAGTTTTCAACACACTTCATTGTTAAATATCCTTTATCTACTGTTTATATATGCACATACATAGGGGGAGATTGCTGTTGATGATTTATCTTTTACATCTCTTCATGTACATATATATTTTTTATGTGACCATTATTTGGCTATTTCTATAAGAAATAGTCCTCTTTATGGAAGGAAGGAGGATAAAGAGGTTGGTTGGGTCGTAGGCTCATTGAGCCCTGTTTATGAGATTATATTTAAATCTCTCTTACCTTAAACTCATAAGCACTGTTTGAGTCATATCATGGGAGAACGCATTTCAGATTAAATATATTCTTATCTCATCTAACATGTCCATACTGTCTATATCATTTTTTTGTACATCACAATCCGATCAGATTTTTCATCACTCAAAAGGGGAAGATTGTTAGCCCAAAGGGCATTCTCATGTATTTTGATTTATGACAAACATTGATATGGACTAACATGTGTAATCTATATGTGATAGGACATGTTTGACTTCAATTCTTCCAAGACGTGCTAATAGACTTGATGCGTAAATTTTAGGTGTTTAAAAATCATCAAATTTAAAGTCATCATTTAGTCAAGTTTTAATTAAAATATTAATCTCAAAATACACATACGAGCAAGTATACTCATCGTAAGTATAGCATAGGGAATTAACAAGTATCGATCCTCAAAGGAACAAGTACACACTAATCACTTTTCATTCATTGTTTAACTGGCCTAATAAAATGATAAGATAATAAAAATAAAAATATATAACTCAAGGATGTGAAAATATGCAATTGCGACAAAAGTTTTTGAAAATATGACAATGAATCACTTAGATCACAATCAATTATCATCTTAGTCTCATGAAGGATATAAAATACACCCACTTCCTTTGCAATCCATAGAATCACTATCTTTTAGTTAAATTAGTGAACATATTATGTCTCAACCAATTTACTCAAAAGATGCATTAAAATCAATCTTCATATAAACCACTATATTCTAGGTGATTTAAAATATAAAATTAGTTAATAAATCCATATTCTAGCAATAATAACCAACTTTTGATTACCTAAGTTTTAGACAATTAACCCATTTTTCGAGCAAGTTAAGAAATAACAAATATGAAATTAATTAATTGAAGTCATCACTAACCCCCTTTTCAAACAAGTTGATAACAAAAATAAACCAATTAACTTCGTAATACAACAAGTAATCAAATACCAAGGAAAATAATTAATTAATCAAATAACTAAATTAATTCAAAATCATAAATCCAAAAATAATATCTAAATACAATTAAAAAATTAAACTCATCATTGTTCAAGAAAAAGAAATAAAAGGAAAGAGATAAATACTTATAAACAAGTTTTTCAATTTTTAATAAAAACTCCTCCCAAAATCAATGGCCCAGTTCTTAGGACCAACGCCAGGGCTGTTCGACCGCCACATGAAAACCGGCCTTCTTAGCCATTTTTTTTTCAAAACACTCTTATCCCTCTTGAATTTTCTCTCAACGCATTGCTGGGTTCATCTTCAAAGTACCATTGGATCACTTTCTAAACCTCTACAACATTTCCCAACAACAAAATCCTCACTTTGTTCTTGAAAGTTTGGATCAAAATAAAGAAAAATCCAATCTTTTCATCTAAAACCCATTTTTCGATCCTTCTATTAGGGGCACAATTTCTTCAATCTTTTTGCATAAAAGTATTACCCATGCATTGGAGATCATTGTGGTATAAAATTTCTACACTTTCTACTGTTATAAATTTTAGGTAGTTTTCTATGCATTTTTGGGCGCAAATTCTTGAATAGTTTCTGGTGAAAGATTTGATTGTTAAGATTGCTTTCTTTGAGCTTTTATTGGCATGAGAATATTATTGATACTACTTTATGATTAATGCCGTTAATATTTCACATCTTTTTGGAAGTGATTGAGCATGCATTCTTTGTGAGTAATTTTTGGGATACAGAATACTTGTTCATGTTTAACTTAGCCTTATGCTTATAAGCTTTACATTGTGATATAAATGGTATGGCTAATTGAGCATTGTGATTCTGAGGTGAATATTGATTCATTAAGTACTATTGAACATTGTGGATTTGATCAAGCCTGTTGATATTGTGTTTGGATTGGCATATTACTATCTTTCTTATAGGTCTGTTGGAGGGGATTGGGTGGTGTTTTATTGCCTATCTTGTGGTATTTTGTGTTGAGTTGGTGGTGGCGTTGAATGATGCTGTAATTGCGAGAAGGTTGAGAGTTGAGCATTGGTTGTCAAAAGTGAGTTAGAGAATCATATTTTTCCGTTCTACCATTTTTCTTCACCTTTCCATCATGTCTAGAAGACCTAGGGGGTTAGCACTAGGGACTAAAAAAGCTCAAGATGCATCTTCCTCCACACCTTCTTTCGAGCCTCTACCTACCCAACCTACCCAATTTTCTGATCCTATGTGTCAAATATGGTATAACAGGCACCATCACAATAGGATTATAGTATAAAAGAGATACAAGCCTTCTTTAGACAATTCCCTACAACTTTCTACTATGTTTAGGCATCTAGGGTGAGAGCTCATAGTTAGAATGGACGGTTCTTATTGTTCTGTGCGAGTGAGAGAGTTTTATGCCAATATGTAGAGCAAAAAGAAAAATAGCCTCCAAGTCATCTCCACCATGGTCAAAGGGATTCCCATTGAGTTTGACCAAACGAGACTAGTTAGAATTTTGGGAGTCCCTGATGAGGTGCAGTGGATTGTTGTGGACCATAATAATCAAAAGGTCATATAGGAGCCTACATAGGATGTGAAGGCTGTAAGGGATAGTTTTTGTATATGGAAGAAAGGGTAAATAGGTTACATCGATTTTTACTCAAACAATGAGCTTGAGGCCCAATGGCATGCTATAGTCTATATCTTTGCTTTCAATGTCTATCATAAGGCTAGTGGCTTCAACGAGTCTAGAGCCCTTGACTTTTATATTCTGGATAAGATGAGAAAAAATGAGCCTATTCCCTTTACCCCAATTATCATTCACTCTATGTGAGAAGTTGTTTCCTCTAACATTGCAGCCAAAGTCCTCAAATTCCCTTTGGTTATTATGCGCATTCTGAGAGACTTTGGAGTGCGGATGGATGGAGAGTTGAGTACGCCTACTATTGACCGCAACTTAGTGATGGAGAATACTTTGGTTCAGTACAGGTATCGCTTTAATGAAAGGGCCAAGAGGTAGAAGAAGCTGTATAAGGTGCAGCACCCCGGATGGGAGGAGCTTCCCTCTGATGAGAGGGAGGAAGAGAAGCCACCTATTAGACTTGCCCCTCGTGCCACTAGCTCTCATTTACGTATTGATTTTGAGGCACGAGTGGAGGTACAGTTGAAGAGCCAAATGACTATCCTTCTCCAGCTTTGCGATTCTATTGCAGACATTCATCACCACCAGAATGTTTAAGATCAATAGTTGGCCACTTTGATCTAACAATTTACCGGTACATCTTCCAGTAGCTAACAATGATGACACTAATGATAGTGAGGATGACTTTTGACTTACTCTCTTGTATTTTATTTTATTTTATTTTCTATTATTTCTTTTCTTTTGGATTTTAATAACCTTTACTAGCTTTTAGGTATATTTTCTTTTCTTTTCTTTTATTTTCGCTTTTTTTTTTCTAGATTTATGTTTCTCTTTGTTTTGTTTCGTTTTAATTAGGTACCTTTGTGACTTTTCTTGTAACTCTTCCTTGTGGTGGATTCCAACATGGTAGCACTACAATGTAATGGAAGTATCTTCTTCACTTTCTTCTTTTTCTTTGTTCATTTTGGTCTTCTTGGCTGTACTTTTATTGATCTATCTTTGGCCATTGAAGACAATATCCAGTTTAAGTGTGGGGGGAAAGGTTGAAGAAATGCTTTTCCATATATCATTTTTGTGAAAATTTTTCAAAATTTCAGTAGTTTTCATTATTAAGCAATGTTGTAATTCTTTTTCTTACTTGGATATGAGTTTTGTAATTCATTAGGTGGATTTTGATGAAATTGGTTTTGTTGGATAAGATATTTGTCAAAACTTGAGAGGTTTGATTAATCTTGTTTATGCATTAGTATTTGAATATTATTTGACTCATCTAGATTGAATATGAAAAGTATGATGAATGTGGAGAAAGTTTATTGGCTAACTCTTGTATTATAAGTTTGAATTTTGCTTAGCTTTGAGTGTGATGAGGAATGGGAGTTGATAAAAGATCTTTTAGAGGAAAGATTGTGGAAGATTCTTGTGAGTTGAAGAATTGAAAAAATGAGTTGATTGTTGCTTCCTCTTTGAAGATGAGAAAAAAAAATTTGTTTTTGCTTGATATGGGGGCCAATATAGATAGTGAAGAGAAATCTATTTTCTTGAGACTATGAATTCCCTAAAGCTAAAGAAAGAAAGAATTGTTTAGAGGAAAGTTGTTCGAAAAAAAAATGATGAGTGATGGCTAAAAGGGGGCCAATACGGTATGTGAAAAGAAATCTATGCACTTGAGGCTATCAATTCCCTAAGTTATTAGAAAAAATAGAGAAAAAAATATTGGAGTTCTTTCCTTACATCAAGACTTAAGTTGTGCAGTTTTTGGATTTATAATGCTTGAGTTGGTAGATGGCTTAACTTATATGATTATGGTATCTATATTTTAACTTGAAAAGTGAAATAATTTTCTTAGACTAAGGTATACACTTGATTAATTTAACTTCAAGAGTTTTGTGGTATCTTGTCAAAAGTTTCAAAGTTTGTAGTTTTCAAATGGTGTGAATGACAAGTGTTGTATCTAAAGTCTGAAGGAAGTTATAATCCTTGGTAATGTTGTAAAGAGTTTTTGGAATAAGAAAGGACTTATGTTTTCTTAATAATTTTTCTTAGACTAAAGTGTTTTGCTTGAGGACAAGCATATGTTTAAGTGTGGGGGAATTGATAGGGGTTAAAATCACTATTATTTTTCGAGTTATTTGAGGTTATTTTGAGATATATTTGTTGTAATAATTAGGCATATTCCTTCCTATTTGACAGTTTGCTTATAAAAAGTATTTTTGGTAAATTTGTATAGATTTGAGTTAAAATCAGCCAAAAAGTGAATAATTACAGAATGTACCAGGCGCCAGACCTAACCAATAGACCAAGCGTCTGGTCTATTCTGGCCAAGCAGCAGAAATTGAGCCAATGTTTAGGGAAAAACTAGAACAAACCTGGCGCTAGGTCTAGCAAGTGTACTTGGCACTGGGTCCATTATGTCCGTAGATAAGAACAGAGCAAAATAGAGCAAAACTCCAGAGGAAGAATAGTGTGTACGTAGTGCTAGGTGGGTCAAAGGTACCCAACATCAGGTAAGCTTTAAAAGGTGAATATTTTATGCACAAATTTGGAAATTCTCTAATGATTTTAGTATTTTTCAAATCCTACTTGGCCAAGACTTCCTAAGCTACGAATTTAGTTCCAATGGGCCTATAAAAACATAAGAAACACAAGAGAAAAGAGAGAGAGATATGGAGGTAAATCCAAGAGAAAAATTTCTAAATCACTCATTGAATGAGAGATTTACCAAATTAAGAAGGATTGTTCAAGAGAGTCTTCAAGAAGGAAGAAAGAGGTTTGTCTATGAGTGCTTTCTTTTACCTTTGTTTTCTTTTCCTTCAACAATCATGTATCCAATATTTCTATTGTAATTTGACATTGTTTTTGTGATTCATGATTTCTTGGGTTAGTTTAGTATTTTGATCAATTCATTATTCATCTTGGGATTTGATTGCTTGTTTTTCTTACGGAGTTGGTTGATTGATTTTTGTTATTAACTTGCTTGAAAAAGAGGTTGATAATGACTTCAATTAATTAGTTTCATATTTGTTATCTCTTAACTTGCTTGAAAAATGAGTTAATTGTCTAGAACTTGGGTAATCAAAGGTTAGTTAATGATTGCTAGAATATGGATTCATTAACTAATTTTATATTTTAAATCACCTAGAATATAGGGGTTTATATGAGGATTGATTTTAATGCATCTTGTGGATAAGTTAGTCGAGACAGAATATGTTCACTAATTTAACTAGAAGATAGTGATTCTATGGATTGCAAACGAAGTAGGTCTATATTAAATTCTTCATGAGACCAAGATAATAATTGATTGTAATATTGGCTAAGTGATTCATTGTCATGTTTTCAAAAGCTTTTGTTTAAATTGCATATTTTCACATCCTTAAGTTGTATATATTTCGTTATTTTTCTTTTTATTCTTTTCTCGCTTTATTTAGATCAGTTAAACAATGATTGCAAAGTAATTAGTGTGTACTTATTCCTTCGAGGATCGATACTCATTAATTCCATATCCTATACTTGCGATGGGTATACTTGCTCGTATATATATTTTGGGATTAATGTTTTAATTAAAACTTGACTATAGGATGGATTTAAATTTGATGATTTTTATACACCCAAAATTTACGCATCATTATCGAAGATAAACATCAAAAGTATAATCAGAAAATTGTCATTGTTAGCACAGTTGAACTTAATCCGCTGACCTTCAAAATTCATAGGTATATATGAGAATCCCAAGTGTCGACAGGCATCATCTTTTGTCAAAATATACTCATTTGTACCAATTGATACTAAGAGAAATTCCTTGAACATCAGAGGGAAGAGGGAAAGAAAAAAAAAAGCAAAAACAAAAATGACTAAATATTCACTATTTTTCTTTTCGTTTCAGTAAGAGAAAATATTCACTAATTCTTTCTATTGAACAAAATCACATCTTCCCTAAACATTATAATTGCCTTAGCCTATTTATTTCCCTCTAGCATTGAATAACTCCCTGTCTTCAACGCAACAAACCCATTGCCGACATTCAAACACTAAAATAAACCAAGCATTTAGGGACGCTAATAAATTTATTTTGGGATGCTAATTTGTGTTGTAAAATCATTTACCAACGTTTTTATAAGTGTCCCTACATGCGTTGCTAGAAGTGGTATTGCCAAGAAATTTTATGATGCAAGACTTTGTGTCAGTAAATTAAGTTACTGACACTTTTTATATAAGTGTCTTTAAATGTATCGACGTTTTTCGTATAAGTGTCTCTAAATTTACTAATGCTTTTTTAAAAGCATCCCTAAATTTACTGTGCTTAAATTCTCTAATGTCGTTAACATAACGACATTTTATTAAAGTGTCCCAAAATTTATGACACAAATTTTTTATTCTGGCTACATTTATATTTATAGCGTCTCGAAATTGGCAATACTTTATTCTACAAATGTCCCCAAATAGCGACACATAAATACAATTCCATCTCATTTTTTACAACACAATTAATCATAGTGTCCCAAAATGTAATGACCATATTTTTGAAGCGTCCCTAAAATAACTATGCTTATTTATAAATGCATCCCTCTTTTTGTCACACTATATAAATAGTGTCCCAATTTTGGCCTCACTTTTTTTTAAGGCATCACAAAGTCGAAAATTATTATATTTTATTTTTTGATAATTTTTTCCAATTTAAAATCCCATAACAAATATTTCTTTTTATATTGTACAATAGAAAGATGTAAAATAACGATAATTTTAAAACAAAATGAATAATATTTATTTAAATAAATCGTATAAATTAGAAAAAAATTTAAACAGTCATACTTAAAAGCATTTTAGCAAATGTCTAACTACAATATAAATCAAACTAAATATAAATATTCAATTTTATTGACAAACTAAAAAAAAGAAAAGAAAAAGGCTTCATATTGCTGTGAAGCAATGGAAAGTCCAATAGCCCTACACATCAAATTAAAAAAAAATGGTGAATATTTAAAAGATTTAAATCAAATTACTAATACAGTTAATAGTTACAAGCTAATTGAAATAATTTGAGAAGATATCTAACTTACTTGAAGAGAATTAAAATATGAGTTACTCTGGAGTATAGGCAGATTTACTAAAATTATAAGCAGCCTAAAAAATAAAATTTATATTCAAAACTTTCTTTTACTTACTATTATATGTGTGTGTGTGTGTGTGACTTACCTCAGAAAAGATTGTTTTTAAATGAGACATGTCACTTTGAATAGAATCTAACTCCTTACGAAGATCAGCAATTTGTTTCTCATAATCATTCTTCATTACTTCGTACTCTTGCTGCATACTTTCAATCTTTGCCTCATAATTTTGATTCATGTCATACAGTTCCTTTTGAAGGCGTTCTACTTCAGGCTGATTTTGACATTTCAATTAACTTTTACTTCCAAAAAGTTATGTAGGAGTAACTCCTAGTCCATATCCTCTAACACTACCATATTGATCTTCACCTAAAACTTCATTGAAGATTTCATCCTCGACTTCATTGGCATTACGATTCACATTTAATATCACACGTTCAGCAACAATGTTATCAGCATTTTCCTTTTTTATAACAACAAATATAAAAATTAGAGATCACACGACAATAATATACTTTAACAATGAGTAATAACTTTTAGTTTGACAACTTGAAAAAAAAAAAAAAAAAAGCATTACCACAACTTCTTGGATTTGCTCATTGATAAAATTCCCATCCTTTCTCATATGAGTCATTTTGAAGAATTCAATCTGACCTGGTTATTTTCCATGGGTTATCTCCTGTTTGAAAATATATTAACCAATTTAATTCTAATAAAGTTCAAGAAAAAATAAAGTATAAAAAAAAAAGTAAAGACACTACACTTCAATCAAAACTCACATATTCATTTCTTCCTCTTGCAAAACTCTTTGAATCACCAGTTTGAAGAGTTTTGTTATGAGCTTGTGCCTTTCCTTTTTTAGAAAGATTCTGAGCAAAATAATACACACACACACACACACACACACACACACACACACACACACACACACACACACACACACACATATGTTATGCAAACTATGATAAAAGTTAAAAACACATTTAACATAATATAAAAAGTCAAAAAAATTGAGCATTGAAGGGAAAAAAAATACTACCTACGCTTTCTCTGAAAACCAATATTGCACAAGTGTTTTCCATTGATTTGGAAAGACTCCAACTGGTATTGAATTGAATATTTTTTCTTGAGTCTTATCTGGCAAAAAATACTTACATTTTAAATCGAATTTGTAATCCTTCCATTTTCGACCAATTGATTGAAGCACCCACTTTTGAACTTCAAAATTATCAGGAATCTCAAAATATTTCTATAAGATTGTAAAAAAATTTAAATTAGTAAAAAAAAGTATTAAAAAAATAGAGAAAATTTAAATTTACAAAATAAAAGAAGATCAAGTTTGTTTACCTTTGTCAAAATTATCAAGTTCTCATTATTATTAGGCATTTTCCTCCATCTATCCATTCAATTGAACAAAACTCCTTTTTCCTTGCCATAGTTCCCAACCAGCCACCTAAGATTCCACTACCTCTTTTAATTGGTTGACCTAGCCCATTGAAGTGAACTATAATCCACTCATTATTGGGCAATGTCCACACATCTTTTGGATGCATACCTCGTTTTTTCCCCATACATTCTCTTGCTCATCTGTAACATAATTAGTTATATTTAACATTATAAAAGCAATATTTCAAAGACTATATAATGTCATACCCTTTATTTCTACATCATCATAAACTTCGCTGCCTGGGTCTTCTTCTTGTGCTTAAGTATCAGTGAATTGGTATTCACTAGGTGGTTGAGTCTCACTATCAGAATTTGTAGCGTTCATTTGAATTGCTTCCGGTGCAAATTTACCTTAACTATTGTTGTTATAGTCTCTTAAACATTTTCTTCTCATATAAAAATCCTAATAAAACAGTCAACAGTTAATTCTTAATAGAAATTATAATTGGCAGCCACATAGAATAAACTGTCCCTTTCAACAGTAAAGTACACAAGTAGTTAAAGTCACTATTTATTTTAGTTTTTCATGAGCAAAGTTCAAGATTTATTTGCCGAATAGTTATGCTACTTGCCGATTTTCTGTTTAAGCTCTTATTATAAAAAGTTCAATAAATGCAAACTTCAACACCCTACAACACCACATTCATGCCAAATTTATAATATCAAGAGATGAACTTCCATTGAAAGCACAGAGGAAAGGATTCAAATTTTCCTTTTTCGTTAGGGGATTCTGACAAATACTATTTTTCTCCATTTTTATCTCCAATATTAACATATAAATTATCTCAACTGCAACATATATATAACAATTTGATCCCAACCTTAAGATTCAGCATCCACAAGAAATTCATCAAACCATAAAATTTCATAATATTCAAATAAAACACAAAACACTGTAAATAAATAATTTCTAGCGATAATGCTAGCACTATTCAGCATCCAAAAACACTGAGGTTACACAATGCAAAGTCTAGTATTGGAGCCCTTGAAATATATGTCTAGCCTTTTAACTGGAAAAGGGAGAAAAATCAAGCCAAAGCCCCAATGGTTTAGACTTTTGTGCCCAAGAAATTATTTCCACCCACAATATTTTAATTAAACAAGACATTTTAATATTTTGGCATTAATAGGAGTATATGTATACGCGGGTAATAAAGGGTATCAAGTTGTGCATTAGTAGTTACATGACACTCTTGAATGGTTTAAAAGTAAAGTGCTTCTAATATGTAAATTATTTTCTGCATAAGAAAATTCAGAAAAAACATTTTACCAAAGCTTTTCACAATGAAAGATGTTAAAAATAGCCCAACTAGATAGACCATACACTCTTATATTATGCCCAAGAAGTTTCTAGCACCTACCCGCACATAGGAAGAAGAAAGTAATTGCTACACACACCAAATCATCACTCAATTCATCCTTCAATGTTTGTAGTTTTTCATATGAACAAACACATGATGTTAAATTAATTTTTACTAGCCAAATGCAAAAGCCCCAGAGTGAAAAGAAGGTCGACTAATCTAAGGCATAGAAGAAAGTCGAAATAAAAAAGAATACTACAAATTTTCAACAAAACATAAGAACAACCATTAAAGATAATCAAACTGTTGAATAGGTCCATTAAAGAACACTAATGTATTTTATTCCAGAAAATGATAAAACTTCCTTCAAACACTAGTGTATTTTATTCCAGAAAATTGTACCTTTTTTAGCCTCCAACGATGGGGTGATGCAGGCAAATATGCAGTGGATTATACAAGGTTTTCTGCAGGAGAAGGGAGGGAGAGATATGAATACAATAGAACAAGAAGTATACCACGAAACTCTCAGTTTTAGCAAGGAAAATTTTTTAATTTTATCTTTTAAGAGCTAAAAATTTTGAAAAGATATTTTCATATCTTTAAAGAAGATCATTTATGAGGGAATTAGTTATATATCATGTTTTAGAGGAAAACATAAATTTTGCCAAATAATAATAATAATAATAATAATAATAATAATAATAATAATAATAATAATAATAATAATAATAATAATAATAATAATAATAATAATAATATAGACAAGATCATTTAGGAGGGAATTATTTTTATATAATGTTTAAGAGTGAAACACAAATTTTGCTGAACAACAACAACAACAACAACAACAACAACAACAACAACAACAATAATAATAATAATAATAATAATAATGTTATTATTATTATTATTATTATTATTATTTTATCCGTGAATTTTGAGAGAAAACTAGGGTGGAGATGACTTTATCTATGTTCTATTTCCTACCGTGAACTAAAAAAATAACAAAGCGTCTGGTTTTATTGGTCTAATGACTGCTTTGAGGTTATGTAAGATGATCTCTTTTTCTATTACCTTAAAATGGTAAGTGTAGTTGTGCTTTCTTGATGTATATGGGTTTACATCTTTTGCTGACTCGTGAAAGAACCGAATTAGGCTACTAAAAAAAAAATATGAAATTTTAGAATTAGTTCAACTAGATCCATTGATCGCTAGAATGTTGTGTTTTATGACTAAGACACTTATCTTCTCTAACAGATTGATGGGGTACTTTGTTTGGATTGGTTCCATGATGGAAGATTTGATGTTGGTCACTCTAGCCTAGATTTTGTTAAGCTCAACTGCATAAAAGGTTCTACTTGTCTAGGTGGGGAAATCTCGACTGATCATGAAACTCTGCTACTTCTTGATGTGATGTAACTATACAATGAAAATTGGAAATAAATTGCGGAGCATGTGAGCACCAAGTCTAAAGCACAATGCATCCTTCATTTTGTCCATCTGCCTGTGGATGGTACCCTATTGGAAAACATTGAAGTCCCAATTTCTGGGTCATATTAAAGATATATCATGCTTTTAGGTAAATTCAAAAATTAGTTTAATGAATGAACAACTATGTTCTGTTGTTTGTATACTATATACCCACAGCTTCTCTTCAATTCAAATTGTAGGTTAACCACAATTGCCATTTCAAAAATCACATATATCAAATCTAAATGTTGATTTTCAGTTGTATATCATAAAAAAAAAAAAATTATAGTCCTAAAGATATTCTACATCTTGTTTAAGGGCTGCGACCACTTTTATTTGGTGGACTCCATAATCTCTTCTGCTCATCAAAGCTTCCAATTACTGTAGATTGTTTCTTCTCGCCAAGTTGAACTACAAAATGGTCATAACAAGCAACAACATTCACATTTTTCAGTACTCTAACAAATTTCCCTTTCTCTTCGTCATGAATACAAAGCCCTACAACACCACTTTCATGCCAAATTATCATTATGGAAGGGATGAACTTCCATTGAAACCATAAAGGAAAGGATTCAAATTTTCTCTTGTCATTAAGGGATTCTAACAAATACCATTTTTCTTCACTTTTATCTCCAATATTAACATATAAATTATCTCAACTGCAACATACATATAACAATTTGATGCCAACCTTAAGATTCAACATCCACAAGAAATTCATCAAACCATAAAATTTCAGAATATTCAAATAAAACATAAAACACTGTAAATAAATAATTTCTAGCGATAATGCTAGCATTGTCTAGCATCCAAAAATAATGTCTATAAACCAATTCAAATAGATAAAAAATTGTTAAATTCGAACAACTTACAAAATGGAACATAGCAAAAGCCTTCAATACCACATATACTTGATCTTTATCTTCACCCTCAACTGACAAATCCTGAGAGAATTATTAGTGGAGAGATAATATCTAAGTTTATGTTCTAGTGAATGAAACCAGAAGGAAAAAAATAAACATCTACATACCTGGTTGCTGTGACGGCACTTCTTCTTCCTGCAGTTAACAGCACGAGGATGCAACCCAGTATAGCATCTGAAACAAATGTGCAAATCAACAAGTTAAAATTTATTTGTTGACAAAAGTAAAGAGCTCTGCCAAAACTACTATAAGAAGTTATTAAATCCCCTTCCTACTAAGATTTAAAACATAACAGAACAACCTGACTGTGCACAAGTATGTTTTCCATACTTTGTAAGCTTATTTACATAGTAAGACAGGTAAAAATGAGCATAAGTGATTTTTCTCCACAAAAAAAAAACACTCAAAATAAATGAGTTTTTCTAAATAGACAACACAAAACTATTTCCAGCACTGAACTTCTTTAAAATGAAAATTCTTTTGAGGGATTAATGTCATCATATGCACTGTAATGCCTACTAGTATGGGAACTGACTCTAACCTTAGAAGTCCTTAAAGTATAAAAAAGGTTGACTATAGAATCTTGATTATCACTTACAACAAGAGCAGGGGTATGGTTAGACTTGGGATCCTCTAAAATATATTCAAATGTCACTTTGTTCTTCATCATCGTCTCTAGCCCAAGTGGTCTGTCGATTAACATCAGTAGATACATCTGAAATATGAGGCATGCAGGCAATGTAAACATCATCATCCTCTTCTTATGAACCAAACCCCATCTCATATAAATCTCCTGGTTTTGTGTGAATCACCTGGAACCATTCACTTTACTTTGAATCTTGTATATAAAATACCTATTTTGCTTGAGAGGAGAATACAAAAGGATCATCTTGCAAGGAGCTTTCAGTATGGATTAGTTTGGTGAAGTTGACCAAAGTACAACCATTTACATATTTTTTTAACCCTCTTGGTGACTTAACATCAAACCAACCACATTTAAACATCAAAATTTTGAAAATTTTATAATAACCTAATTCAATTATGTCATTGAGAACTCCATAAGAGGAAACCCCATCAATCTCTACAACTATTCCACTATTTTGAGTTTTTCTTAATCTTTCACGATTTTTTGTATGGAATCTAAAGCCATTTATACAAAGCCAGTAAATCATTTACTGCTATTGTTTGGACCTCTAGCAATGGATATTATCTCTTTAGAAACATTGCTCTTGGTCATCTTTGGCACCTAATATTTCATATTCAAATTATGTAAGAATAATATAAAATTTCTGGTTGCATATTTACATTAAATGCATTAATTTTCAAAAGTTACTCACCTGGTTTAAGAGCCATTTTGGAAATTTCTCCCACAGCCACTTTTGTTCAATGCGTTGGTTAGATCGATTTGGTCGATATCCTCTTCTTTGAGCAGCCAAAAATTCACTGGAAGAATTTTAAAATATTGTCAAGCAAATATTCCAAATAAAAAGTCCGTGTGTTTTACTTGAGTACCTACGATAAGGTGATATATGATAATAGTAAAGCAACACATAACAATGGACTTTAGCTAAGGCTATTTCATCAAGAACAATGTTATCTACTTTTCCCAAACTTTTTCCTCTAGTAGAAAACAAGTAATTTTCAATATCATCAATAGGATCAAAATTTCTTTGGGGATAATTGAACACTGTCTCAACTCTACTAAGATATCTAGAACAAAAAACCAAACATTCCTCTGCCACATAACCTTCTGCGATAGAACCCTCTGGTTGTGCTCTGTTTCGTACATGTGATTTTAGACGAACCAAGTTCCTAGATTAAATTAAAATTCAATAGTAACAAGTGTTAGTATTTGTAATCTTAAAAGTAATTAGTTTTGAAATATTTGTAATGAAAAAATAAATTGTCTAACCTTTCTATAGGAAACATCCATCTGTATTGTATAGGACCCTCAAGTTTCACTTCTGCAACAAGATGTACGGTCAAGTGAACAATAATGGTAATAAAACTTGGAGGAAAAATCTTCTCAAAGTGACAAAGTGCTAAAGCCACTCTTGCTTTCAATTCATCAATCTTATCTAGATCCAGGGTTTTACAACATAACTCCTTATAAAATAATGATAACTCAGAGACAACTGAAACAACTTGGGGTGGCATGCATGCTTTTGAAACTATAGGAAAAATATCCTGCATCAGAATATGACTATCATGACTTTTTAGATTTGAAATTTTGGACTCCTTCAAGTTTATACAACTGGAGATATTCGATGCATAACTATCATGAACCTTCAAATTCTTAAAAACTATTAGGAAAAGTTCTTTTTCTTTTTGAATTCATTGTGTAACAAGCTGGAGGGTAACAAATCTCATTATTATCATTATGGATGGGATGGAGATCATGTCTAATACCTATATCAACTAAATCAAGTCTTGTTTTATAGTTGTCTTTGGTCTTACCATTAATATTCAATAGGGTACCAATCAAGTTATCACAAATATTTTTCTCAATGTGCATGACAACTAAATTATGACAAAAGAGATTGAATTCCTAATAAGGAAGATCAAAGAAGATGCTCTCTTTTTTTCCCATAAACAATGAGGTGCTGCACTTGTAGATCTCCGACATCTATCTAAATCTTCAACAAAATTATCAACATTTTCAAATATTCCTACTTCATTATTAATACTAGATTGCTCAATATTCAATTGATTAATTCTGGAGCTATCAACTTCTTCCCTAGCTCGTTTATTGTTTAATTTTGATGCTTTTCTATAAGAGAAAGGAACACCATCCAACTGTCTTAATATTTCAGTACTAGAAAGTGGTGATGGCACTGACCATAACTATTCAATGCCATCAAATGCATCTTTTTTGAATCTATCTGGCTGATCATGATTTAACCATCTTCAATGACCCATATAACAAAATTTTTACCCATTACGTAACCACCGAGAATCATTCAATTCCCCACAAGATAGACAAGTTACACATCCTTTAGTTCTCCAACCTGATAAATTGGCATATGCAGAAAAATCATTAATTGCCTATAAGAGCGTTGCTCCTAATTTGAAGAATTCATTGGCACCTGCATCAAATGCATCCACACCATACCATAATTACTTCAGTTCTCCTATTAAAGGTTGTAAAAAGACACCGATATCATTCCCCGGCCCTTTTTCTCCAGGAATAACCATGGATAATATTAATGATGATTGTTTTATGCATACCCAAGGTTCCATATTATATGGAACTAATACAACTGGCTAAGTGCTATATATGGTACTCATAGTTCTAAAAGGGTTAAAACCATCACTGGCTAAGCTAAGCCTCAGATTACGGGCCTTAGCTGTGAATTTAGGATATCTCTGGTCAAATTTTTTCCATGCTAAAGCATCTGTTGGGTGCCTTAACTTCCCATCTTTGTTCCTTCCATCAGCAAGCCACCTCATGGAACAAGCAGTTTTTGAAGACATATAAAGTCTTTTTAGCTTTGGTATCATAGGAAAAATACTGTAAGACTTTGGCTAGTTTTTTCTTCCTATATTTGTCGTTCTCTTCATCCATTGAGTCACGTTTATTCGTCATCCATCTAGGGGAAAAACATATATTACAAGATTCTTTATTTGCATTGTCAGCCCAATACAAGATATAATCATTAGTACAAGCATCAATTTTTTGGTAACCTAATTCTAAGTCTCTGATTATTTTTTTAGCTTCATAATAAGAGAATGGTAATGAAATGCCACATGGGAATGCATCAATCAATAGCTCTATCAACATGGTAAAAGATTTGGCAAACTAACCATTCAAACACTTAAGGTGATATAATCTCAATATGAATGATATTGTTGGAAATTTTTTACAACCTGGATATAATTCCTGATCACAATCTTGCAATGGGTTTTCGAATCGGATTCTATCATCATTGAAGGCGATGAGCCATTAGAAGGATTGTCATGTATATGACCTTCAGAATATTTCATTTCGATAGGTGAACTCATTGTTGCAAAAGCTTCACTAGTAGCATGAGAGTTCTCATTATTTTCTTGTTCTGGTAGAATTCCAAATGCATCTTGAAGAAGTCCTCACATTTCATATTCCACATCCAATCTTAATGGCACATTACTAATAGCTGGATTAACTGAATTAGGCTGTTTATTTGAGGATGAAAAGATGGATTCTTCATGAAACAATAAGTTATCATAACCCTCTATTATACCATTCCATAACAAGTGCTCATGAGTGGTTTTTGCATCCATTGAGAAGCTATTAAAACATTTCCTACATGGACAATAAATTGTTCCCTCGGTGGCTACTTTCTCAAGTGCAAATTTGATAGAATTATTAACTCCATCAAAATAAGCTTTTCTCAACCTAGACTCATTCATCCAACTTTTATCCATTTGAACAGATGTATCTAATTATTCCATGCCACATATCCACAAATTAGGCAAGTGAAGTTTTTCCATAATAAATGAACTGAAACTACCCAATATGATATGATCTTATTGTTAGTTATCATATTTACATATGATTTTTTTCAGATGGATGCTTGTAATAGGAAGGGCATGTATAAGATATTATACATGCATAATATCGTGTATAATAGGAAGGGCATCATTATAAATTTAGACATTTGTTTAGAATAAAATAAAATAGGAAGGGCATGTATAAGATATGCAAAACAAGTGTGGGATAATCATCGCATGAACTAATGTGCTGAGTTCTATTGATTAATCAAGTTTTCGTCCACTATTATATCATCAGGGTAAGAGTAGAATTGTATCGAATTTTAGCATTACTCCCCAAGTTCCGATAGTGAAGTATTACATCACATTCCAAATGGATACCAAAAGTGACTCACCAATTTTGAAATAGATTTTGCAACAACTTTAATGACTCACCAAAAATGATGCTATCATGCTATTGCTGGTTTCCAACAATTTAATATTAATAGTTACTACAAACAGTTGAATATTCCCAATGCTAAGTTACTTAGCTTTATGACTACTCATTTAATATTACCTACATCAAAGAAATAAGGAAAAATACATGTCAAAGCTAGGCAAACATAGAAAAGTTTTTTTTTTTTTTTTTTTGCAGTGCTCTATTTCAAGTACTTCTGCTATGCTTTTAAGTACTAAAGAAGACTATGTATCATTTTCTATGATCTAACCAAAAAAAGAAAAAAAGTTAAATTGTCATCTACAAGTGACTATACCACTTCCTCCAAAAGTACAATCAAATCCTATTCTTGAAGCCTTAACTCCTCAGGATCTCAAATAGGAATAAAATAAGAGAATTTAAATAATTATTTTAAATAGTTATATCTTTCTTTTATTGAAATAATGAATCAGGCATTTTAAAACGTTCTTTACACTGGTAGAGAGTAGAAGACTGCACCACTTAATGTGCCATGATTTTAGCAAAAATCAACAAGCCACAGTTTAGTAGCAGCTAGAGAGGACCTTAACAACAATCATTTAGCCTGGGAGAATGAAGGGCATAACATTTGCACATTCATGTAGCAACAAGAAAAACAAACCTCGACATTCAACCTGCTACTATAGTGACAAAGTCTCAATTCTCAAGTACATTTATAGAAGCCAATCTAACATAAAAAAAGTGAAAATTCACAGACTTGAACAACGCCCAAGGTATCATAACTTCGTCACACATTCCCATCTAAAGCATATCAAATGCCATAACCATTACCCAGAAATGAGAACAAACAAACGAATGATCAATACTGTAGTTAATAGAGGGATATGGATAAATAACAGAATTGGGAATATTATTCTATTTAAATTTCAGAACACCAGACCAGAACCTCTATAGAAAACTTGGATCAAACTTAATAGAATAACTACTCTCATTTTATTTATTTCATAGGATGCAATTATTCAATCTAAGTTTATAAGATACGATCACATTCCTGGTTGCAGAAGATGAAACAAGTGAAAGAAATTCTGATATATATCAAAAAGGTCAATTTCTCTTCAAACAACTTTAGACAGCACAAATAAGAGGCCCAACTAGTAACCAACATAATTTCACCTACCATGAATAAGACTTGATAGAAAAACTTTATTGAGAACATCACGAGCAAATTGAAATTCTCACTTGTTCATTAGGCAGGAAAGATAGATTTAAAAGGAAAACTATTTTGGAAAATTTTTCCACAAAAAAAGCCTTTCGCAGATATAATTTCACCTGGCGAACAAATTATTCACTTCATTGCAAGCATAAAACAAAATCTGTCTACATAGTATTTAGTAACTATACATATTTTTGCAGCCAATAAACCCACTAAACTGAATTAAAATGTTAAGTAATGTTCGATCTTCAAAAAGAACCCAAAAGGGAAAACAAAAAACCGTACTTTAAACTTACCCAGGAGATTATGACCTAATTCACCGCAGCATTGCCGAATACTCGTAGCACACTTGAAACTCACCTAGTAGTGAAGAACCAAAAACTTCCGAGGTGGCAATTCCAGAAGGAATGGCGGTGGTAGCGGCACTAATTTTACTTCTTCGGCAGCTGCGATGGTGGTGGAAAGGACCACTGAGGGACCGGCAGTAGTGAGTAGGAGCGTGAGGGAGGTAGTTTTCTTCTATGGCAGTTGTGCGACTTATTTCTCGTTTTAACTCTCTTAATTTTTTGTTTTCTTAACGTTTAAAAACTTATTTTCAAAATTCAACTAAAATAAGATAGTGAATGCTATGCCATAGTTGCTGTCTTTATTTTTTACACACTTATTACTACTATTCTACATTTTTAAAAAATTATGATAATTATTTTTAAAATGTCCTTAAAATTTTGAATAAAATGACGCTTAAGTATTCTATTGTTAACATGATTAAATTGTTATTGTTTCAAAAAGATGTCAAAAAATATTTTTTTTATTCTAATACTTTTTTTTTTGTTAATATCGGCTATATATACAATATGTCGACTAATTTAATTTACTGTAAAAAAATTTTAATTAGTACACATTTTATATTAAATGTCATTAACATCTATATTATTGAAACACTATTAATTAATGCTAGCCAAAAAACTCTCTTTAACACATAAAATGTCCCGATGATTTTAGTTGGGAAGACACTTATACCAAAAAGCGTCATCATTATTTGATATTATTTAATTACACGTCACTTTTTTTAAAGAGTGTCGGAAATATTTTTAATAACACGACATATTTTAACTAATGTCAGAACAAATATATAATATGACGATGTTTTAATTAAAAAATGACGGGATATTTTTTATTCATCAACGTTTAATTCTAAACGTCGCGAATATCTTTATTATAGGGATAGTTTAAATTAATAATGTAAAAAAAGTGCAGTTAGAATAGATTTTTAATAAATGTCGAGTATATATAGATTATGTCAACACTTTTATTTTACGTTGTAAAATTTTTAATTAGTCAATATTTTATATTAAATGTTGAGAATATTAATATCATTGAGACACTTTTAATTAATATCGGCCAAAAAAACCCTTTTGATTTGGGATAATTAATTTTAAAGTGTCCCTATAATTTTGAATGAGATGACACTTATATGTCATTATTTGATATTATTTAATTAAAAGTTACTTTTTTAATGAACATTAGAATTTTTTTTAAATATTACGATATATTTTCATTAACATCGGAAAAATATATTTAATGTCAACACTTTAATTAAAAATGACATTATATTTTTAATATATCAATATTTTATTCTAAATGTCGAGAATATTATTATTATAGGGACACTTTTAATTAATGACATAAAAAAAGTGTAGCTATGAGAGACTTTTGTTGTAGTGAAATTATGGTTCCAAGAAATACCAACACCCCTCAATCAATAAGTAAAATAGTATGAAAATACAGAAGGGGTTTTTACGAAAACACAGAGCAAACACATACAAATACACATAGAGAAAACCCAAAACCTCAAATCCATATATAGTCAAATAATATTTGAATCTATTAAACAAAATCAACAAATTCTAGTTTCACAATTTTGACTTGTGAAACAAAATCAACATACCTAATTTGTTTGGGCTTCGAGTGAGGGCTCCTTCCCAATCAACAAAACTAATTCACTTGGCCAACGACTGACTTGCTTCCGTGACTTCTGGGCTGAAGAGTCTTGATTGCTTCGATATACTGTGCTTGCTAGTGAGAAGATGAGAAACTAAAATAAAAAGAACCTGCCTTTTCCTAGAAGAAGAAGAAGCTTTCCATTTTTTTTTTTTAAAAAGGTGCTGGCCTTTTCCAATAAAAAAGCACCGCCTTTTTTTTTTTTTTAATTGTTACACACTTTCTCCTCTGTGAGGCTATGGCTAGTATTTGGAGGAAATTTTTTTTATGGGAAAAAGAGAAGGAAATTTAGACAAATGTTATGCAAGTTTTGGGTTCTATTAACAAAATTCCTTTATTTTACCTTTTTTCTCTAATTTTTTTTTATTATTTAAATGTTAATATTTTAATATTATAATAAAAATTACAAAAAAAAAAGTATAAAAGTTTTCAATCTCTACAAATAAAATAATCAAAAGTGATAAAATTATATATATATATTATCATATTATGTATTTTATAATAACAAATAAGTTAATTTATAAGATATTTTAGAAATTATATATTGCTAATTTAGAAGTTAAATAATAACATCATATAGCACATATATGTATTTCAAGCTACTTATCATAGGTATATCGTGTATTTTTAAATGTAAATGTACATATATTTTTTAGCATTTACTTATTCACAATTGCATAAAAATTATTAAAATTAGAAATATAGTAATTCTATAATACAATTTGGTAATAAAAGTTTATCCCAACAATGACTACATATGGAGAAAAATTTTACTTTCTAAAATTTTCATTCTTGTGCAGTTGAAAATTTATTAAGGATTGCAATTTATGCATGAAAAGGAAAAAAGTTTTGTCGATTATTAATGTTGTAAATTTGTAAATTAAATTTGAATTTTTAAAAATATAGAAGTAATTAGAAACTATATATAGGTGATCATTATCAAGATCAAAGAATCTAAAATAATTATCTATAATATTGCTCTTGCTTCATAACAATATTTATCAATCATCAAAATCCTCCACTTGACTTTATCATAAGAAGTAGAGCTAAACTCAACCCCTTACTTCATCGTACTTTAATATATAACTTAAGAATCTAGTACCAAAGATTTATTATTTTATTTAAGAAAGACTTTGAAAAACATTAAAATCAATAAATTATCTAGTAAAATTAGCTATAGAAAATTTATATGATTGGTTGGAACATTTTCTTTAAGTTAAATAAATACAATTTTATTGGAACATATATATACTTTAAGATAAATAAATATTAAATTAAATTTTTAGCCAAAATTTTAAAAATTAATTAAATATCCGACATCAAATAAAAATGGTCAGAAAATAACTATCCATATCCTACCAAACATTACATTTCGTCGGAAAATTAGTTCTTTAAAAAAAATTGCAAATTGAATTTGGCTACAAATAAATATGTTTGGTCAAAATTTAATTACATTTTCCAACCAAATTATCTTTTTCATCGGAAAATATTTTTATTCCTACCAAATTTGAAGGTGGTTGTAAAAGAAATAATCTTATGAACAAAAATACTATTAAGTTTAAAATTTGATTTCCTACCAACCTTGTATTTGGTAGGAAATTTTAATTCAATATTCTATTACAATTTCCAACCATACAAATAATTGGTAGGAAATTTGTATCACGAACCATACCAAAATTAATTTATGGTTAGAAATGTAACATTTTTTTCCTTCCAAAATTAGTTCTGGTCGGAAAAAAACTTTTTCTTCAAGGAAAAATGTTTAAATTATAAATTTAATTTCTATCTCCAAGAAACAAAATAATTTTTTGTAGTGCTTAAATCATATTTCCTACCAAATTTCAAAATGGTCTGAAAAATAGATTTCAAACTCCGACCAAAACTGATTTTGGTTTGAAGTTACATTTTCTTTAAGTATAAAAATATTTAAATTATAAATTTAATTTCCATATATGAGAAATATAATAATTTGTTGGAGAACTAATTCGTTTTCCTACCAAATTTCAAAATGGTCGGAAAAATATATTTTAAACTCCTACCAATATTAGCCGGAAATAAATATTTTTTGAAGAAAAAATATGAATAATTTAAAATTTTCATTTTCATTTCCTTATAAATGCATTTTAAATTTCCTACCAAAATAGTATTGCTTAGAAACAATTTATGATTTTCCTACTGACACTATAGGTGGTAGGAAAGTTTTTACTACGATTCTACTAATAAACTTTTGGACAAAAATGTAGTTATATTTTCCTACCAAAATGAAAGTTGGAAGGAACTATAGCATTTTTCCTACCAAAAACTTTGTTGGATGGAAACTTAGTTCCAGTTTCCTACCAATCTGTATTTTGGTAGGAAAAGTAGCTATATTTTCCTACCAAAATGTTTGTTGGATGGAAATTTCCAACCCTATTTTCTACCAATAGGAGTGTGGTCAGAAATTCCCTACCAATTACTTTGTTGTTTGGAAATTGGTTAACTAATTTGCTACCATTTAGCATTGGTAGCAAATTTTTGGTAGGAAATAGCTTGATTTGTTGTAGTGCACCTCTCTGTCCCTTTCACCAATTACATAGTTTGAGATTGCATATGCCTTATTTGTAAAAATTGTAGCAACCTCTATAGCATTACGTCTGGTATCATGAGGCAGGATTGCATGATTCGGTATTGATTATTGATTCAAAGCTTCTTGCTGAACAGATTAATGAGCAATGAAATCACTACAACAGAAAATACTTATAACGATATTTGTCATATGTCATAAGAAATTAAAAAAATATCGGTGTAGTTCTATACTGACGTTTCTTATAAATATCGTATATATGTCGCAATATTCATGGTCGCTTGGATTTACAGCAATATTTGTAACCAATGTCGATACCTAGTTATTCTGACATATATTGTTATTTTTTACAACATTTTAAAAGATCTGAATACATATATTTTTTCAACATGTATAAATAGTCAAAATGCATATGCTTTACCAACATTAGAATATGGTAGAAATATTTAGTTATTTCGACGTTTGTTATGGCATTGTACAACGTGTCAAAAAAAATTTTGTTCCAACATTTTTGAATAGTCACAATATGCAAAATGGATCGACATTTACCACGTCATTTCCAAAGGTCTCAAAAAGAATTTTTTTTCCGACGCTTGTAAATAGTCATACTAGGAATATTGTTGCAACATTTATAATTAGTAGTAATATATAGTTATTACAACATTTTTTTACCATATTTTAAAGTATATCAAGAAAGTATTTTTCCAGACATATAGTTCGACATTGTAACATGGTTACAATAATTAGTTATTCTGATGTTTTCACATGTTGCTTTAAAGGTTAAAGATTTAGTTCTTAATCCAAAAGTTCAAGTAGAACCTTATAATTTAAAAGAAGTATTTGAAAATTTAAAGGTAAACAAAAAGAACCTACTAACTCTTTACAAGATCTACAATTAGAAATTAAAGAACTTAAACAAGAAGTTAAATGGTTAAAAGTTTAGAATGATCAAAGAATAACAGACATTAATCAGATAAATACAGAATTAGTTCAACAAAAATTAGATAAACCTTTAATAGATCCCACTCCTTTATCAGACGAAGAAATAGAACAAAATGAAAACAATTCGGATTATATTTCAGCTATTTCCCAGATAACTTTTCAAAAGTGGTATATTCCAACCTAAAAATCTTTGGAGCTGAGTTTTATCCTTGATTTCATTGGAAAATTTGTCTGCAAATTCTATGGCTCTGCAAATGGGTTTATAGGTACCTTGGGTTAGGTCATGGCCTAAGAAACAGATTTTGGTTTGGCAAAGGCGGAGTTTAGACACACTCACTACCAGCCCATTTTTCGTGATTATTTCACGAAAAAGACGTAAATGTTTAAGATGCTGTTCAAAGGATTCACTAAAGATTAAAACATCATCAATATAAACTATTGTAAATGCTGTATATGGGTTAAAGATGTCGTTCAGAACCTTTTGAAATTCACTGGGTGCATTCTTTAATCCAAAGGGCATTACATTCCATTCATATTGTCTGAAAGGGACATTGAATGCTGTTTTATATCTATCTTCTTCTTTAATTTAGATTTTCCAGAATCCTGATTTCATATCAAATTTACTATAAATGACTGCTTTATAAGTTCTTTTCAACAAATCTCGTTTGTTGGGAATTGGATATCTAATCCATTTTAGAGCTTTATTTAAAGGCTTATAATTAATAACTAATCGGGGAACGCCTCTTTCTTTTTCTGCATTATTATTGACATAAAATGTAGCACAAGACCAGGGTGATCTTGATTCTCTGATTAAGGCTTTTTGCAATAAGCTAAAGATTTCCTGTTTACAATATTCAACTAATTCCTGATTCATCTGAATTGGTCTGACTTTGGTAGGTATCATTGATTCATCAAAATTATCAATGTACGGGAGACTGACTATATGCTTTTTTCTTTCCCAAAAGGCTGTGGGGACCTCTGAGCAAATTTACTGTTCGAAATCTTTTCGAATAGATTCTATCTTATCCTGAATGTCTTTTAGCTGTAGTTGGCTTTGGATTCTAGTGTATTTGATATCTTCTTTGATAAAGGCTATTTGTTGTTCACGACAATGAATCTTTCTTTTCAGAAGGTTGATATCTTTTGTTAAAGGACTTTGCAAAAAGGAGAATGTGACTGGTATGGATCTTATTTCGGTGTGAACACCGTTCTGATCTACGTTGAAGGGATAGATCTGAGTAAGAAATGGGGTTCCTAAAATCAATTCTTGGCTTAAATCTTTAATGATTAAGAAGGAATTTGTGAAACAAAACTGTTTATTGCAGATATGAGCATTGAACAATTTATATCTGATTTTTAGCTGTTCACTAGCTGCAGAATATAATTTAGAACCTGTTTTTTCTAAATATTTGGTAGGGATTAATCCTTCACAGATACAATTCTGATCTACTCCGGAGTTCAGAAGGGCTACTAACTGAATTGAGAAATCTCCTATTTTGAGAAGAATTGGAATATGCCACTTTTGAAAAGTTATCTGGGAAATAGCTGAAATATAATCTGAATTGTTTTCATTTTGTTCTATTTCTTCGTCTGATAAAGGAGTGGGATATATTAAAGGTTTATCTAATTTTTGTTGAACTAATTCTGTATTTATCTGATTAATGTCTGTTATTCTTTGATCATTCTGTTCTTTTAACCATTTAACTTCTTGTTTAAGTTCTTTGATTTCTAGTTGTAGATCTTGTAAAGAGTTAGTAGGTTCTTTTTGTTTACCTTTAAAATTTTCAAATACTTCTTTTAAATTATAAAGTTCTACTTGAACTTTTGGATTAAGAACTAAATCTTTAACCTTTAACAGATATTTTCTTTTAACTGTTTCATCCTGAATGTGATCTAATAGTTCGAAGAAAAGTTCTTTATTTGCTCTAGTAATTACATTAACTTGATTAGATGAATTATTGATCATACAGAGTTCTCCTATTGCACAAGTGCATAAACCGGTGCAATCGCAAGAAGACTGTTCACTTAAATCTGATTCAGAGGAATTTTCTTGGATTTCAAATATTTCGTCAGTTTCGCTATCACTATTATCTGTTGAAGAATCGTTTTAATCAAGAATTTGATTAATCTGTTCTAAAGTATCTTTTGATAAAGAAAGGTGATTTACTCTTTTATTCTTTTTAGCTCTTATTTTACATTCATCTGCTTTATGTCCTCTTTTTCCACAAAAGTAACACTTAATGGTGTTATTAAAAGATTTATCTTTTCTTTTAAATGGTTTAGAAATTCTTTCTTTCTTTTCCTTTTTAAATCTTCTTTTCTTTTCTTTCTTTAGCTTTTTAGATGGTGGAGTTATTGGTGAAAATCCAAATATTTCACAAAAGTTTCCTAATTCTTTGTTAGATTTCTTATGATAGGATTCCATATGATTTTTGAGTTTTAGATCTATGCAGAGATCTGCACCTGCTTGATTCATATAACTGATTAATTAACCATATGCTAGATAGTCATAGGGGATTTCATTTCCAAAATCTAATTTTAGCTTTTGTCTAACATTTTCTGCAAATAAGGGAGGTAATCCTAAGATAAATCGTTCATTCCAGAACGCATGATGACAATCTGTTCTAAGCATGACCTTTTGTAAAAACATATCTTTATACCATCTGAAATCATGTAATTTAGGGCAGGTTAGGTTAGTTAGGATTTCTGAACTTCTATCTGCTAGCTGTTGAGGATTTCCTACAAAATGCTGAGTTAGGGTAAACATGAAGGTGTTTAGACAAGCAGGAGTTGTTTCAGATACTTGAGTGGGTTGACCGTAGCATTTGGAACTATTTTTGTTAGGACTTTGGTGGCATTTAAGATTTCTTGGCGTTGTGGTTCAGTGAGGTAGTTGTTCCACCACCCCTGAAGAACGCCAGTAAAACCAGTTGTAAGAATATAAAGGATTGATTGATCTGTATTGTTGGGATTCTTACATTTAATGGTTGTAATTGCCATGGACATTTCTTGAATAACATTGAGAATACTATGTTCAGACATACAGTCAATATTCCATTCGGTAATGTCTTCACCAGTAAAAACTGCTCGAGTATCTAAATGACGTTCTTCAAATTGAACATCTGGAAAGGATGGCCTAGGGTAATAATTCCTAGTATAAGGATTAGCAAATCGAGGGTATTTGGTTTTTGAAATTCTTTTACTTCCTCCTAATTTATTAAGCTGTTCAGGAGAAGGGTCAATGTCTATTAGAGAGACTGGTTGATGTATAGTTTGGAGATGTGTTTTAGAACTTGATTCTGGTTCATCTCTTATCTTTAGATTTTTTAACTTTTCATTTATCTCTTTAATAAAATCTACTTCTTCTATATTCATGGTTCCTTTATTAAGCTTAATATTTTTAGGTTCGTATATTATATGTTTAAATACTGGATTAGGGTCAACAGGCTGTTTCGGATTAAATTGTTTGAACTGTGGGGTTTCTCGTACAGAGGATTTACTGTCTAGTTGTTCTACTTTACTAGCCATAGTAACTAGCATCTGATTAGTATAATTATTCTGTTGAATTACTTTATTTAAATCTTTATTAGTTACATCACTATGTTTATCTAAGTTTTCTAATTTAAATGGAGAAGCTGTTATAACCTGATTTTCTATTGGGATTTTGATTTCTTCTGCTGGAGGAAAGACTGACTCTTTAACTTCATTTTTGGATGTACACCATTTTTTGGTAATAACATTTAATACATTCTTTTTCTGATATTTAACTAGTTCATACCAATCAAAAAAGTCTAAATGTTGTTTCATTCTTATTTGATCTGAATAATACTTTTTGTAAGAGTCTAGCTTTTTCTGGTTCAGAGACTGTAGCAAAATACCATTTACGTTTTAACTCATTACATGGTCTTTTCCATAACTTACGAAGATAATCTTTGTTTAAAACAAAGTCATTTTCAGAAGTTAAAACCAATAGAGTTGAAGGCATATTCATTTCTGATTGAGTAGGGCTTCCTGATTTAACACTAATGTTCTCTTCATAGTTTACTTTAGGGATTTCTCCACTAAAGTCAACATTGTTACTTTGGGATTTTCTCCAGAAATTTCTATATTACCAAATCATCTACTGCTAAGTGATCTAGGTAAAGGGAAGGATGAAGAAGGAACTGAAAAATATTTTCTTTTGAATTCTAACTCTATATGACCTGTTGAAGTTTCTGTTATTTTTCCTAATGTTTTAGATTCATAATGCTTTTTAGGATTAATAATGTGATCAAAATTTCAGATAGGGTTTTGTAAAACATTATCCCACTTAATCATTCGAGGGACAAAGGTATTCGATCTTTCAAAATTTGTTTCTAATAAACAAGTTTCTTTAGGGTTTCCAATATGCTGTTTGGCTTTAGGATTAATCGTGGTTTTCATTACCTTATAGTGAACACGATATATTAAACCAAGAGGTTTTGATCCTAGTTCGAACTCTAAGTTCTTTGTCTGAATGTTTAAGGTTAAGGTTTTGAGAATATGTGGATCTGTTAGATCTACGGTGAAGTTTGGGTAATGGTTGAAATAAACTGGACCATTAGCTGTGTTAGATTCAAGGACTACTAACAAACTGTTTTGAAAATCTAGATGTCTACTATCACGTAATAGAAGGCAGATTGGAGCATCGATTCCTAATCGATAAAGGGGTTTGATGGCTACTTGAACTAATCCAATATGAAGATATCGGTATTTATTCTTTTTATGCTGTTCTAATGTAACTGGATTTAGAAGCTGGATAGTACCATAAGGCTGATTTATAGAAACTGTTTTTTCAGTTGTTTTGATTGTATAACTTTGAACTAAATCAAACATTCATTTTTCATAAATTTTATCAAATTTTTCTATTGGTAAATTCCAGTTCATTAACCTAGATTCGACTTTATCTAGTTGAGTGCTGATTTCTAAATCGTTTACTGATTCTATGACGATATCTGAGAGATTGGATGTCATGGGTGAGTAGGAAGATTACTTTCTCTCTCTCTGTCTATGCAGTAGTAGTTAATACGAATTCTATTGTTCCTTAAAATTATATCTTGATTTATGTTTCTTTAATTCTCCCTAGGACACACCTAAACTCTGGACACACCTAAGTTATTACCATGCTTATGGCTGGCAGCTGCGGGACCACCCCGGGTCCGGGCATATCACGCTCTCCTGCGCATTCTAGCCTAATCCAACGGTTCTGGGCTGACCAACGTACTAGCTGCTCTCACAGGTAACTAACCAACCATCATAGTTTAAGGATACTTTCAAAGAAACATACAGGAAGGTATAGTACTTAAGAACAAGAGAAAGCGGATTAAACTACATCATGCAAGACTTAGAGAAAGAAAGTAAAGAGACTTACTCGGTCATGATTTGATTAATCATGGATGTATTCATGATGAAGTAATTTGAGCACTTGGCTCTGATACCAATTGCAACCCAGGATAAAATGCTGGATAAATCTAATTGATTTATTGACTTAAAAAACTATTACAAAGAGATCCTATTGATCTCGATCTATTACAAAGACTTGAAATCTGGAACAAGTATCACAAATGTCTGAGTAGAGAGAGGTTTCAGTGTCTTGTCTTTCGAGAGGAAGATGAGACTTGGTTTCTTCAATGAGGTGTTGTCTTATATAGGCAGCAAGGGCATAACTTTCTCTGATTGAATCTTGCATTATTGTTGATAAATCCACTTGAGTGGAAGAGGGAATCAAGTTGTCAGCTATGATGAAGAATGGCTCCAAAAGCTTATGTGAGTGGTGGGGTCCACCACGTTCTATTGTCAGCTGAATTATTTTACAGAAGACTAGTGTGATGTCGTGTAGTCTCTTTGATTGCTGATAAAGCTGCATTGTTCGCTTTTCTCTTTTTCTTTTTGAATGGAGTCTTGTCCTTTATGGACTCTGACAAAGGTATGCTTGAGCAATACCAAAAGGGCAGTCTATATCTCCATTGTCGTACTGGCTGAACTCTGGCTGAGACTCTGATTCACTATCTTCATCATCTACTTGTTGAAGCTGCTGCTGTAACAGTTGCAATTGAAGTTGCAATTCGGATTTGATTATCTTTTTACCTTTGCTGGAGGAGGATTGTGCATCGAACTCTCTCTGTTCTGTTTTGGGGACAGGAGTCCATCTTTTGACTCTGATTTCTTTGCATAAATTTTTTACATTATCAATTGTTTCGAGCTTATAGCCCCATCCTGATACAAAGCATATTTTCTTTTCAATGTAATACTTACAAAGCTGGTTATTAGGGGTTAATCCCTGAATCTGACTTTCTATTACAAATTGATTGAACTTTTGCAAGTTCTGACTGGATAGAGTGGATTTGCTTCCACCAAATGTTTTCCACCAAGCGTAGAACCATCTTGGTATAGGGTTGATAGGATCCTTACTGTACTTGACAAACCAAGTGTGGGTGAGGTCTCTGAGATACATGAAATTATGCCAAGCATCGATATAATCCATGAAATTGTATGTTGGAGGTTTAAAGGGTGTTTTGAACTGAATAGGAGTGTAAATACCGGTGACCGGCCAAGTGTTTAGGTCGAGGATTTTCATAATCCTATATTTGGAATATGCTATGCCTTTATCGGCTCTGTTAAGATTTCTTTCGTATTCAAATTCTATTGAACTAGTGGCAAAGAGGATGTGCTCATAATAGAGACAGGATTTTTGGGGTTCTGATTTAAAAATATAGCTGGATTGTCTGTAGGCTTCTGGGTGAAGTTTACTGACTAACTCTCTTTCAGGAAGGGTTGTTAACTCTCTTGGAAGAGCTAATATTGTGATAACTGTCTTGGGAAAGAATTCAAATTTCTCTTTTGAAGAAGAAAGGGTTGGTTTTTCTGGTTTAGTTAGAGTCTTTGGAACGACTGCTTCTTTGAAAGAAGTCGGAGAAGGAATGGTGTAGAAAGATAAGTCTGTTTTCTGTGTTTCTATGTTTTTTGAAGAAGCTGGTTCGAGGAGATTCATCGTGAGCGGAGACTTGCTCACTGAACTGGATGGTAAAGAAGGGAAAGAACTTAAAACTGTGAATCTATTACCTTATGGTGGTCTGAACTTCGGAGTTTGATCCATGCTTGCTTTGAGCTGGTGTAGATAGCTATTTATAGATGAATGAATGAGCTCTAGACGTGAGTCGGTACTCATCACAGTGTTGAATACTGTGTTAAAAAGCTATATTCGTCCTTGCAAGAACTCCCTGGTTAAGAAATCTGGTAGAGAATTGTTCTCTCCTTTGATGAATTCAATGTCAAAATCAAAACTTGAAAGTAGTACTTACCATCTGGCAAAAATCTGCTTAGCAACTAAGTTTTTAACATCTTTTTGTAAAACATCTTTTGCTGCTTTACAGTCTATTTGAAGTAAAAACTTTTGATTGATTAAATCATCTTGAAATTTAGAAATGCATAAAACTATTGCAAGCATTTCCTTTTTAATGGTGCTGTAATTCTTTTGGCTTGAAAGCCAAATTCCTGAATAATATCTAACTAGCTGTTCGGAAGAAGAATTAGGTTTTCTCTGTTTTAAGATACCTCCATAACCTAAGTCTGAGGCATCTGTTTCAACTATCATGAAAACTGTTGGATCTGGAATACCTAAACAAGGAAGTCTTTTGACAATCTATTTAAGTTTCTTAACTGTTTGAGTTTGCTCACCACTCCAAAGGATTGGGTCTTTTCTAAGACACATGTATAACGGTTCACAGATGATTTTGAGATTAGGGATAAAATCTTATATACAATTTAAGTAACCTAAAAATCTTTGGAGCTGAGTTTTATCCTTGATTTCATCGGGAAATTTGTCTGCAAATTCTATGGCTCTGCAAATGGGTTTATAGGTACCGTAAACTATGAAGAGAACATTAGTGTTAAATCAGGAAGCCCTACTCAATCAGAAATGAATATGCCTTCAACTCTATTGGTTTTAACTTCTGAAAATGACTTTGTTTAAAACAAAGATTATCTTCGTAAGTTATGGAAAAGACCATGTATGAGTTAAAATGTAAATGGTATTTTGCTACAGTCTCTAAACCAGAAAGAGCTAGACTCTTACAAAAGTATTATTCAGATCAAATAAGAATGAAACATCATTTAGACTTTTTTGATCGGTATGAACTAGTTAAATATCAGAAAAAGAATGTATTAAATGTTATTACCAAAAAATGGTATACATCCAAAAATGAAGTTAAAGAGTCAGTCTTTCCTCCAGCAGAAGAAATCAAAATTCCAATAGAAAATCAGGTTATAACAGCTTCTCTATTTAAATTAGAAAACTTAGATAAATATGGTGATGTAACTAATAAAGATTTAAATAAAGTAATTCAACAGAATAATTATACTAATCAGATGCTAGTTACTATGGCTAGTAAAGTAGAACAACTAGACAGTAAATCATCTGTACGAGAAACCCCACAATTCAAAAAGTTTAATCCGAAACAGCCTATTGACCCTAATCCAGTATTTAAACCTATAATATACGAACCTAAAAATATTAAGCTTAATAAAGGAACCATGAATATAGAAGAAGTAGATTTTATTAAAGAGATAAATGAAAAGTTAAAAAATCTAAAGACAAGAGATGAACCAGAATCAAGTTCTAAAACACATCTCCAAACTATACATCAACCAGTCTCTCTAATAGACATTGACCCTTCTCCTGAACAGCTTAATAAATTAGGAGGAAGTAAAAGAATTTCAAAAACCAAATACCCTCGATTTGCCAATCCTTATGCTAGAAATTATTACCCTAGGCCATCCTTTCCAGATGTTTAATTTGAAGAACGTCATTTAGATACTCGAGCATCTTTTACTAGTGAAGACATTACTGAATGGAATATTGACGGTATGTCTGAACACAGTATTCTTAATGTTATTCAAGAAATGTCCATGGCAATTACAGCCATTAAATGTAAGAATCCCAACAATACAGATCAATCAATCCTGCATATTCTTACAACTGGTTTTACTGGTGTTCTTCAGGGGTGGTGGAACAACTACCTCACTGAACCACAATGACAAGAAATCTTAAATGCCACCAAAGTCCTAACAAAAATAGTTCCAAATGCTAACGGTCAACCCACTCAAGTATCTGAAACAACTCCTGATTGTCTAAACACCTTCATGTTTACCCTTGTTGGGGATATGCCCTAGAGTCAATTTGTACTTATACAATTGTCATTATGTTTTATATAATAATATGAGGCTTTCCTTTCCATGAATAGTGAATTTTGTTTTGTTGGTCATCAAGTACGTGACTTGATAGTAAAACCCTACAATGAATACAATGACTATTCTAAAAGCTGTCCTCGATCGATTATTATTATTGGAATAATAATAAATTAAGATTAGTATGTTTGTGACTTGATGGCTATGTTTTACTGGCCATGGATATTTGTGATATCGAGTCAAGACATAAATAAATGTTAGAGAACATTGTATTGGACATGACCCACTGTGAGAGTACTTCATGGAATATGTCATAAGTACTTTCTAGCCATAATAATATTGAAAGTCCTTCGACCTAAATTCATCATAGTTTCTTACTTGATAAATTCTATATTTTGACATTGTCTAAAGTTGTCTTTAACCAGATAATAAATTAGACTACTTGTTGGATATAAAATAAATCAAGGAGAGGAATATGATTGATTGTGAAGGAATTTGTCCTTCTCAATTATGGGAGAGATATCCATGGGCCCCTTGATAAGTTAGGCTGTTAAAAATGCATGGCCGTGCTCAAATATATCAATCTAAGATATTGATATCATTTGTTTGAACAGATCTACTATGAAATCAAGAAATAATTGATTAAGCTTAATAAGGATGACATGCTCAGTGCCTTATGCTTAATCCGGATATCGTGTGACAAAGGGACTAAATATAAAATTATGGTTTGGTTCAAAGAGATCACCGATCTTCATTTAACCTGGATAGTTATAATGTTTTGCTAGAAATCGCTTATAACTTGTGGGCCATTTAAATACGATTTAGGCATCGCTGCCAGTGTTAAATGAACCTATAGGGTCACACAATAAGCGAACTTGTTAGGTTATTTTTACGGTGACCAGGTTCGATGAATCTGGATGATATCCAGATTATAAGAATACGACTCGGTAAAATAATTAGTTAAATTACCGAGATAATGGCAGAATCTTATCATATCGGTTTTAATTTAATTTGAATTTAAATTAGAATATGATAAGATATGATTAGGGTTGGACTCTAAGAGGTTCGATGGTTTTTTAAGAAAACCCTAGCCGTCTTTCGATAGTCCAATTTTTCGGTTGAGAACATTCGTGCCATTCTCTACCAGAAGAAAAAAAACCTCTCAAACCCTAGGCGCTAGCACTCCCCGGGTATCGAGTGAGTTCGCGGTGTGTATCCGTAGAGGACGTTCGCATACTGCAGCGTCTGGTGATTGTTCGGGTCGAACGTACAACGAGCGCAACCGGAATCGAAGGATTTCGATTACGACAACCAGAGGTAACTCTTAATCGTTTACATCTTCTTAATCGTTTACTTGGGTCCTCGGGAGGGATTCGTAGATGTTTTCCGCGTTTAGGAGTCCACGAAACCCAACAACCCTAACTCAGCATTTTATAAGAAATCCTTAACAGCTAGCAGATAGAAGTTCAGAAATCCTAACTAACCTAACCTGCCCTAAATTACATGATTTCAGATGGTATAAAGATATGTTTTTACAAAAGGTCATGCTTAGAACAGATTGTCATCATGCGTTCTGGAAAGAACGATTTATCTCAGGATTACGTCCCTTATTTGCAGAAAAGATTAGACAAAAGTTAAAATTAGATTTTGGAAATGAAATCCCCTATGACTATCTAGCATATGGTCAATTAATCAGTTATGTGAATCAAGCAGGTGCAGATTTCTGCACAGATCTAAAACTCAAAAATCAGATGGAATCCTATCATAAAAAATCTAAAAAAGAATTAGAAAACTTTTGTGAAATATTCGGATTTTCACCAATAACTCCACCATCTAAAAAGCTAAATAAAGAAAAGAAAAGAAGATTTCTATGTCATAAGAAATTAAAAAAATATCAGTGTAGTTCTATACTGACGTTTCTTATAAATATCGTATATATGTCGCAATATTCATGGCCGCTTAGATTTACAGCAATATTTGTAACCAATGTCGATACCTAGTTATTCTGACATATATTGTTATTTTTTACAACATTTTAAAAGATCTGAATACATATTTTTTTCGACATGTATAAATAGTCAAAATGCGTATGCTTTACCAACATTAGAATATGGTAGGAATATTTAGTTATTTCGACGTTTGTTATGGCATTGTACAACGTGTCAAAAAAAATTTGTTCTAACATTTTTGAATGGTCACAATATGGAAAATGGTTTGACATTTACCACGTCATTTCCAAAGGTCTCAAAAAGAATTTTTTTTTTCCAACGTTTGTAAATAGTCATACTAGGAATATTGTTGCAACATTTATAATTAGTAGTAATATATAGTTATTACAACATTTTTTTACCATATTTTTAAGTATATCAAGAAAGTATTTTTCCAGACATATAGTTCGATATTGTAACATGGTTACGATAATCAGTTATTCTGATGTTTTCACATGTTGCTTTAAAGTGGAAGATTCAGATTTTCCCTACGTTTATAAATAGTTACAAAATTGAAATTATTCAAACATTTATAAATAGGGGGAATACTATTGTAAAACCCCATCCTAAATTACCATGGGTAATATGAGGGCATGCATTGCATCATTTATATACAAATATGATCATACTTGGTTTTATAATTTTATGTGACTTATGTGTAAGTTGATTGAATGGCCACTAAGTTGCCTTATTTATCTTGCATGCCTATTTGAATTAATCCAAATTATCTTGTTTGGCTAAATAGTAGCGAAGAGAATTTGAGTTCAAAGCTTTGGGTCATAAGGGTTTTAGTGTGATTATAAGACATAAGAGTCATCGTGGATTAATGGAAACAATATTAGTATCTAGGTTGGTTAATTGGGGTTCGAATACCCCCCTCCTACATAATTTCTTTTCTTTTCTTTTATTCCCTCCTCCCTCTCCTTTGTTTTGGCCGACACAAACCTTTGCTAGCTGATATTACCATAATGGAAATAGGAAGATTTCTATCTAGGTTTAGTCGTAACATTTCTCTATTTAAGATGCTCTTGTTTCCCTTTTGTATTATTCTAGCCCTTTATAGCTATTTTCTTCTACTATGGCAATCAGTCCAATCAAACCCTAATCCCCTCAATTACCTACCAAACTTGGCAACTTGATTAGTGGGAAATTATTATGATGCCAAAGCTGGACTACCTTCCTTATTTTCCATAAAATTTAAATTTAAACTCCTATGACTCCTCCTCCCTTATATTTCCTTTCCTTCTGTGAACAAATTTTCTATTTATTTTTCTTTCTATCATGGGAACCGGCCATCTATGTCTCTTCCACCACCTTAATTTCCTCTTCCAGGATGGTAAGGTGAACTCCCTCCAAGCTGGCCACACCTTCCATTTCATACCAAAGTTTGAAACTCAAATCCTAAACATTCTTCCCTTATGTAGCACCAAGATTTCGACCAAGAACAGGAATAGATTCCCTCGATTTCAGCTAGCAATACATCCATGTATAGCTTTCCTTTTCTTAATTGAGCTGGCCGAAATAAGGAAAGGAAATAAGAAAGGTAAATCCTCTCAACTAAGCAGCACAAAAATTATCCGCTTTCCTTTCTCAATTAAGGAACACTACCTTATACCCTTTCAATCCAAAGTTCAAATCATTCTATTGTATTTCTTTTCCCTTTTGTATGAAATTCACCTACCATTCTAGCAAGGAACATTCGGCCACTCCTATTCCAGTAAAAAACAAAACCAAAAGCAGCTTATGCACCAAGAATTCTCAGCCCTTTTTCCTCAAGCAAAACAGCACGCACAACAAATCCAAAGCCATCTAGTCACTCTCTCTTGAGATGACTGAAACAGCTTGTGCATAAAGGCCATTCAGCCTCCCTAAAATTCTAGGTAGCCAAAAAGGTTCCCTAATCATCAAAGTAGTCCTTCTCTTTTCACAAAACTAAGACACTCTCCCTTATTGCTCTCAGTTTCATCTCCCTACTATACTAGTCCATTTGTCTCACGAAAGCCACACATATATGCTCCCTCTTTTCCCTACTCAACCGAGACAACCTCAAGGCTTCCTCCTACTCGTGGCCTCCTCCATCTTCTTCACTCAAAACAAGGTAAAATTCCATCTTTTTTTCTTTTGGCTATCTCTCCATCTTTTTTTCCCCCTTCTTTTCTAATGTAAGCCAAGACAAGTATTGTCTCGGTTCTTTCTCCATGTTTTGATCTCATTACTTGATTTTGTCGAGGCAACTCATGAAGAAACATCTCCTTCATTGCAACACAATCTCGTAGACTGCCAAGGCTAAACTAGACCACCCTTTACTCTCAAGTAACTTTTCAATCCTTTATTTCTTGTAGAGCCATGATTTCTTGATATAGGCTAGTTCTCATATTCATGAGAAGTTGAAAAATGTGTAGCGAGTAGTGTATAATGTCAGGTTGCTTTGTGCAAGCACGTCTTATGTGGCCATTTTCCTATTGTTGTAATAAAATTGATGAGTAGAAGTAGTAGTTGTGAATATGGTATTATGTGTGAGATTGGTGATATGATAATGAGCATGTTAGAAATTACTTGATATTCTTGAATCTCGTGGGATACATATTGTTGAAACTTGATGCTAATTTTGAGATGTAAATTGTTTTACATCTATTAGTTTTACCAAGGGTGATTAGTTTATCACTTATATGTCTGAGTTGATATGATTTCCAATTTACCTTTCTCTTATGCTATTAGTAATACTATCATACCTAATTGTTATGAGAAAATTATTATTTTAATTCTCATAGTATAATCTAGTGCAAGTTAATAAAATTATCTATAAATATTTATTATTCAGGGTATTTTATCGAGTTAGCAAATCAGTTACTTAATTAATTAATTATTTATTTATTTATTCATTTACGTATATATTTACCTATTTATTGTACAAAAAAATTACTAATATTCATTAGTTGAAGCTAATAGACACTCACACTAGCACTAAAATTGTTGTTTACTATTCAATTACCTATTAAATATTACTTATTAAGTATTAATTGTTATTGACCAATTGATTTAGTTAATTATTATTTATTTGTATCTACTACTTAACTATTTATTATTTTACTTAATCATGTGTTTATTTATTACTTAATATTGATTATAAATTATTGTTATTTATTTACCCATTTGTTTGTTGGTGGAATCATGTTATTTAGTCTATAATTTTAGTACACACTAAAAGCTTAGTGCTTATTATTTTATCGGTCATACCATTTAGTACATTATATACATTTCATAGTCGTACATTTGTGTGGACGTGATGCCTTGTTTAGGGCGTGTGTAGAAGATGTCAGATGCAGATTGTAATTGTGAGTTATGTTTTATTTTAGACGGAGTTGGGATCTCAGGTCTAGCTACTCGGCGATTGAATTTTTCAGGAGACTCTAATTCAATAAGTCCTTGCATGACCTTTTTTACTAAATGCTACACAAATTTGCAAGTTAATATGCTTTTGTGTGACTTATCTCAGAATTGCAATCTTGATGAGCAAACATGGATAAATAACCTTTTTTTTGCATGATACATTATTTTGATTAAAAAAATGTTTCTAAAGGTACATTATACCTTTAAAACCATCTTTGAACAAAATTTATACATTTCCAAGTTTGTACGATCGCGCAGTCCTAAGTGTATTATTTGAGCATATCTAAATTGGGTAAAAAATTTGTTGAGTACTCAATTAGAGTAAACTTCTAGTACTAGCCTCAGAATGTTAGGGTTGGTTTCCCGGTAGACAACCACCTCTGGGAGATGAGCTCTTTCAAGACGAGGCACCAAACTAGTAAGTCAGGCCAGTCCACGTTAGCACTCAATCCTGGTGGGATTGTTATCTGAAGATAGATGATCAGTAAGTTTGGGATAGGAGAAAGAAGAGAGTCCTTCCCAGTGGGTCGATCACCCACATCATAATGCAAAGTTTCATAGTGACCAGTCATGATATAGGGTTTCATGACTCTTTGATTTTGGAATTGTATTGCCATATGTCTATTATGAAAATCATGAGTGGTTGACTATTGAAAATATTTATATTTGTTAACCTCTAAAAACCACCTGATTAAATTATGCTTTATTGGATTTGGAAACCACTCAATTTCCATGCTTCAAAAGACGACTTACTTTTTCTGGCAATGTTTATGAAAAGTTACATCATAAAAGTATTACAAATTCATCATGAGCATACACAGGACTTACTGAAAAATTCTTTCTCGCACCTTTCTTTGTCATGTTTTCAAGAATTCCTTTTAAGATGGGCAATCGTTAGAGACCAAGATTTAGATTACATTTTTTTTAATTTATTTATGATGTTGTTTTGGGACTTGTACTTTGTTAATTTTTTTTCCTAAGACATTTATAATAGTTTTGAAGAGTTGTATTTTAAGTTTGAATTTTTTTTCTTTTTATGCTTTTGCCTAGTTATAAAGACTCCTAATCCTAAAGATGGCATAATATCCCTAACCCTCTTCAGACTATATCCTAGTAAAGTGTTACAGCCCTTAGGTTTAGGCTTTACTTTTTATCTTTGGGGTTTATTATTTTAAGCATTTCAATTTGATACTAACCTAAATGTGTCTTTTAAGGATGGTTCAAAGATACATACTTGCAGTGAGGTCATGGACCCCCGGATGTGGTCCTCTTACCCCACAACCTTCATCTACATTCATTCATGAGTTTGAGTCTGAGTCGGAGTTTAAACTAGAGATACTTGAGCAAGAGAGTGAGAATGAGGAAGTAGAGATGGTAGAACCTGCCCCAGACCAACCCGTGCAGGAAGTCGATCTAACAGCAGGCAAGGAAGAACCAAGAGAGCTAGACTTTGAGGCACACAAGAGTGATCTAGAGGAGTACATAGTTAAACAGTATAAGTGGGCTAGAATAGCTAAGCTCAAAAGGAAGCATAAGGCGGGAGAGAGTTCTAGGGGAACAACAGAGTATGGAGAGGACCCTTGTAGGGCTAGGAAGGGGTTTGAGACCCTAATATTTGTGGATGACAAAGGCATAGATTTCTTTAAGAACACTGGGAGTTGGTTGTATGAGCCCCACTCTTAGGAATCGGATAACAACTAGATTCTGAGAAACTATCAAAAGTGCTAGAACCATGAGGACCCTTAGTAGTCTTCTTTCATTTGTGTTTCCAATAAGTCTAGTACTTAAACTGTTGCATTTTTTTTTTTTGTTTATTTTCCTTAATGTACTGCTTAATTTAAATAAGACAGCCTAGACATCCGACCTATCCTTCTAAAAGTATTTTCCTTACAAATATATGTATGAATAAATCTCCTTGCCATACTCTCCTTACCTACGCATTTTCTTTATACTTTAACGCTAGCAACCTCATTAATACATTGCATGAGGCATATATTTATCTGGGATAGATTCAAATACCTACATATTTTTTCACTCTTTCTTCATTTGATGAGTTCATTATGACTATGATGTGAAGATGGCACCAAGACACTGGGTGACTATCCATGGAAGAGAAAGATGTGAAATTAAGCTGATAACACCAAGACGTGAAATGACTACCTGGGGAAGTGGAAGATGCGCAGCAAAGCTGATGGCATCTGTGTATAAACTTTCACCACCTTCCATGCTCGAGGGAAAAATGAAAGTCAATCAAAAGCAGGGAGTGGGACCGAAAAAATCAGAAGAAGTATCGATAAGCAAGCTTTCAGTAAGATAACAAAGTTGCTACAGACTCTGTCAAAAAGGAGAATATCTCGAGGAGAAGACGAAGCATTGGAGCAATTCCTAAAATTCCAACCACCCACATTCTTTGGAGAGGCAGAATAGGATCAGAAAGCAGAATAATGGACCAAGCAAATAGAAGGCATCTTCACCTACAATACACAGAACAAAGGATGGTGACTTGTAACCTTCAGACTGAGAGGTCCCACACATGATTGGTGGTAGCAAATTTAGGAAGAGTAGGAGAGCACGGATCAGGACTAGACCTGGGAAGGACTTGTTGAAGCATTCTAGGTGGAATATACTCCGCAATAGATTGTGGAAAAATAAGAATATGAATTCTAAAACTTGAAACAGGGAGGAATGACATAGCTCAGTATGCTACCCAATTCAACCGACTGTCAAAGTATTGCAAGTGGCTGGTGGATGTTGAGCACAACCAAACTCACTAATTTGTGAAGTGGCTCTGACAGGAACTGTGATGGGCCTTAGCACCCTTCCCACCTATACCTTATGCTACTATGGTGGATGTTACGACGAGGATGGAAAATGAGGACAAGAGTTGATTGATTCATAAGATACCATTCCCTTCAAGATAAAATACCAATAAACAACCCACGAATCTATAGTGGAACAATTGAGGGAAACAAGCTCGGCCTACTTGTCCGAACACTGGACCCAACCTGACTACATGTCAATTTTGTAGTAAACGGGGTCACATGAAAAAAATTATTGGTCTAAGAACCCATCAAGAAAGTACAACAACTGTGAAGACCCCAACCATCTGAAGAACAATTACCCCAAAGCTTTGAGGATTGGACAAAAGAACCCTACTCAACCAGTGGGTAACCGGGGAGGTAACAATGTGTTGGGATTCGTGGACTCCTAAACGCGGAAAACATCTACGAATCCCTCCCGAGGACCCAAGTAAACGATTAAGAAGATCTAAGCTTTAAGAGTTACCTCTGGTTGCTGTAATCAAAATCCTTCGATTCTGGTTGCGCTGTTGTACGTTCGACCCGAACAATCACCAGACGCTGCAGTATGCGAACGTCCTCTACGGATACACACCGCGAACTCACTCGATACCCGGGGAGTGCTAGCGCCTAGGGTTTGAGAGGTTTTTTTTTTCTCTGGTAGAGAATGGCACGAATGTTCTCAACCGAAAAATTGGACTATCGAAAGACGGCTAGGGTTTTCTTAAAAACCCTCGAACCTCTTAGAGTCCAACCCTAATCATATCTTATCATATTCTAATTTAAATTCAAATTAAATTAAAACTGATATGATAAGATTCTGCCATTATCTCGGTAATTTAACTAATTATTTTACCGAGTCAGATTCTTATAATCTGGATATCATCCGGATTCATCGAACTCTGGTCACCGGAAAAATAACCTAACAAGTTCGCTTATTGTGTGACCCTATAGGTTCATTTAACACCGGCAGACGTGCCTAAATCGTATTTAAATGGCCCACAAGTTATAAGCGGTTTCTAGCAAAACATTATAACTATCCGAGGTTAAATGAAGATCGGTGATCTCTTTGAACCAAACCATAATTTTATATTTAGTCCCTTTGTCACACGATATCCGGATTAAGCATAAGGCACGGAGCATGTCATCCTTATTAAGCTTAATCAATTATTTCTTGATTTCATAGTAGATCTGTTCAAACAAATGATATCAATATCTTAGATTGATATATTTGAGCACGGCCATGCATTTTTTAACGAGTCTAACTTATCAAGGGGCCCATGGATATCTCTCCCATAATTGAGAGGGACAAATTCCTTCACAACCAATCATATTCCTCTCCTTGATTTATTTTATATCCAACGAGTAGTCTAATTTATTATCTCGGTTAAAGACAACTTTAGACAATGTCAAAATATAGAATTTATCAAGTAAGAAACTATGATGAATTTAGGTCGAAGGACTTTCAATATTATTATGGCTAGAAAGTACTTATGACATATTCCATGAAGTACTCTCACAGTGGGTCATGTCCAATACAATGTTCTCTAACATTTATTTATGTCTTGACTCGATATCACAAATATCCATGGCCGATAAAACATAGCCATCAAGTCACAAACATACTAATCTTAATTTATTATTATTCCAATAATAATAATCGATCGAGGACAGACTTTAGAATAGTCATTGTATTCATTGTAGGGTTTTACTATCAAGTCACGTACTTGATGACCAACAAAACAAAACTCACTATTCATGGAAAGGAAAGCCTCATATTATTATATAAAACATAATGACAATTGTATAAGTACAAATTGACTCTAGGGCATATCCCCAACACAATGGAGCATCGGGGAGTGAGAGTCCAAAATCCTAGGTGAAAACCAAGGTTTTTGCACTAAATCGGGAGGAGGTCGATGCAGATGCAACTGTGGTAAAAGGTACACTCTCTATCCGAGGTTGCCTTATGAATATTTTGATAGACCCTAGTTCAACGCACTTATATGTTAATGAAATCTGTACATCGCATATGTGTTAGGTTAGGACAGAGTTACCTTACATTTTATATTGGGGAATTCAATGGAAGCTAATAAATATATTCTAAATTTTGACGTTTCGGTTGGGAGCGAGAACTTAATAGCCAACTTCATTGTTATGGCTTTTGAAGACTATGTCCTAATTTTGGGAATGGACTAGTTATCTAAGCATGGCACTTAAGTAAACTATAAGAGCAAAGTAGTTCAATTCATCCGACCGGGCAGGATATACTAGAATTCAAGAAAAGACAAGTTAAAGAGTTAAAGTTTTTTATAGTGGGGACTAAGGCACAAAAATTATTGGGACAATGATACAAGGGGTATTTGGCCTGCCTCATAAGATACAACAATGGTGAAGGAGTTTCAGAATGTGTTCCTAGCAGAACTAAACTCTCTACCTCCACTTCGGAAAGTAGAGTTCACTATTGACCTCATAGCCAGTATCGAAAATTCTTATTAGATAGCCCCAATAGAATTGAAGGGGTTAAAGAAGCAGTTAGAAGAATTATTACAGCAGGGGTATATCTGACTGAGTACGTCACTATAAGGAGCTTCAGTACTATTTGTAAAGAAGAAAGATAGGAAGCTGAGATTGTGCATTAACTACAGGGGACTAAACAATTTAACGATAAAAAAATAAGTATTCCTTGCCAATGATAGATGAATTATTCGACCAGCTTAAGGGATCTAATTGCTACTCTAAGCTAGACCTTACACAAAGATACTACAAAGTCTAGATCAAGAAAGAAGATATCTCCAAAACTGCCTTCAACATAAAATACAGGCACTTCTAGTTTGTGGTGATGCCTTTTGGAGTGACTAATGCATCAGCCATATTCATGGATCTGATGCACAACTCTTCTAATTGTCTAAGACAAATTTGTGGTGGTATTCATCGATGACATCCTAATCTACTTCAAGAGTCTAGAAGAGCATGCTGAGCACCTAAGATTAGTACTGGAGAAATTGAGAGAGCACAAGTTATTAGCAAAATTTAGTAAGTACGAATTTTGGTTGGATGCCATGGCTTTTCTTAGACATGTGGTAATAAAAGATGGCATTAAGGTAGCCTCTACCAAAGTTAAGGCTATCTCGAATTAGAAACAACCAGAGAACATCAATGATATCAAAAACTTTCTTGGACTAGCCAGCTACTACAGGAGGTTCATCAAAGGATTCTCTACCCTAGCCTCACCAATGACCTGGCTATTGAGACAAGATATCGCATATGTGTGGAACAAAAAGTACGAGAAGGGTTTTTAGGAGTTTAAGAAGAAATTGATGACTGCAGCAGTGTTGAGCCTATCGAACCATATGCTTGTCCATTGACACTTCCAAAGAAGGGTTGGGAGTAGTCCTGATGCAAGATAATAAGGTCATAGCTTATATATCTCGCAAGTTGAAACTTTATAAAGGAAACTATCCCTCCCATAACCTGGAGTTAGCAGCAATAGTGCTTGCACTGAAGAAATGGCATCATTATCTGTATAGGGTGGAGTATGAAATTTTCATGCATCATAAGAGCCTCAAGTATATCTTCACTCATAAGAACCTGACTCTTAAACAACGGAGATGGATGGAGTTCCTGGAAGAATATCAGTACCTAATAAACTACCACCCGGGAAAAGCTAATGTGGTAGTTGACGCTAAGAGTGCATGAAGTGAAATCTATGCAAGAAGTATTACCAATAGGAGTAGAAGTCTGAGAAGAGAAAATCTGCATAAGCAATTTGAGGCTCGAGCTTGATTTAAGGCAGGAAATCATTAGGAAACCTTAAAGTAATACAGAATTTCAGTCCTTCAAAACTAAGAAAATTACCAGAAGAAGAGAAGATTTTTGGGAAGATAAGTCAGGAGTATTATATTTCTGAGGGCGGTTATGTGTGCCAGATAATCAAGGGCTAAAAAAAAGATTCTAGAAGAAGCTCATAAAAATAAATATACTATTCACCTAGGAGAAGTGAAGATGTACCAAGACTTAAAAAGAGTGTACTGGTGGCCCCGTATGAAAAAGGATATGGTGTAATATGTGTTTACATGTCTAACCTGTCAGAAGGTTAAGGCAGAAGATAAGAAGTCGGTCGGACTACTACAACTTTACTGATTCCCGAGTGGAAGTGGCAAGAAGTGACTATGGATTTTGTCATTGAACTTCCTATAACCAAGACTCAACGAGATGCTATTTGAGTAGTTGTTAATAGACTAATAAAGTCAACACACTTCATTCCAGTGAATGTAAGTTACTCAATGACGAATCTGACTCAGATTTATTGTAGTACACCTGCATAGAGTACCAATTGGTATTATATCTGATAGAGACCCGAATTCACTTCTAGATTTTGGGCTGAGTTGCAGGAATCGATGGGCATAATACTAAAATTCTACACAACAGCACACCCGTAGATAGATAGGCAGTCAGAGAGGGTTATTCAAATCTTAGAAGATATGCTAAAGGCATATGTCTTAGATTTTAGAAATGCTTGGATTGATTGTACACCATATGCTGAGCTAGCATATAATAATAGCTATCAGTCAAAGATCGAGATGGCGCCCTATGAGGTTCTATATGGATGGAAGTGTCAAGTACCACTATATTGAGGTTGGTTTGAAAACGAACAGGTTACCAAAACTAGAGAGATCTATATTCAGGAAATAACGGATAAAGTGAAACTGATCAATGAAAGACTGAAAGCAGCATAGAGCAGACAAAAAAGTTATGCTGATAATTGGAGAGATCTAGAATTCTAAGTGGGAGATCACACTTTCTTGAAGTTGGCTCCGAGTAGAAGACTACTAAAACACCTAAAAAGGAAAAGGTTGAGTCTGAGGTTTTTAGGACTTTTCCGGGTGATCGAGAGAATTAGATTGATAGTTTACAAGTTGGACTTATTGGAAGGCCTGACTGGGATACATAATGTATTCTATGTCTCTCAGTTCAAGAAATATATGCTCAACCCAGAGCACGTACTGAATGATGAGCCATTTCAGCTAAATCCATATCTGAATTATGTAGAAATCGAAGTGTTAGAGAGATAAAAAAAATAAATGGATACCAATGCTAAAGGTGTTATGCAAGCATCATGGGACACGGGGTGTAACTTGGGAAACTGAGAAGTGGGTGAAGACAAAGTGCCCTGAGCTACTTTAGAGGTAAAATTTGTGAATTTCGGGACAAAATTCCTTTAAGGATGGGAGGATGTAAAACCCCACCCTAAATTATCCTAGGTAATATGAGGGTATGCATTGCATCATTTATATACAAATATGATCATATTTGGTTTTATAATTTTATGTCCCGTTAACTATTATCTATAACATGATCAATTTGGCTCTTAAAGGAACTGACATAGCTTCGTGAGAAGATTAATAGTTCTCTAAGTTAAGTGTATTAACCAACACAAATTAACTACATTTCTAGATAATGATCTAGAAGATAACTTCACTGAGGGGATGGTCGTTCCTTCTCATTTTCGATAGATAATCCTCACACTATGACCTCCAACGTGGGCTGACCAATCATAGTACATATCTCGTGCATCAATTCCATCCATTCATTAGATCTAGATCCTTGTGGAATCCCCATCCTATACGAGTTTACTCCTAGGGTGACGCAATTGGAACTACGATCTCTAATGTGGACCTGATGGAAGTCATGTGACCATTGGAACCCTTCTCCCATTTAATCTTTTAAAATAAGGGTTTTGTAGAAAATGTTCTTTTAAAAACTTCATTAAGTATACCTTAACTTTTTGTAAAATATCTTAATTTATAAAATCTCTATGTCAAGGTTAATACCCTTTGAGAGATTTTACCATGGATTAATTTTACTTGTTAAGAACCTAATGATTTCTAAAAATTTTCTATTAACAAACTTTCTAGAGACTTTGGTCTCAAATTTTGTTATGACAAAAATATTTTTTTAAAAAACTAATTAAAATGGTTTTTCCTTTTCACTCACAAAATCTCTAAATCCAAAATATTCTCTATATTAAGATTAAAACCATTTGAGAAAATAACTGTGGATTAATTTTGTTCCAAGTTAAAATACCTTTTTAATGTAAGAAAATGTTTTTCTATGTCTATTCCTCAAGAATTTGGTCTTGAGAACAAACGTGCACCTTGGTTTACAAAAAAAAAAAAAAAAATAGCATGCCAGAAAATTGTAAACCGTTTTCATAATTTTCTATTCTTTTAATCTTGGTGCCCAAATAAAGAATCAAACACATTAATTCAATTAAGTAATGATATTTTTTAATTTTAAATAATTTGTTACTATTTACATGCAAAGTATTCCAAGAATATTAAATTGTAAAATAGTAACCTTGCTTGGTATTGGACCAAAAAGAAAAAAAAACCAAAGATTATATTGAGAAAAACAAAAGTGGACTTCAAGAGCTCCAAAACCCGACCCAACCCAATCCAATCCAGGATCTGACCCGTATGAAACCTAAACTGTGGCTCGATCTAAGACCTATACCTAGATTTATAAGTTTACATGAGAAATCTAAGAAAGCCATGAAATTACAGAGATCCTATGTCTCAACGATGAGACTTACAGTTGTTCTATCCCATACCAGAAACATAAAGGATCACATATGACAACCAACAAAATGTCTTGTAGACTTTATTTAGCCTAAGCATGCTTCTATGTGTGCCAAAAACCAATGCTCTGATACCACTTGAAAGTGGATCGGGCAAAACACAGAAGGCAAAATAAATATATAAATAAATGCAGCAAAAGTTTTCATATTTATACCTCTATGCTTGTGTAGAAATACCGATTTCTTAGGCTAAATTGGTGGTGGTTGAATAGCTGCTGGAACAAACGATTTGGACTCTGGATCAAATACAGCAAGTCGTCAGCTTCTCCTTAGCATGAATGCAAGATCTAATATCTTTTGGAATATAACCTCTACTCAACAACACTGGTAAGAGCTATTTGGGAAGGAAGCTTTGTTCTATATAGCTTAGTAGACTGCTAATGAGTAGTATCAAGAAGAATTTCTCTGATGAACAAAAACCAGAACTAAAGATAGAGAGAACAAAAAACAACTTGTGTGTTTTTCTTAGGTTTTTCGTAAACTTTGATAACTGAGGCTCAAAAAATTATTAGGATATAGGAACCTTCCGAAGATCACGTACATCTCTCGGTTTCCTAAACCATGCATAAGTCTCAGCTAAACAATACAATTAACCCTAACCAAACTAGGCTTGGCTATAGTTCTTGAATCCCTGGTCCAATCTTTTGAGTCATTCTTAAATTATTTATTTATTCTTGAACTAATAAAAGGTCATAAATTATTACATTAATTTAACCCAAATGGACTAAATTAATTTCTCAAGCCTTTTTTCTTAGTTTAGACCCAAGTTAATTCTAATTATTCAATTTGAGTTAAAGCCTTGAATAATTAATTAACCAACTAAACAAAATAATTTATTTATTCTCTCTTTTAGGCCTTTTTTTTTTACTCTATCTCAAAAATAAATCAGGCCACCTAAATAAAATAAAACCCATATTTATTTAAAATAATTTCCTTAGCCTAAAAATTAATCAAAATTATAGGTTATTCAGAGGATCAAAAGACACATTATCATTGACTACTAAAATAACCAAAATACCCCAACTGTAAAAATAGTTGTATTTTGTATTTTAAATATTTTCTATTAACACCATAAGAAAATATTGACCTCAAGGATAATGTTGTGCTTAGTAAAATCTTTGATCTACAAGTGTTATGACTAAAATACCCCATATGAAACACCCATCACTGAAACAGGATAAAAGTTCTAACACCTCTCTTAATGACTTTTACCATCCTTAGATATCTAGTCTAATAATCCATAACTCCCAGTATGTATCCGCTTATTTCTGAGAGCTACCCAAAAGAATACAATACTAAGTCACGTTCTCAGGGCCCTGGATTACATATATTATCATGGACAATCACAAAAGGGTGATTTCTCCATTTAGAAGTATAGAAACTATTATGTACGAGTTTGTCTTAACTAACCAGTCATACATATCCAACATATAAGTATATTAGTCCTATAGTAGAATTTCACCTAAAGTACATCAAAGTATATGCTTCTATGTTCGCCAGACTACCAACTCATACTCAAGACATAAGGTATCAGTCCATGTTATAGCAGTAGTAATCTGGGTTTTTTTTATTTTAGTATTTTGAGAAACCACTATTACGAGTTCAGTTCTATGTACTCCAAATACATTTATACCAAAAAGTGAGAGGACTATTTACTAGCTAAATGTAAGACATTCCACATTTAGAATTATAGTATAATAACCTCTATCATGATTAGATTCTTATTCTGATCAACCGATTAAGAACTAAAGTTTATGTAAATTAAGTAACCCATGATCCACACCTTACTGTGAAATATTTCCATTCACATAGATCACTTACTTAAATACAATAGATATTTTCCAACAAAATCGTACTTTTATAAATTAAAGTAAAATAACATAAACAAAATTAAAAATAAAGCTTTTATTTATTAATTCGAATTTACATCAGATACATAATTTGAGGGCATACATTCTAATAAGTATGGTGTACATAAGACTTCCTATGGGTGAAGTGTTGAGAATCTTGCTCATTCTGTCTTTTTCTTCTTATGTCTTAGGACACTCTTTTAAAGAAAGAGACAACCCATGTCTGCAAGGAATCTATGCCCCTTTGCATGTGTCCATGCTAAACTTGGCCAACATTTTGTCAATGGATGTAGCTTGGGATAATCATAATATTCTCTACTTCCCATTCCTAAGAAGCTTAATTCCGAAAATATAACTGACTTCTCCCAAATCCTTTATATTGAATTGACTAGAAAGCCAAATTTTTGTAGATGATAATGTCTCTACATCATTACTAATGAATAGAATGTCATCTACATATAACACAAGAAAGACAACATTAATGTCTTCCAGTTTCTTGTACATGCATGGTTTATCCTTGTTTTGAATAAAACTTTAAGATTTTATAGTCTAATCAAAACGAATGTTCCATACTCTTAATGCTTGCTTCAGTCTAAACTATGTGTTCTTAACTTTTTGCAACAAACCCTTCTAATTGAGATATGTAGATGTCTTCACTAAGATGACCATTAAAAAAAGCCATCTTAATATCCATTTGTTATATCTCATAGTCATAATGAAATGGAATGGCAAGGAGAATATGTATGGATTTTAGCATGACTACCGAAGAAAAATTTCCTCATAATCAATGTCCTCTTTCTAAGTATAACTTTTTACCAGAAGCCTAACTTTGAAGGTTTCTACCTTCCCGTTTGCACCTCTCTTTCTCTTGTATATCCATTTACATTTAATGAGTTTTATGCCTTCAGGTGAAACTACAAGATTCCAAACCTAATTGAAGTACATAAATTCAATTTCGGCTTTCATTGTTTCATACCACATATCTGCATTAGCATCAACAATTGTCTCCTCGTATCTAGTGGGATATTATTCTTGATGGTCAAGGACCTCTTATATCCACCTTTCTGGAACTCTAAATACTCTCTCACTACGACGAAGCTCTTTTTGTGCAGGATCGTTAGGTTATGCCTCTTCTTATTCCATAATTGGGTCACTGAAAGTTGACTCAAAGGACAATTTCTCCATTAATTTCATCCTGGTTAAACCTTTGGTAGATATATTTTATTTATCCTTCAAGTATCTAGCATTAGTACTTACATATACTTTCTACTTATTTAGATGATAAAAGTATCCATCTTTCGTTCCCTTTGAATGCTCAACGAAGTAGCACAACTCTGATTTTGGCACTAACTTATCTCTCTTAATTAGTACATAAGTCGAACAACCCTATATCCTAAGATGATTTAGAGTTGGTTTTCGACTAATCCACATCTCATAGGATATCTTAGGTACTGATTTGAAAGGTACAAAGTTTAGAATCTATACCAATGTTTTTAGGACATGCCCCCAAAAAGAAATTAAAAGAGTCACATGAGACACCATGCTCGAACCATTTCCATCAATGTCTTATTCTTTCTCTCAGCTACTCCGTTATGTTGGGGTGTCCCAGGAGCACTAAATTGAGATATTATTTTATGATGTACTATATAGTCCCTAAACTCACTTAGGAGGTATTCTTCACTCACCAATTTTTGATTAATTTAAGTTATCATTAATTGACTCAAGAGATGAGATTGATTATTCAAACTTTATAATTAAAGGATTGATAAAATTACCTAGAGATAGGGATTTTATTACTTTCGAATACTTTTGGTAATTGGGTGAATTTAATGCATTCTTTGGTTAAATTAATAAGATAGAGATACTAAATAATTGTGTCTGATAATAGAAATTTCATAACTCGAGAGAGAATAAAATTTACAATTGACAACTTATATCGGTGCTTAGATTGGGAATCAATTAACTTAAGTGGTGTTCTTTACTTAGAGATTTTTTGGGGGGAATTTCTTCTTTTGCATAGCCTTACTCTTTTTCTTATTCCTTGATGATCCTTGTGACCTATCTTGTGTGGATTTGATGTATTCTTTATGGTAATAGTTTATTGTAATAGTTTTACTTTCTTTATCTCTTTATTTAAGTGGCTAAATAATGAGATGAGAGTGGAATAAGAGTACTTATTAATTTTCATGTGGGATTCAATATTTGGTTTTGATATTCTATGCTACATAATAGGTACACTTGCTTAACGTGTGTAAGTAATGTTTAATATTTTTATTTAAAACTTGTGTTGAATATTGTATTTTTTTTTTTATATCACATGTATAACACACAACACGTGGGAAATAACTTCTTCATAGTGAGTTTTAAGTATTGGTAAACTTCCAAATTCATACAAGTCCCAAAGTGAAATAGACTCCTCACCAGTTATTGTCAAGAGTGTGTTGGTGAGAGGATACCAAACTTCGTAAAAGGCTTCGCGAATATTGGAGTTGTAATCATATGTAAAAAGTTATGCATAGATAGCCTTATAGCTCATTTCATATCTTAAGTGTTTTTCACAACAAGTTAAAACATCATGTGTCCACTCCTAATATCTCTCTTTGAAGTGAAACGTGCCCACAATGTTGAGTGTTAAAGTCCATTGAGTCTCCTTTTGAATCATCTAATGTCCAAGTGAAGGTAGCACACTAAGTTGAGTATGAGGTTGATGATTTGAGGAGAGAAAAATCAACGCCTTTAGGAAGCAAGAGCCTTTGAAGTTGATTTCAATTGACCATTCCTTCATAAGTCATGGGAATATCGCCTTTGGTAAGAGCCCCACATATTTGGTAGACATTGCCTCAAAAACCATTAAAATTGTTCCCACTTCCATTAAGTTATTTTTGTTGTTTGGATGACTAGTAATTGTTGGTCTGAAGAAGATAGCAAATTTCAGAAGTACATCATAGTTACAATCTACCCAAAAAAAGGAACAAGAAAAACAAGGAACCTTAAGTAAAAGAAAAAAAAGAAAACAATTTCAGCTTTCTAGTTTGTTGATGTTAAGAAAAAAACAAACAAAATGACAAGAAGACGGTTTGCAGATGTGGCGTGCATGCAAGAGGCATTAGAAGATAGTTTCAAGAGATGAATAGGCGACTGAAAAGGTGAAGTTTGCATTGAAAAAAAGAAAAACTGGCTAATTCAGTCCCTTAACTTTTATGTTTTTGAGGTTTAGGTCCATTTTCTTTTTAGATCACTTAACTATTATTTTTATGTAGTTTTGGTCCTTTTTTTAGGGTTCCGTTAGTCAAATCATCATTTGACTACCGGAACCCTAATAAAAAGACCAAAATAGTACAAAAATAATAATTAGGGGACCTAACAAGTTAAAAAAAAGAAAAAATGACTGAAATTGTTAAAAATAAAAGTTACAGATTGAATCGACTAATTTTTCTTTGAATAATAAAGCAATAAAAAAATTTGCCTCCAAAATTGGAAGGATTTTGATGGATTTAAAATGAATTCTTGAAATTTTTTTAAAAAAAAATAATAAAGTAATAAAAGTATTTGTTGCAAAACTATCTCGAATTTAATTAAAAATTGGAACAAATTCGAAATAGATTCTTATACATATATATATATATATATATATATAATTTAATAAAAATGAATAATAAAATAATAAAATAATCCGCTCCAAACTCCATCTCAAATTTGGGATGGATTTGGCATTCAAAATTCTTATAGAGGAATCCATTCCAAGTTAAAGATAGTTAGTTAATAAAAAATTCAAAAAGAAATTAATAAAGGAATTATTCTCAACTTTGAGTGGAATTGGGAATAGATTTTGTAGAAAATTTTATTATTTAATGAAATTTTGTTTTAAAAAATTGATAAAAGAATCCAACATAAATCTATCTCAATTTTAAGAGAAATTTTGGAACAAAATCTTTAAAAAATAAATTATTAGTTAACAAAAAAAAATAAAAAACTAATAAATTAACTAAGGAATACTTCTAAAAAATTTAATTAATCTGTGTTGTTGATGTTCTTATTTTGCTTTTAATTGATCCAATAGAATGGTTAGTATAATTATTTTATTAACATTTTTTTATTTTTTCTAGTCTTTGACATGATACAAATTAAATTAATAGATATATCATTAGTTTGATAGTGATATATTTGAAATTAAGCAAACGTCACAACATAACATTATTTAAACACTTTGATAAAATGATAAATTATATCCAATGTGATTAAAATTTAATATATTTACTTTTTTTAACTTTTGTAGAAAAATTTAATAATTAGATTATTAATTTGTGAAACTTATATATACTTTATAAATATACTTAGAAAATTACCTATTCAATCATTTAACTTTTATTTTTGACTATTTTAATCCCTTTTAATAGAACCCCAATAAAATGACCAACATGACACAAAAATAATAGTTAGTGGACCTAAAAAGTTGAACAAAGAAAAAAGACCTAAACCTTCAAAACATAAAAATTAAGAGATTGAATCAACTAATTTTAAAAAAATAAGTTCACATGTTGAATTCCTAAAAGCTATGGACATCATGCTATAGGGTTGTTAATGTTAACAGAAGACAACTGGCATGATTTGCATGTTAAAAAGGAATGAGGATCGCGGGGCTTGCATGAATATGTTACAATCAAAGCTTCAATGAGGACTAGAAGGGCAACAAACATGAAAGAAAAAAAAAGGCGTACTAACAAAAAAAAGGGGGGAAGAATTTTAACTTCAGTCTAGCTGTAGAATCAATGTCTGAAGTTGTAGAAACCTAGGTTCTTCTTGAATTTTTGTGGAAAATTAGTGAAGATAGAAAGTCTTTTTATTGGCACTATAAGATGCCTTTTTAAGTTCTATATGACTTTTAATTTTCATTTAGAAGGTTTTAAGTGGAATTTGGATTTAAATTTAAGAAATTTGATTGGTGCCTTCAAGAAGTATAATTCCTCCTCAACTTTGACAATCTTTTACTAATTTCAATTCCTTATAGAAGTAGAAAGTGAAACAAAAAGAATTTTACTCCATTAAGAAATTTGAATAAGTCTCTTATGTTAATTTCTAATTAAATTGAAGAACTAGTATTACTTTTATATATATGGTACTTCTTTCAAGTCTTGTTTCTAAATTCTTTTAAAAAAGTATTCTCTTTAAACCTTGAAGTGAGGGTATTTGTAGAAAAAGAAATTTTGAGATACACACACACACACACACACATGTATGTATATATGTATATATGTATATATTTTGATTAAGACTAAGAAAATTAAATGTTTTAGTCTTAGTTAATAAAAATAAATCTATGAATAAATTTAATTATTCTTAGATTATTGCCATTGTTTGGAGTCCATTAAATCTAATATTGGACTATTTAAATTGGGCCATTGCCAAGATTCCATTTCAAATCAAATCCAACATGTTATGAATTAAATACAATTGAGTTGAGCCATTAAAGTTAGACCTTTGTTGAGAATCTATTAAATCTAATATGATGTGGATTAAATAAGATTGAGCTAAACTTAAATTAATCCCAAGATCACCCCAAACCTAAGACTGTTAGAGTTTCTTGAGAGATCTCCTAAAGTTCCATAACTTCGATATCTTACGTTGACTAGGTATGTTAAAGTTAAGGAGATTTTCAAGTTATAAATAGGGTTTCTTTCAAAGGTTCAACTCATCCTAGAGCTTCAACAACAAGAGGCATCTTCAACTTCAACAAAGTTTCAACAGCATTCAAGTTTCAACATTCAAATTCCTACAACATTTTCAACATCCAAACTCCTTCAGTATTCGAAGTTCTAAATCTTCATCAAAACTTCAAGGTGTTTCATCTTATTTTTTGTTCAACAAGTCTCAAAAACTTGGCGATCAAATATTCGTCATTAAATTCTGTTCGATTCAAAATCATGCTCTTTAACCCTTGAATTGACGTTTTTAAAAAAAGAAAAGAAATGAATGACTTATCCTGTTATTTGGAATTTTTTTCAAAAATTTGTAACCAATTTTAATATTTATCAATTATTTTATATTTGTCTATATAGCCTCAACATGTACCAATTAAAAACCAAACCTATACAAACTAAAGAAATTACATTCGTACTAAATTTAAGTCTTTAATCTCAACATATCAATCTCTTCCACTAATATAAACATGCACATATAGACAATGTGAAAAAAAATAAAGGAAATGCATACCTTAAATGGCAAAAAAAAAGAAAAAAAGAAAAAAGAAGGTGGATGCTATATTATATGGTCTTTGTTGGTAGCAAGCTCACTCAATGACTATTTAGGTGGAGATTCCACAACAAAGGAAACTAGTGAGAATGAGGTTTTCAAAGGGGGAATTTGATGGTACTACTGCTATCCGTTGTTTCAGAAGCAATTAAAAAAATAAGAACTTCTATATTTTTCTACTTTATATTAGAATAAACCGCATTACAAAAATGAATTCTATATTTATCTAATTATCTTATGAAGATTTCTATCTTCATTTATTATGAAAATTATTTAATTAAATAGGTAATACAAATGAGTCCTTCCTTCTAAATTTAATGAAACTTCCCTATATTAGGAATTTTTGTAAAGCACCCTATTTTGGGTGTTATTTTTTTAAAAGTAACTCCATTTCATGGAATTTCTGACATATCTCTATAGCCACCACTACCATTTTTAATTTTTATCAAACAAATTATTTAATTAAATTTTATTTTAATATTAAACAATTAATTGATAATATATATATATATATATATATATATATATAAGTAGCTGCGGAAGGCTTATTTTGTAACATCCGACAGCACCTAAAGTTGTTACAGTGACGCCTAGCAACTTCCTATATTGGCATGCGTTGTTTTGAACTCAGATGGCATGCTCTTCGTCTTCTAGTAAAGGTTTGATATTCAAACTCCACCCCTTGGTCATACTCAATATATCGGATCACTATACTCGACTCAAGTCACAATCACAACCACCCTCTTATTCTTCAACTCACGCCTCCAATACTGGCGGTGATTCTTCATATGTCGCTGCTTCTTCACAGCCTTCTACTCCTAGAGTCTTTGGCAACATAATCGGGGTCTAGAAAGGCCACATAGTTGAGATCTTCAACACCGTCGAGCTTCTATATGATCCCGTCACCCACTCACTCGACCGTGGCTTCCTTGAGAAGGAGCAACAACTTTGCAAGACCCTAACTATATGATTTTCCCTTTTTGCTCTAAAAGTATTAGTCTTTTTTGTTTAGAAGAATGATGACTCTTGCTGTAATAACGTGTGAAAATTGGAGCACATAAAAAGGTTTTCCCCAAATTTTATATACTAGATTGGTATTCAACCGAGAATGATGCACAAGAATTAGATATGCGTATTCACAAAGTAGTGAGTTTGCTCCTTCCATTTTTTCCCCCCTTTTCCTTCCTTTTTAACACTACAGATACATATTCTTCAAATAAAGTATAGAGCCTCTTGCATATTGACAAAGTGTTTATTACATCGCTTTAGTAGAATATTCCTCGAAGAAGCCATGTGATCCACCTTAAAGAATTTTCCAAAAGCAAGGTATTGACCCTCAAGTCCTCAGGTAGGAAAAGATTTTGTTAGATTACCTTGAACTGATCTTTGGTGAAGACTGCCCATTGTATGGGTATGAAGTTTCTGGAAAGATGCCACAAAAGAAGGTTTTTTTTCTTTAAAGAAATTTGAAGTTTTTTTTTTAAAAAAAAAAAAGACATTTGAAAGCATTGAATTTTAAACAATTTTTTTTTTCTTTTTGAAGAAATTTGAAGTGATTTTTTTTTATAAATATTTAGGGGGACAATGTTTAACATTTTTGTTTTCATGACTGCTGATGTAATTTATAATTAATTCTTTCCATGATATTGTTGATGTTTTGACTTTAAGTTGCTTACAGGATCCAATCTGACATAGGCCTAATTGCTTTTGGTATGTTGAATTTGTTTTTTTTTTCCCACTGAATACTCCAGTTAATTTCTAATTTATGTGTGCATTTTTGCGTGTGGTAAATTTGGTTTCATTTGCTAATGCATAAAATCTGGTAGTATTGATCATAAGCTTTGTATAGAATAATCGGAGAATATACTGACATGCCTTTCTACTAAACCCTATTCTAAATCTATTGTATCATCATATGCAGGGTTGTCATGCCTTTGTTGCTGCCATTTGGTCTTACAAAGATGATTCCTTTCCTCTTCAATATTGTGGTCCTTCCAATCTTGATTCTATGCATAAGGTTAGGCCATTCATCATTTTTACTTTTGAGATATATTGTATTTTTTGTTTCCTAAATTCTAATTTGGAACCTAGATTTGCCTTTGAGTGGCAATAGTTCTCCTACAGATGTCGTGTTAGTCATTTCTATCTCTATCATTATGTTTATACCTGTGAATTTCTATATGTATTTGTGGTTTGCGAGAATTATGATACCGGAAGACATTGCAAGTAATATGTATGATTTTTTTTTCTTTTTCTTTTCTTTTCTTTTTTTTTTTTTTTTTTGATGAGGGTGTTAAAGAGAAGGGGACAGTGTTTAACTTTTTTGTTTTCATGACTGCTAATGTAGTTTATAATTAATTATTTCCATGATATTGTTCACGTTTTGAGTTTAAGTTGCAGGTTGGATCCAATCTGACATAGTCCTAATTGCTTTTGGTATGTTGAATTTGTTTTTCCCCACTGAATACTCCAAGTAATTGCTAATTTATGTGTGCAGTTTTGTGTGGTAAATTTGGTTTCATTTGGTGATGTATAAAATATGGTGTTATTGATCACATGCGTTGGATAGAATAATTGGAGAACATACCAACATGCCTTGCTGCTAAACCCTATCCTAAATCTATTGTATCATCATATTTCAAAAAGCTAAAACTCTATAAGTGATGAAATTTTGCAGTGACCATATAGTAATTTGGAATTAGACTTTACGTGTTTTCTATGGGTTATTCTATATTCTACTTTTGTAGTCCTACAGTGATGATGGAGAAGTTAGCATCAGATGATGGAGGATTGGAATAAGACTTGAAGAGCTCAGCTTGATTGGAGCTTTAACAAGTTGAAAAGTGAGATTATAATCGAATTATTTAATTTTGATACTACAAGTTCTTTAGTTTTTCAAAATTTAATCATGATATATTTTGCTTTTTTTCAATCTCAAAAGGTTTACCCCAAAACTATTAGAATATTTAGTTCTTATGTCCGCCAACCATTCGGTCTGGTAATGTACTTCCCTTTTTCATAGTTTGTCATTTTTAGTGAAGTAAAATAGAGAAGAAACTAATTGTTGCATCTGAATTAGGTTTTCTATGGATTTGTTCTTTTGCAAATATGAAATAGGATAGTATTTGAATTTGATTTTGGCCCTGCAAAGACAGTATATTATCCAAGAGTGTTGAGTAACTTGAGGGGATTTTTCAACTGGTGGAGAATTATGCTCTGACTTTGGAGGTTCTGGCATTGGAGATGGTTTCGGTGTTGGTACTTGAGGAGTTGGCGGAGCAATGTGCTTTGGTTTTGGATGTTTTGACTTTGGAGATGGTTTAGGTGTTCACAATTTAATGTATTTTTTTTCATAATTTAATGTATTTCTTGATTATCCTTAGCTGCCATGGAAGATGGACCATCTTCCAGCGAATTTTTATTTCACAATTTAATGTATTTCTTGATTATAGTTGACCATGGAAGATGGACCATCTTCTAGCCATTTGCACTAGCCTAGAAACTTAGCTTAATAATGACACTAATATTCTGTCAGTTTCCGAAGCATCTCCTCTGCTGATATAAGGGCCATCCACTAAACTGCTCTTTTTGTGAATTAATAGCCCTATTAGTTTCTATGAATGAACAGTCCTAACAGTTTCAAATACATTACAGAAAGAGGCATCTAACATCTGTAGGAACCATATTATGGATCTCTATAAGTTTTTATGTATTTTAGCTAGACTGATGAATAGTTTATGTTTTGTTAAAGCTATTGAATTCAATTGTTTTGATATTTGTATTTACTAATCGCATTCTGGCGAGGCACATTGAAGGATCATCTCCGTCTTTGTCGTCCATAGAATCGAATTCAGTGACTCCTTCACCGACTTCGGTAGTGGTTTTGTTTTTCCTGACTCCATGCTTTTGCACTTAAATATTTCAACTATTTAAGGAAATGAAGTGAAAATTGTGGTTTTGAAGTACATCACTGTGTAAATGTGTGATCATGTAATTTGATTGTGTATTTTTCAATATTCTGGATAAATATTAAGTTGAGCAAAAGTCAGCAGTTGAGGAATACAGGCTTTGTTTTCTATGCATATAGAGTTCAGTTACGGAGAAGAACAGGTCAATAGTAGCTGGCCATGGAGGTTTGCTTAACAAGACCAAGGTACAACTGTTTTTTTTTTTTTTTTTTGCTTTTTTAAAAAATTTTAATATGTAAATTTTAAATTTATTTTCTTCAAGATATGTTCTTGATTGATTTATTTGAAGGGTTTTAGAATTATTTCTTGAATTTTCTCTTTTTGTTTGAATTGGAAGTCTTGGATATATGAATGGTTAAATTCTGCTTCCATCAATCTGGGAACATGTGATTTCCTCCCTGAAACTATTACGCTGCTTGTGTGTTACTCTTCCTTAGATATTATTGATTTTTAATTTTTTTTGGTGATTGCTTGACTTATTTAGTTGGTGACGACTCAATTTCATGCTAGAATTATACTTCCAAGGTTTCTTGGTGCTTTAGTTCTGCTGTGATTAGTTTCCCCCTACATAATTGTGACATATGTAGGAACCATATAATGGATCTCTATAAGTTTTTATGTTTTTCAGCTAGACTAATGAATAGTTTATGTTTTGTTAAAACTATTGAATTCAATTGTTTTGATATTTGTATTTACTGATCGAAGAATCGGCGTTCTGGTGAGACACATTAAAGGATCATCTCCATCTTCATCCTCCATAGAATTGACTTCAGTGACTCATTCACCGACTTTAGTGGTGGTTTTGTTTTTTATCATGTAGTTCAAGCCCCCTGAGGATCCTATTCTAGGTGCACTCTTTCTTGACTCTTACTTTCTCACTCTATTTGTATATAGGTGTAACCATAATGTATGAATCCATGCTTTTGCACTTGAATATTTTAACTATTGAAGGGAAATGAAGTGGAAATTATGGTTTTGAAGTGCACTGTCATGTAAATATGTGATCATGTAGTTTGATTGTGTATTTTTCAATATTCTAAATAGATATTAAGTTGAGTAGAAGTCAATAACTGAGGGTGATTAAACTAGGTATGATTTTTAGTTTTCCCAGTGTATCAATATGGTTTTCTATGTCTTTTTCAGTCTGTGCATTATATGTGTAGTTATATTATTTAGTAAGTTTTGGTGCAATTAGAAGGTGAAAGATTTGAAATGTTCAAGACTTTCGGTTATTAATTTATGGCAGACAAAGTTTTTGTTTTGTTGTAGATGCAGGTGAATTTTTTTTTTTTTTTCTATTATTAGTTCTTGAATGATTAATTTTGGAGGACTAGAAAGGATCAAACTCGTAAGCAACATGAAAATTTAGGAATCCTTTTAAGAGAGAAGGGTATCAGGTTACCTTAATTTTGAAGGGCTTTTTAAAAAAAATTAGGGCAATCTGAATGAATTCATACGAACTAATATTATGTTAGCTTATGTGAATACAAACTAACTTTTTGAAACCTTTTAGATTTTTGTTCTAAAATCTTTTTAATTTCTCACTTATCGTCTTTTTAAGAATTCTAAAAATATTATTTACCATTTAATTGTTGTCAACAACGATGACCTATTTTTTTTTTTTTTAAGGATTAATTCTAAAAGTTTTATTCATTTCTTTACATTAAAATTATCAATTGAAGCTCACTTTTCCTTTTAATATATGAAGACATTAAATGTGCATTCACAAAAATATCCCTAGATATGTATCCCATGACATATTTTTTTAGGAATTATTGCTAAAATTTTAATTCAATTCTTTACATTAAAATGATCAATTGAAGCTCTGAAGATATTAAATGTGCATTCACAAAAATATTCCTAGATATTTATTAGAGTTTAAAAAATACTTTTTTCTCTTGAATAAGTGATAATAAAAAAAAGTTAATATTATTTGGATTAATTATTTTTAATTAAATTGAAATTTTGATTTGAATTGAATAGCAATTGAAGTAAAAATCTTTGAAAATTGAATGAGGCTTTAGGAATTGGATAGCTTTTGGGAGTTTCCTATGGCTAGTTCGATATTTCGCAGTCAACTTTACTTCTCTAAATGAAAATATCAACGTAGATTCTGAACTTATTTTTTTCTTTGGCAATTTCCTATGGCTGGTCTGCTATTCTGTAGTCAACTTTGCTTCTCATAATGAAAATATCAATATAGATTCTGAACTTTTTTTTTTTCTACGTGAGTATATTCTGCGATTAATAGGCAATTTTCCTTTTGGAGGTTTCATTTCCATTTCTTCACCAAAATCCACATGAACAAAAAGAACATGACAGACTATTTTAATTTTTTTTTATTTTTGATTTTGAATATATAGGTTTTTAAAGTTTTGTGGAAAAAAAATCAAATTTTGAATCTTAAATACTTTTAGGATATTTGTCTTCACAAATCTTTACACCTTCAGTTCTAATGTTGATAGAAAAAAATGGTTCAATCAGTGAGAATGTTATAATTATTGTAACATCTAAAAAAAAAAAAAAGAGAGAGACTATTTATATTGATGTCAAGAGATTGAGAAAACCACTAAAATTATCACGTGCAACACACGAGTATCAACCTAGTTTATTATGAAATACATTGAATTAAACAACCACCACCTTTAGTCATCGAATGCAAACATAAGTGAGGGATGGTTGATTAGTAGCCACGGGGTGTACAACTTAATATTCTTATCAAGCTTGGCAGGGGAAAAAAGAAAAAAAAAAGGAATTTTGACTACTTATAAAAAACTAATAAAAATATAAAAAATAAAAATACCTAAGTTCTATTTGTGCTAGTAGAGAAATTTAACAAAAGCACTCCAAATAATTGATTTAATTATTTGAAGGATATATTTGTCGTGCTAAATTATTCTAAGAATCGATTTGAGAAAAAAAGTTTAAGGTAACTTGTGTATTTTACCCTATTTCTTATTAAACCTCTTTGATTGAATAAGTATTCAATCAAATTAATCTTAATTATGTTATTGAGTTAGCAAAAAACTCTTAAGATTCATTTAAACTAAATGGGTGAATCAATTTATTGAGTTTGTGGTGTCCACTTGGTTAATTTCTATCCAAATTGTGGTTTCTTAGTTATATTCTTTTGAAAATGTGTTTTTTTCTAATTATAAAAGGGGAAGAATAGTACAAGAAAATAAAATTAGGATATAAAAATAATGTCCAACACACAGTTTACAATATATATGATATATGGAATGGTATCATAAAGCTCTCCTGGAGGTTTGCCATTATATCATTTAGACTCCGATGCTTTGGAGAAAATATTAGTTATATTCCCTAGAATGTGACATTTGAGTGATGAAACGTCACATTTAGTAATTATTTTCCTATTGGCAATTTTATAAGTATCATAGTAATATCACGTATTTTATTTTACGTCCCTTCATGTAAGACACGTGCATCAAACTAGTTATATATAAAAGTTATTGTGACGTTGCCATTTGAAAGTTAAAAATTGCATTGGAATACAACACGTAGAGATTTTATCTATATTATATAAAAGTTGTTGAGAATGTTGTGGCATTGCCACTTTGGTAGTTAAAATTGCATTAGGATACAATTCATGAAGACTGAAATTTCAAAAGACCAGGGAGGTATGTCTGAATTCATTTAAAATCTTAATTAATTAATTAATAAGATATATGTGCATTTAATATTAATACATTGAATCTTAACAATCCGTGTAATGCACGAAGTATCAAGCTAGTTCTGTTTTAATATTAGATCATTTGCAATTAAGTGAATTGACATGTATAGAAACTTTCAAAAGGTTGAAAATATGGAGGGAAAAAAAACATAATGAGATTATGAATTCATCCTTCTCAAGGTTTAATTTATTGTAATTTAGTCAATTACATAGTTAAAATTAGAGTAGGCTCTATACATTTTGGATGGAAGTACACAATTGAAAATTTTAAAATTTTGTAAGAGTGCAATCGCTTGATTTTGATAAAATAAATTATAATTGTTAAAACAATAATATTCATGGTACTATATTAGTAACCTTATTAAATTTGATGTTTTGCCACTAAAATATCATATTTTAGGAGAAATATGTAATATTTTTAAGATTTTGAATTTTCATTTCTCAAGAAACCATTTGGATTAAAATTGATTTTTGAAAAGGTTTTGCCACATACTATTGTAGCATTATATAGTTGTATCATTCATCTCTGCACTGTGTTATTATAAACTCTATATTTGAATTAAGTTCGCACTCTTCCATCCATTTTGTTCGTCTATTTGAAGGAAAATGTTCGCAAGATTTGTTTTTTCTTGAGTGGAGAAGCAAAGAAACGGATAGCAACGGGCCTAAATTATTTCCCCATTATAAGCAAAAAGACATTGACCTTGATATAGCTTTTTTGTATGCACTGGCTCATATTTGCTTTACATATGTAGTATTACATTTCATATATTTGCTTATGTTTGGATAGTTGTGACCTTCGAGCGAATTGAATTTGGGATACGTTATGAAAAAGAAAAAAAGAATCTTCAATTTTTGTACTTGATTGTCTTTGTTCTGACTTCAATATCAGGCCATACATAATTTTGGTTTTGAAGGCCTTTTTATCTGTATTTTGTTATTGATTTCTTGAGCATCAAAAAGAAAATATGGATGTATCTTACAAGTTCCAATCGATGATCATTTTATATCAAGAGGGAATTTGAAAGAAAAAATATTTGAATCCACTAGTTGGGTGCGGGTACTAATTTTGACCTCATGGTCACCAACGCCTAGACTAATAAAGGTTGGTTTAGTGTTTCTCTTGCTGTGTGGTTCATCTTTAGTCAATTTATTTTCTTTCAAAGAGATAATATGTTGACATTGGTAAGATACATATTTTTAAGTTGGAGCAAAGAGTTCGTTTGTTCCTCAAATTGGATTAATGGATCGTCCAACCGGAAATGATAACATAATGCATAGATCATTAGAAGGAGTCCCAATAAGCAAATAAATATAGTATTGGTATACCTATCTTTCATTAGTCAAAAATTTGATTCAAACTAGCTTAAAGTGATACGAGCTCGGGAGCTCCAAACTTCGGAAATTAGATTCAAGAACAAGACTCAAGAATTTGTCACCCCATCCTCTACCAAAATACCCACAAAATAAGAACCCTAAATTATTTAACAACTAGAACCCAAATTCTAATAGGATTTAGCCGACTACTTTAATACCCAAACACCCTTGAATCTATAAAGAATTCAAGAACAAGTGGGATGGAGAAAAGTAGGCACTCTTCTACGTTTCCTAACAAGAGAACACTGGATAAGAATAAATCTACCAAATACCCAAGATGAATAAATAAGTTAGATTAACCTAAGGATTTTAGAGACTCTAAACAAAGGTGGGTCTAATTCCTTTGCTTGGTCTTGAAAGGAAGAACTAAGGAGGAATTCTCCTCTCCAAGAGTTCAACACTCTATTCTCTCCTTAAAATTTGAAATCTGAATTCTATTACAAAATAGGCTATTATGGGGTGTTTATGGGCCCTAAGTTACCATAACTAATTAGCAAACACGCATAGAATTTAGATGGCCTTAATACAAGTTTTTAGGCCCTATTACATGCCTTAAAATAGGTTAAAACATAATAAAAGTTGTGAAAATTAAATTACAAGTGAAAACGTTGAAAATACGAAAAATAGTCAAAATTCCGGGATGAACCCGATTAGACCTGACGCCGGGTGTAATATGCCCGGTGACTATTTGTTGCCAAATTAGGACCGGTGACGGGTCCTTCACTCTTGACCGGCGCTAAATAGGCTCTGGGTGTCCTCCTCTGTTTTGTTGCACTTCAAAACTTGCTCCTTGGACCTCCATTCTATTTCTCTGTGTTTCCTTGATCTTCCAAATGAAACGTTACTCGTCTTGAGCTCTTCTTGATACTCTTTTGGCCTTCAATCATTGTTTAAAGGTTGGCTTGATCCTCCATATGGATTGTTGCTTTTGTTATGCGTCTTTTGGCCATTCTTTTCCATCCAACTCTTCACAATCTTCTTGGATTTGTGTTTGTTGAATTTGTTGTCTTGAAAACTCTCTTGATTCCTCTTGAATGTTGCTCTTACCCATGACACCATGAAATGTGATTTTGTCCTTCTTCCCCCTTCTTGAAAATGGCCTTTATGCCTAATTTGATTCCTATCATATAGGCTCCCCCAACTCAACCCTGGGGGCTGTCAAGATCTTACGGGATAATGTACCATCTACTTATTCATTTGAAACCTCCAAATATTAATAGAGGGGTGTGATTAATATTAGGCTATAGAGATAAGGAGAAGAGGAAAAAAAGAATGGTTTTGTGATTGGTGCCTACTTCGAATTTCTAAATTATTATATACAATTTATCAAAAAAATGTTTATTGAGGTGAATTCATTAAGTTCATTGACTTTTAGAGAAAAAATTGAATAAAGTCATTCAGATAGTTTTAATAAAAATGGTGAAGGTTAACCATCAAAAGTCTCACAGTTAACTTTTCCATTGCATATAACGTTTTAAAATTGCCTAAGTAAGCATTTTAATAAAAATTCAAAAAAAAAACATTAAAAAAAATTACACATGACTAATATTAATTAAATGCACGAACATTCTACAAAACAAATGCACATTATTAACGAAAAAACATTTAGACACTTGATTCAAAGAAACACAAAAAATGTATCCTAAAAGAGAAACAAAACAAAATTCAGATACACATGTATCTATTAAAAGCATTCTATCCAATACATCAAATACTTTAATTCATAATGTATTTTAAATTGGACAAATAAAACAACATTATTGAACACTTCTAATATTCCTACTACATACAAAATATAGCACAAAACAGCACCAACATTTACAATATAAATATTACAAAAAATACATTTCACCAATAAAATAAAATCACAAAATATATCATCCCGTGCAACGCATGGGTATCAACTTAGTTTTAGTAAAGGTTATGATGTTATCCTTAATATTAATCTATGTATATATAATAGGTTAATAATTGACCACCTGTTTTAGACATAAAATTGTCCATACTAACTAATTTTAATTGTATAAGATTGTCATTCACATTATAACAATAATAAAGCGACAACTTTATTTTTTGAATTTCTTCAAATAATACTCTTATATTAAGATTATTTAATTTATTAGACATTCTTTACTTTCACACATTTTCTTTCAAATATATGCAAATAAACTATATATTATGTGGATTTCAGATCTAGCTAAAAAACTTATCAATAAAGAATTATTCATGTGAAATTTTTAATATCATACAAGCACTGGAAAGGAAGAGAAAGAAGTACATTACTCATGGCAAACTCACTCCTACATACAAATGGAAGAAAATTAAATAAAAAAGTATTACTTTACGTCTTATCTCTAAAATTGATTAAACTGGTTATAAGCTAATAAAAGACTCCGATCTTGCGCGCGCGCACACACACACATATATATATAAATAGCTGTGGAATTCTCTCGTTACACGTGGCACGACCTTTCTCAAGCACATGGCTGGCTACTACAATAAGTTGATCTGCATCCAAAAAATTAAACTCTTCGATTTACCCTCCAAGTTATTAAACACTAATCTTAAATATTCATCTCTATACATTGCACACGATACCTGTCATACATTTGCAGATGTTTATCAAATCTGTATAAACTCTTCATTTGATCTCTAGTGATTAAATAGTAATCTTAAATATTCATATGTATAAATTGCACAAGATATATTTCATATATTTCAATTCTAAAGTCTATGATTTGCTGTCCTTCTTAAATAGTACCCTCCAATATGCACCAATACACATTTCATCCCTTCTTTGCAACTCATCTGTGTAGTCAAGAAGCAATTTTGCCGACCAAGCCATGGACTGACAGCAAAGGTATGCTCTCAACTCCGCTAAAGGCTTAAGCTGATAATACTTACAAGGCTTATGAACTATTCCCAGATGATAATAAGAGACAAGGCTGTGGGAATGCATTCACTCTTTCTTGTGGCGCATAAGTGCTTGCTTTGCTTGGAACTCACGACTTTAGTAACAGACCAAGTGACTATATGGCAGCAAAGAGAGACTTTAATAACAGAGCAAATGATAGCAGCAAAGTTTGCGTTTGTAACTGTGAGTCAATTGATTGCATTAGCAATTTCGTAGCTGTTGTTGATTCTATTCCGGCAGGAATGTGCACTTCAGATGAGTTTAGAATGAAATTTCACTTGATCTTAAATATTTTGTAAATTATATTGCTTATGGCAAGGTTCTAATTCTAGTTTTGAATGAATGTAAAAAGATGAAAGGAACTTTCATCAATGATTTTGACCTATGGCTTGGATTCGATGTCTGTAAGAGCTTCAACCAGGTAGGCTGCAGCAGTTGACTACCCACTTCATGGTTGCCCACAGATAATAACCAGTGCCATTTCAAAGTTCTCTTCATTACACACTTCAACTTGATGAGTATCAGAAAACCTGCAACCCCAAAAGCAGAATCAGTTTAGGGCTATATCCAATATTGAGAGTACTGCAAATCTCACTAAATGGTTATTGAATATAGTAACATATACCCCATCACCCAAAAAGACAACACAACATGAAGGTGGTAAGGATGTTAATTCATTTAATTCTAATGAAACGGTGGAAGTTTGGTAGGCATTGATCGAATATACATCTAGATTCTTTTTTAAACCTTTTCTTAAAATCATTTTCATGCCACAAAACACACACTCGTGCAAAACATACTGAATGATGAGTATAAAGGTTTCATCGTCCCATGATGAGTACGAATATTAAATTCTAGTGAACATATTCACCACTAGAATAGCATATCTGATTGTAGGCAGACAATGTCACAATTGAAGGAAGTTTAAGTCACAATCTCAAAGGTGGAATACAACATGCGGCCAACAAAATTTGCAAATGAGACCGCATAGTTGGATAATCAGAAACTGACAATTGCTTCATATGCAAATGAAACAATTAATGCTATCTCAAAATGATGACTTTGATAAAGAAATGTAAACACATGAAGATAAATATAAAAAAAAAATGACTGACAAGACATCACAAAATGATGATTGACATCACAACATGTGAATGACTTTGATATGAAGAAAGTCCAAGACTTCAGAATTGTACATTTGTATTCGTAACTTAGAAATGCTTAAATTTCCCAGCACTCTAATGTGATGGAGATATTTAGAATTTTCCTCGGTAATTCTGATCAAATTAAAATCATTAGACTGATGATCATTGAAGATGTACATGGGACAATGACAAACCCCTTTGTCCACATCTGAAATATCAAAAACCCATGAAAAACGGACTACCACAGATACATGGGACAATGAATACTGCTTCAGTTTATTTAAAGCCTCATAATCAATTCAATGAACACAAAAATAGTTAACAGTTCCCAATTTTATAAACCGAATGAGAAGGTTGTATAATACTTAATAACCAAGGGAAACAAAGTCAAAAAGTCTGTTTAAATACATCATAACATACCAAACTTACCAAAATGAACATATTTCCTTCCTTTTTTAACTTCTATAACCTGCTTCCGTCAAACAAAACCTGAAATTTCATCAAACAAATCAAATAAATACATACACCTTCATCTGCAGAATAGTAAATGGAATAACAATTTACGGAATTAAAATGAAAAATGGAAAAACAAGTACCCTTGAATATGGAAAAATGAAGGAACAATTTGCTATAATAGCACCTACATTGCATAAATTCATGAAACAGCAAAAGGATCAAAAGGATAGTTGTAAGAATGAAACTTCAACTCGATCAGAATACGAATGAGATAAGAAAGGCCATCGTTAAGATAAATCAAAGAAAGAGTGGGTGGTATCACCCTTTGTGTTTTGTTTTTTATCTTTTTCTTCTTTCTGACCATTAAGGATAAGAATTTGTTTTTTAGTTTAAGCATATCATTTGCATTTTTGTCCTATCAATTTCCTCATTTAACTAAAAAAACAAAAGATAAAAAAACAAACCTCATACTATATTAATTTATGATTGATAGTGTTTCTTAGAGGGGCTCTCATACTATATTGAAAAATATACAGATTTGATTTTACTTTCAAAGACGTATATATGGTAGGAAGAGCATCGTCCAAGACTTACAAGAAGTAATTTACCACAACAATCAGTTGATGTAGAATAATTCTACACCACACAAGGTTTAAATATTTACTCTTAAAAAAAACAAAATGCAATACATATAATATGAATTTTTCCCCCTTACTATGTTAGTTTATAAAATCTAAGTACACAAGTTTTTGTCCAAAGTATTTATGACTTTGTCATAGAAAATTATACAAGAGCTGACGGAAAGGAGATTCTGATTTTTTTTTTTGCACGACTTATAATTCTAATGATATTCCATTTGCTTGCTGCTTTTATAGGCAACCATGGCAGCGAGTTGCTGAAAATTTTGCATGAAGAAGGAAAAGACGGATTTGCTATTTTAGGGCTTATGTTAATAAAGTTAAAATTTGAAACTTTAAGTATAGAGACTCAATCCAAAAAAAAAAAAAAAAACAAAAAATTACACAAAGCTGTTGGGGAATCAGAAGAAATTAGACCTCCAACTCAGTCGAAACTCACGCACTGTCCGCCTTCTCTTATGCTACTGGTACAAATCCAAACAACATGGAGCTTCGTAAAAAGGATTTCCGGAGATCTAATGCAATTGAGTCTTCGAATGCGGAGTTGTTGCAGCAATTTCTGGGACAATTTCCGCATACATTCTACGAGGTCTATGAAATGAAATTTCTTGGTGGTTGTTCTTGAAATTGGCATTCAGATCTGGGGAAGATATGAAACTAGTCCTAATACGAATAGGGAAGGAGATTGTGAGAAAATGTGTTGGAGTTCCTCTTGCAATAAGGGCTCTCGCAAGCTTTCTATACTACAAAGATACAGAGAATGAGTGGTTGTTTGTAAAAAACAATCAACTTTCATAGTTGGCACACAGTGAAAACCTTGAAATCCTACCCATTCTGAAGTTGAGTTATGATTCTCTCCCATCACACTTGAAAAATATGAAAGAAATTGTTCAATGGTGTCTCTGAAAGTGGGAGGTACTTAGAGTATGGTCTGTTGAAGCACATAAGATTTCTTTCATTAAATGCTTCAAAGGTAATACCAAGTACAAACACCTTTTGAGGTACAAACACTTTCTACTTGCCATTGCTATTGCTATTTTGTTCATATAATTTTTTGTCCCAAACCAAATTTCGGAAAAACAAATAACAACCTAACTTCAATGAAAAATGTACGAGCGATGGAACTTATTTAAAAATTGAAGAATTTGAAAAATTAATACAAAACATAATAAAATTGAATCATAATTATTTTATTTAAACATATAAAAATAATACAACATTTTAGATTTTACTAACTCAATCGTTTCTTAAAAATCCAAAAAACTTCAAAATTTCTTCATTCACTTCATCACTGAACTTTCACCAATTTTAAAATTAATCTCTTTACTTCAATCCTCCGGTAAAGAAATAATGTTTCCAAAAACCCAAAAAATATCAACAGCTTCTTTTATATCACCACCATGAACTTGCAAAAATACATTACTATTATTATAATACAACCAAAGAATATTCTCTGCTAAACATACAACAATAAATATACTGAATATGAAATACTATTTAAAAAAAATCATAACAAAAATGTTAATCAACAATACAATGTACGTACACACATCTACAAAAAAAAAAAGACACTATTCATTCAATATGTACAAAAAATAATGTTAACTTGTCAAAATACATATATGGATGAACATTCTGCAAAACCAAATCCACATTATAAATAAAAAAGTATTTCAAGTTCACATGATTCAATTAAATATAGAAAATACATCCTAAAAGAAAAAGAAAAAAATTCAGATATATATGTAACTATTAAAACTCTTCTATCAAATATATAAAAAATTAAATTTTATAATGTATTTATAATTAAAAATATATATATATATTCTTCTCGTGTATTGCATAAGCAACAACCTAGTAAGTGAATGAAAAAAATAATAATAATAAAGCAACAAGGGTTTCAAGTAAAAGATGCTTCCCCATATGCTCTTTTCAGTTTTCTTTTACATGTAAAATTATTATCAAACCGGCTTTAATATAATATGGCAGTGGTTGTCCAAAAAATGTAGACACTAAAATTGAATCAATTGAAACTCGTGGTCTACATCGACAGTGTTTAAATACTTTAGGACCACAAAGGAAATTTTCCCAATTTAAACTCTTTCCGCCCCGTCGCCCCAGCTCAGATAGGAGTCCCCGCCGACCCTTCTACTCCAAACGGAACGCCAGTCCGCCACCCCCACCACTTCCCCCCATTGGAAGAGTAAACGTAGAATATTAATGGGTTTGCCGAGATTCACACGTCCCAAGGGGGGGAAGGAAGAATCGAGTCCCAATCTCTACGTAGCCAATTGTGGGCCAGCTGTTGGACTCTCCTTTGAATTAATTGCCTCAGTGTTTAGCAGATATGGTGAAGTGAAGGGAGTTTATGCCGCTGATAAGAGTGGCACTCGTGTAATTGTCTGTTTTGATGGTGAAAATTCTGCAGAATCGGCTAGGAAGGCATTAGATGGGTGCCCATGTCCTCATCTTGGAGGCCGCTCTTTGCACATCCGCTATTCAGTGCATTCAAGTAGGCCGGTACTGAAGTCTTTGAGCATTCTGTTATTCTGTGTTCTTTTGTCTTCTAGTTATGTTATTTAGTGCTTTTGAGTGCCCCAAGGAGGAGCACGAGCAAGTTGACATTTTTATGCCAAAAACTTTTAACTTTTGAACGGGCTATATTTTCTCATAGTAATAAAATAAGAGAAGGATACTTGGGGATAAATGGATTGAGAAAATGATAGGAAAAAGGAAAAAGATTGGGGAAGTATACTTCTGCTGATTGTCTTTGTGAAAATGAAAAATAAAATTGTACTGCCAACATGTTTTGATTGCCTCTGTTGGAAAGTAAATACAAATTATGCTTGGGTGTCAAATCTTAGTCAATTATCCTCTGTACGCACTTCGCAGGGTTTGAGGCGCATAAGCTTTTGGGACACATGAAAAAGAAAGAATATCAGCATTTAGACAAACTGTCAATTTTAGCAGGGCTAATAGAACAATAGGATATCCGGCATTGTAAGGTAATCTTGATTTAAGTATAAGTTGTATTTTTGCTAGCGAGATGTGATTTTATGCTGAAGCTAACCCAGAACAAAGAAAGATGTGTGTTTCTTGACAACAAATTTCAAAATCTGGAAAATACATTTCATGCTTCAAAAATAAGGAACAACATGAAAGCTGCACAGGCTTTTTAATTAAAACATTTATGATTTCAAAAAAAATCTAAATGAACCTAAAAGGTATTCTAAATAAATCCTTAGCATTGCTTCTTAGCCTTTTTAAAGGAACATGTGTACAATCTTAAAAGAGCCAAAAAAAAAAAAATGCTCCATGACATGAACAATCTAAACGTGAGTATATGCATTGGCCACTTGCTTGTTCATTCAACATGGCCTTGGTTTGCCTGTGTTTTGTTCTAAGTAATGTATGATGTTTACATAAAAAAATGTTCCACATTTTAACTATGCTTATTTACTTGGTTAATTTTGTTTTTGAAGATTCACTCTATCCACTGGCTACATTCCTCTATTTCATTCTGATATATCCAAGGAACAGTTTAGCTCCTGGGTTTTGAGAAAGAAGAACATTCTCTCTATTAGCTGTGTGAATACATGTAAATAATGTTCAATAAAGGTAGTGCCATTCGTCATGAAACTCTGTTTTGTGGGATTGGATGGTGATGTTCAGATTTGTTTGTAAGATATCTGACGAACTATTTCCTTTTATTCAAAACATGGCTATTAACTTTCTTCAGTCCTATTTGGTTTTATCTTTTGTTTCTTTTCTTTTCTTTTGAATCAGTATAAGAAGTATTTTATAGTTTCTTCTCTACGAGTGGTCACAGCTTAACTCCAAGATCAATTTACCATATGCTAGGTTTAAAATTATACTAATGTTGTTTGGTTTGTCTCTCCCTTCTTGTGTTGGTTTTATTAATTTTTTTAGTGAATGAATCTCTACTCTTTCAATGTAGGTTCAGGTGAGTGACAACATTGCAGTATCTTTGACTGATTCAGAATTGGAAGTTCCTGGTGTCTATTTGTTGCATGACTTTGTCACTGTTCAAGAAGAGGAGGTTAGAGATCATCATTTCTTTTCGGTTCTCTCTCTATTGTTTTGCAGATAGACTTGCCATATCATTGGTAATTTTTTGATCCTTTCAAGTATCTTGCCATACAAATTTATTATAGTTGTTTATCCCTGGTAAACTACTATTCTGCTTTTCAGGAGTTGCTTGCTGCAGTCGACACTAGACCTTGGAATCATCTTGCTAAAAGAAGAGTTCAGCATTATGGATATGAGTTTTGCTATGATGTAAGTTTACATAAATGAGCACGTTGGAGGTTGATAATGTGGTGTCTTCCCACCTTTTCTTTCAGCATTTTATTAGGAGACACCTATGTCATTTTGCAGTGTCTTTTTTACATTTAAGAACACATTCTTTGGCTCAGTCTTTCATCTTAATTTTCTCTGTTTTGTTTTATAAAAAGGTTCCAAAGATTTTCTTTTGTGGGTTTAGTTTTGAGGCCAGTTGCTTTATGGACAAGGAGAAAAGTTGTATGTAAACCATCAAATCCTTGCATGTGGTGATGCAACAAGCACTGCTCTTCTTTATTACAAACTTGTGATCAAAATTTAGGATATTGGATAATATCTTGGAAGCCTAACATAGATGCTGTACTGTCTTTAGGATATAGGAAAGGTTGCTATGGAAGATTGTACTTATAAGGTTCATATAATCTTGAAATGTGAAGAATTCAGTTGTGCTAACTATCACGATTTATGTTATCGTTTCTTGGAAAACTCAATATGAACCTGACGCTCAGAAATGGAGTAAATGTCCTAGTACGGAGGCTTTTTGTGTTTGGTAGAGCTTTAAGGTAAAGAGGGTTACGGTTCTGATTTTTTGGATGTGGAGTTTCGAGCCTAAAGGTTTGGTCATTAGTAATTTCTCCGAGACACTTGCACAGTAGAGTATGAGCTAATTCAAGGTGGTTGTGGTTCATTTATTCATATATTTCTTGGTAAAGAATAAGATAAATCATTTGAGAGTGCATTGTTATTGGAAAGAACCATTCTGTGTTCCCGTAGGTTTGGACAAATCACCAAATGACTCCTTGAAGGTAATTAGTTCACAACAAATGGCTTCTCGATGTTTATGAATTGTCATACTCTCTCTCTCTCTCTTTTGTGTGTGTATGTGTATAAATCTATTTTCAGCTTTTAGAACTTCTAAGATCCAGATAAAAATTCCAGTTCCAAATTGAAGTCAGCAGCAATCCCCTGCCAAAGACTCTTCCTTTGACGTCAAATATTTCCTCCTAGAATAGAGCAGGTACAATGAAATGTAACTGATTTAAATTGAGCCTTTTTATGAAGCCTGTGTAGTTGGCTAGAACAATTTGGCTGACAGGGAAGGGAGGTGTAGTTAGGTTAAACTTTGAGACTTGATTAGTGCTTTAGAAGAGTTTTCAAAATTCACGCTTTGGAGAGTTTCATTCTCTGATTCAGAATCTATTTTGGGCACAATAAGCCAAGAAATCTCTCCTTATATTCGAAGAAATGAGGGACTGTAAGGACCAAAGTCTTCAACTCAGGGCCTTAACTGATTATATTTGGTCCAAAAAGGATTCTAATTATCATTAGTCACCAATTAATTTCCAGATTAGTTAATATGCTATAGAATAAGATCTGTAAATACTTATCATAAAGCTAATGTTTCTAACACTGGACTAGTTTAAATGTTCAGAGACTCATTAGCATGTCAGTTATATTTGCATCTCTTAGATGAATAGGAGACTACATTATGCCTTTCCCGATTGACCTTATCTCTGAAGATTATTCTAACTTAAGAAAATTATGTGCTTCCTATTCAAAAACAGAATACAGTTGTTCCTAATACTAGTGATAAAAATATTGATCCAGTTTTATGATGGTAATCATTATGTGTTTTACAACACAGACATAAAACTGTCAATGAATATCAAGAATCAAATAGGGAAATTAAATGAAGCTCAAGAAGATAAGGACAATGGATTATTTGGAAAACTCTGTAGAAATTGTGTAAAGAAAATATTCTCACATTTATCCAAAATTCCTATGGGTATGAATATCATTATACCTTTCCTCATACTTCAAAAACCTCCATATCTAATGGCCCTTACAAGACAAATCCAGTCTTGGCAACTCCAAATGTAAGATTTAAGAAAAAGTTTGTTATTAGGAAGAGAAAATCATAGCCAAACTATGCCTTATGGAGCCCAAGTACAGCAGTTTTTCACTTCAAATATAAATAAATGAATAAATAAATAGGAATTATGCTTTACATGAAACTCAAACATCTGTAAATCAAATTATTGAATTTCCTTATTTAAGTAAAGAGGCTTTTATATGCTAATGACTACTCAATCGAATGTATGATTGCTTCTAGGATGTAAGTTGTTTCTTCTTTTGTCCTTTATTTTTTATTTTTTATTTTTTATTTTTTGTGCGGTGTATGGTTTAAACTTTTGGGATTTGGAATTTAAGTTGCCATTTTAACGTTGAGATATCTTACTCTTCTTGGGAAGTAAGTTGAGTTAGGACTTTTGCATGTTTCATAATAGGAAGGTATAAATGATAAACACCTTGATATTTGCATTGCTTTCTCTAGTCCCATGTGCCTTTTCACTATTGTACATTAAGGTAACTGTCTATAATTAAGTTGTCTGTTTTACTTGTTGTCAACAGAAGAAGCATTTATTGTCATTTTTGGGGGGAGATCAACTAAATGTTCAGTGTTGTTAATGGTGCAAGGCGCAAAAAGGTGAAAAGGGGGTCTAGAGCCTTTTACTACTGCTGCTAATAATAATAGTAATAATAAAAATAATAATAATAAAAGCATAGTCTAATGAAAACAACAAAAAAGGTCTAATCATTAATGCCTAATCATAATCATCCTCTGAATCCCCATGAACAATTTCCTCCACTTGAGCTTCATTTTCTAGTGGAACATCTTCCTCTTCTCCATTATCTTCATCATTAGTAACGTTAAATCTAGGGACACTTGAAGATGATGGCCTTGAAGTAGAATGTAGTGGTTGGGAATGCGAAGAACCAACATCTCTTGACCTAGATGAATAACATGGTTCATCCACTCCAGTTGCCCTAGAAACCTCAGACCAAGTCAAATCTGAATCTTCAAATACTTTGTCATTAGAGGATGATGATAGAGTATTTGAAGATTAGTTGGAGTGGTTAATGAGTGGTTAGTTGGAAGATTAGAGGATGATGATAGAGTATTTGAAGATTCAGATTTGACTTGGTATGAGGTTTCTAGGCAGTTGGAGTGAATGAGCCATGTTATTCATCTAGGTCGAGAGATGTTGGTTCTTCTCATTCTCAATCACTACATTTTACTTAAAGGCCATCATCTTCAAGTGTCCCTAGATTTAACGTTACTAATGATAGAGAAGAAGGAGACGTTCCACTAGAAAATGAAGCTCAAGTGGAGGAAATTGTTCTTGGGGATTCAGAGGATTATGATGATTAAGACTAGACTTTTTTGTTGTTTTCATTGGACTATGCTATTTTTGATTATCTGTTATTATTATTATTTAAACTTCAATGCCATGAGCAAGAAATATGTATAATATATAATGTTTTAGGCTAATGGTGCACCTTGTGCCTCAATGCTCTTGACCCCCTTTGTGCCTTTTTGCACCTTGTGCCGTTAACAACACTGGCCCCAAAGATACTTGCTGTGTTGGTTCATATCCTTGATTCTCTGGATAAACCAACTAGTAACGCTGAGCTTCCATCCAAAATTGATGGCGTAAAAAATGGATGGTCATTCTTGAATTGATATTATACAAAAGCTAACGATTATTGTAGGTGAACAGACCTATGAAGATCTGAATATGATTCAACTTGTAGATAAAGCTACTAATTGTTCTATCCTTTCTTCCAGCATTGCATTCTTCGTTATGAAGGAAAAGTATGCTGTATGAGATCTTGGCATTAATTATGTATTCTCCTATTGCAGACAAGAAATGTTAACACAAGCCAGTACTGGGGTGAGCTTCCATCATTTCTTTCTCCCATACTTGAAAGAATCTCATTATTTGAAAAACATGGTTACGCTGCAAATATAGTTTTGGACCAACTAACGGTAAGTAACATGTTTGATAAATTATTAATTTCTTTGTGCATTTGGAAGTTCCAATTCATGGTTCCTCCTCAATTGAGTTTCTTAGTTAAACTTGGCACAGATTAACTAGGTTCGAATTAATTATATTAGATCGAAGATAAGTTAGGCTTGTAGTGAAACCCCAACTTCATTTTTTATTCGGTTGTTTGTGATCAAGATTTTTTATAATTTGTGTCCGCAGCAGACTTTTATATATGCCTTATGTTGTATTCGTGAATGGTATATGCAACATGTTGCAATTGTAGAATATGCTGAAAATGGATAGTTTTAGAACAGGAAAGTGGTAAGATAGACCATTAAAAGTTTGAAAAACGTGATGATAGTTCTTACTTTTTGACTATTTGACTCTAATTGAATATTGAAATACATTCATGACATTTCTTTCTTTTTGTTTCCTTACAACAGTTTGCTATTATCTAGTAACAGGTCAATGAATACCCAGCAGGTGTTGGTTTGTCTCCACACATAGACACCCATTCGGCATTCGAGGAATATATTTTCAGCCTTTCTCTAGCAGGTCCTTGCATCATGGAGTTTAGGAAGTATCCCACAGGCATTTGGCTCAGTAAGTCTGCTTTACATTGTGACGAAGAGGTGTCAGATGCAGATAGTGACTTCGGTTTCTTGAGAAGAGCGATATATCTTCCTCCTAGATCTATGCTATTGTTATCAGGAGAGGCTCGATATGCTTGGCACCATTACATTCCACATCATAAGGTATGTGCCTTATTATGCAGCTCCTGCTCAGATGTAGAGTGTTCTTATTCACATCTTCCTTCTTTTGGGGAAGGGATTGGGTGGGGGAGCTGTTAGAAGTAATCCAAAAGTAATAAAGTGGGACTTTAAAAGCTAGGGAAAAGAAGGTATTGTTTGGATAAAGTAGTTATTTTTATTTTTACGTTTTCTCCCTCTTTTAAGTAACTGTATTCTAAAACCAATTTCAAAAGGGAACAGACACATTTGGATGGAAAAGTTTTTTTTTTAAAATTAATTTTGTTATTATTATTTACAAAATTTTAGTTTCCCAATAGCCATTGCAACTTCAGCAACCTCCCATATCATTCTCAACCACTGCCAACCTAATCTCTTCATTGTCAATCAAACAAACCAGCAAGAAAAGGAGAGAAGGGGGGGAAAAAAAGAGCAAAAAATCAACAAATCCATTGCATCGGCTGCACCTTTCCTTGTTTTGAAGCTGAATTAGTGTGGGAAAGAGGAGAAAAAAGATAGAAGCACAGTGCAAATGAAGGGAGAGAAAAGAGAATAGGGGTAACGGGAGGTGGTGAGAAGCTCGGTGCAGATGATAGCAGTGGTTGTGGTGGTGACAGTGGGAGGGATGGGCTGAGAGGAGGAGAAAGGAGGGGTAGGAAGGATTTGAGGGAGTGAAGGAGGAGAAAACATAAATTAAGGGACTGGCAGTGGTGGGGTGTGATGAGACTAGTGGCAGTGACAGGTTGAACAGAGGAAGAGGAAGAGGATTTGGTGAGTTTGGAGAACTGAGGAAGACAATAGAGAAGAGAAGAAGAGAGGGTGGCAATGTTGGTGGTTTCAGGTGTGCAGGTGAGGGAGAAGCTGCGAAGCACTAGAGGAGAAATGGGAGAATTTGTTGGACCTATTGTCTCTTGTTTTGTGGTTTTGGGTTGAAAGCCTTAAAAAACTGTTTTCTGGGTTTTCACTGGCCGAATATGTTTTAGTGCCAAATAGAGTTTAAACTCCATACTCCAGGTTTTAATTCTAATGCAAACAGAGCCCAATATTTTATCATTTGATATCTGAGGACCTTTTCTTATATGATTCGGTTTAGAAATTTCTCATGGATTTGGTGAATGCTGTCATGTTTGTTTTGCAGGTCGACAGAGTGAAGGACCAGATGGTGCGAAGGAATTCAAGGAGGGTGTCATTCACATTGCGAAAGGTTTGTTTAATTTTGGCATTTGTTGTTTTCATATTTTGGTCGTTTATGTCATATTATACATGCAACCTTCAAATGCTGAAATAGATATCTGGGCTCTGACTCAGACATAATGCTTTGATGGAAAACTTTTAGGCTAAATTTATAAATGTGTATATAATATTAAACATTATAAATCCCAAGGCAGAATGTAGCTGTTTTATGCAATGCAATATGTTTCTTCTCCATACATCTCTTATTCTCATTTTGTCTGTGAAGAATGTTACTTGTTTGATGTAACTAGCACGTTCTACAACTAGTGAGATCTGTAGTCAGGTCTTCTCTTCTTTTCAAATCATTTTGCTTGATTAATTTGATGTGTTGGCTTCAAATTCTTTTTCTTCAAAACAAATATTTCACAATTACTATGACATAGTCATAGGCTATTTTTTGTAGATATGGCACAAATATAAGCATGCTCATGTGAAATGTGTCTAGAACAGTGACAGTATATATAGATAAATTCCATCTTAAAAATATTTCCTCTGTAAACGTTAAGTGTGCTTATCTCTGTAAGCATGCTCAAATAAGCACACTTACACTTACACTGAGCATGCTTGATTAATTTGGTGTGTTGGCTTCAAATGCTTGATTAATTTGTTGTCTTCTCTCCTTTGATATTTGTCCCAAAAATTGTCCACAACCTTAGGCCAAATTCAACAAACGTACACCTTACAAAGTAACTAAGCACACTTGCAGTATAAAAATTTCCAAATTTAACACTTTTTAATCAGTATATGTACTCTCTGAAAATTCTAGATTGGCCAATGGAATTGAATGCATTAAATAGGCATCTCTAAAACTATGGTCTTAATCAAAGAGGAAAAAAACAGTTGGATGTAATGAGTAAGAGATATTCATTCTATAACATTATTGATGGGATATTACTGGTCTTAACTAAAGAATTAGATTTTATTTACATTTGACCGAACAAAATGTTACCAATTATGTTCATGATTATTTTGCTTTCAGTTAGACCCAAGTTGTGTGTAAAATTTGAGTTAGTCATCTTGAGAATTGATATATCAACCTTCATTATTCAGGCTGCCTTGAGTAGAGGATGTAATGTTCATTTGTCTGCTAAAATCCTTTATGTTGAGAACAAGGATATGAAAGGGTTGCAGAGTGTGGGTCATTGATATAGAAAACAGTGTTTTACTTCTTTGTGTGCCTTTATTTGTGTGTTTATAGCACGGGAATAAAAGTATATGTGCATATATGCATCAGCGTATTAAAGGGAACTCTTTGCATTATTTCTGATGTCTTGTGATTGAAGTTTTGTTAGAACCATTGGAGAACATTGAGACTCTTCGATTGATAGAGCTTACGATCTCAGAGTTGTTCTTTCTCGTTCTGTTCGTGTAAGAACTATATTGGTGTTATGATGATTATTTTCCTATGCTTCTTGATGTGATGCAGGTCCGAAGAGGAGCTTGCCAATGTGAATACCCCGAGTATTGTGATTCTCAGAAATAGGACTGCTTACTTTAATATATTAAAAAAGGCAAACAGAAGTTGTTTCTTGAGAACTACTAGTTTACATGGAATATACAAGCATGATCTCTAATTAAAATTATGGCTTGAATCCTTATCCACCTTTCAAGGATTGGAACTTTCCCCAAGTAGCAGAAACGTTAGCAATGGACGCAGAAGAGAAATAGAGCATATATTGGCTATCCTTCTAGAAGATAAAGAAAGATGCCCAGCAGCCCGAGAATCCCTAGCTCGGTGCCCTTGTAAGTTTCTGGCTTTGACATGGATTTGATAATTGACACAAGATTCTAGCTATGACTGTTTGAAAGTCAGAGGAAACAGAAAAGGACTGGTTAATTCACTGATTTTAATCTTCTGTTACAATTATTTCAGGTTTACTGAGATTAATTGGTTTTTCTACATCACTAGCAAGTTGCAGTCTTGTTTTCGTTTAAATATTCTGTAGAAGCTCAAGTTTCCCAACGATTTCTGGGAATTAATTGCAACTCTATTTGTTGGTTTATGTATCTACGACTCTTTCCAAGTATCAAGTGAACATTAATTTTCTCCTCTTATGAAGCATTCCTGGGATTCTGCATACAGCTACAGCTTATTTTTGCGTTAAAAATGGTTAAAAGAGGTGGTGACACCTTGTATTTTTGCGTAAATATCTCTTCTCAGCTCTTTGCAGTCCGGAGCTTTTGTGATTTCCGAGCTCATCCCTAATGTGCTAGGAACTAATGCAAATGTCCAAACTCAAATCTGAAATTGAAGCCAGGAGATATTGGAGCAATTCCTGGCCCTGTTTTATAACAAGCAAGTTTGTCGGCATGTAGTCATCCAAGCATCTATAACAATGCTAGTCACAACTGAAATATGGTCAGGCCTAGAGAGGAGTGAGTTGGATACAACAATCCAGCTATAACTAATATTGGTATAATTATCAATTATAAATTTAAGGATGTGAATTCAGTTTTCGGTTCGAAATTTTAGTTTTAATTCAATTGTTTTCAACAACTTCAAAATTGAACTGAGCCGAATTATATGCAAAATTGAATAAATCTAACTGAATTTGATTGGGTTAAGTTCCGTACAAAATTAAAATTTTATTATTATTAATTTAACTTATGGCCCGTTTATAAGGGTAGAATTTTTTTTTTTTTTAAACTTAAAAATCAGGAATCCTGCCCTTGATTTAAGTAGAAATGGAGATGGGATCAGATTTTATCTATTGGCCTACCAATTAAAAAGTAAAAATTATATGATTTCTGACCCATTTTACTCTCTCTCTCTCTCTCTCTATATATATATAACACTATTACTAATTATATATATTATAATATATATTATATTATATTTATACATATTTAATATATATTAAAAAATTTAATAATATATATAAATATATATTATTACTATGTACATAGATAAATATATATATACATAAGTGATAAAATATAAAATATTTATATTTTTATATTTATTATATGTAAAAGTATTCTTATATACATTATATATACATACAAAATATAAGTATATATAAATAGTATGTAAGAGATAATATATAAATATATATCTATATTTATAAAAGAATTAATTATAAAAGTATTTATATTTATAAATGTGTGTATATATATATATATATATATATATATATATTATATTTATATAGTATATAATACTTGGGTATATTAATACAAAAATAATTAAATACATAATTAATATATAAGTAGATAAGAGTGAGTATGTGTGTATAGAGCAAAACATACTACTTCTCCATATATTATATGCATAAAATATTCTTATCTATTATTTATATACAAACGCACACACACAAAACAAATATATATAATTAGTATATAAGAAATATATGTGTGTATATTATCATAATTTAAAATATAGCAAATGATTATAATTGTTATGTACTATTTAAAACTTATTACGGTACATAATTTGTTATGACTAATATAATTAATTCTTTGGCGTTTATTTTGGAATATTTTTATTTTGTGAGTAAATTGTGAAGTTTATTATAGTTCATAATTTGTTGTGATTCATAGAATTTAGTTATTTTGAGTTTTATTTTAGTACTTCATTATTAACTTGTCAGTAAATTATGTTGAAATTGTAATTGTGTTGAAATTTTAATGGTAGATGTGTTTGTTTATTTTTTACTGGTTTTTATTTTATTTTATAACTTTAGGCCTATTTAGAAAATTTTAGGCTTGGTTGACTTGTTGGGCTCCAACTTCCTTACTAGGTCAAGATTGGAGATTATTTTATCCCAAGTAGGCTGGAAGTGAAAGTCCTTGCCTTTTCTAGTGCTAGGGACGAGAGAAATTGAAAAATATAGGGGGTAGGGCAAGGATTTCTAGTTCCTAGCCCGCTCATCCCCCGGTGCCATTCCTACTCAGTTTACTCATATTAAATTTAATTCAATAAAAAATAAAAATATATATCTTAAACTATCTAATCAAAGTTAAATCTAACAAAGACCATTTAAATACATATTACTAAAATCATTTTAAAGTTATAATAAAGAAAACAAATATCCAAATCATATATAATATTTTCATTTAAAATTGTAATGTTTTATTTTAAATTAGACATGTGAAAAAAAAGTACATAGAATTTAATTCATATATATATATATATATATATATATATATAATATTTCATTCATTTAATCCAAATAATAAAATATATGCATGAAAAGAACTACAACATAATTTTATATTCCATAACTAAAACTATTATATCTAATACAAATATTTATTGCACTCCTACATATTACATGTACATTATACAAGACATACATTACATTTATATGCTTACAATTCTTAAAATAATAATAATAAAAAGTTTTCTAATTTTGGTTCAGTTTTGATTCTCCCAATTTTTTTTGAAAATTTAAAATTAGAATTGAATCAAATCAAAATTCGTAAAAATCGAACTGAAAATTGAATTGTATAGTTCGATTCAATTCAATTTTCTAACTTGAACCAAATACTTAATGCCTATTCTACCCCTTAATCACCACAATCTCTTTCTTGTTATGAAATTTTGACAGTATTAGAATAAAATTTACATACAATAGATCTCTAACTATTATTTGCATAAAAATTTCTTCAAACTTCTCTCTTTCTTTTTTCTAACAATTCTTTCACAAAAAGATATATCTTTCAAGTTTGGGAAGAGCTCTATTTATAGAGCTCTTATTAGTGGAATTAATCATCTTCCACTAATATGTATTTGTGGTGTCTCCACTAACTTTTAATGGTGGACATCTATATCTACTAATAGAATTAGTGAATTTTTCACTAATTCATAACACTCCCCTTTGAATGTCCATTACATAAAGAATATGCCTTGTTAAAACATTACTAGATAAAAATCCAATGGGAAAAAAATCTAGTGGAAAAAGAGTACACTATTCTATATGTTTGTTTATTATTTCCCCTAATGAGATGATTCCTTTAATTCTTTGAATCAACGCATACCAATTTTATATCTTAACTTCTTAAATATTGCAGTCGGTAAAGTTTTCGTGAAAATATCTGCCAGGTTGTCACATGACCGAATTTGTAACACATCAATTTCACTTTTCTTCTGGAGTTCATAAATAAAGAAGAATTTTGGTGAAATATGTTTTGTCTGATCTCCTTTAATATATCATTCTCGTAATTGAGCTATGTAAGCTGTATTGTCTTCATAAAGAGGAGTTGGAATATCTCTTATAGATGATAATCCACAACTTTATCAAATATAATGAATAACTGATCTTAACTATACACATTCTCGACTTACTTCATGAATGGCTATAATTTCACCATGATTTGAAGAAGTAGCTGTTATAGATTGTTTTGTAAAACGCCATGATATAGTAGTATTTCCACACGTAAATAGATAGCCCGTTTGAGAACATGCTTTATGCGGATCAGATAAATAACTAGTATCTGAGAGACGGAAAAACAGAGGAAGCATGCACCAACGAAAAAAAATCAGAGGAAAAAAAAACACAAGTCTTAAAGGCCACACGGAAGCGTAAAGATCATACCTTTGCGCGCTCTAAGCCTACTAGGTTGAGTAGGAGTGGCTTGAACGACAGGAATCGCTTCGCCTTGCCCACTTGAAGAAGCTTCCGGTTGAAAACCCGCTAGCCTCCTACTTCGCCTTGTTTGCATGAACGCCAAGCCTTTCAGCTCTCAAAATATACCACAACCCAACCTCTAGTCGGTGAATACAACGGTGAAGAGGAACGGTCTCAAATCTCCTTGGTTCTCTTGCTATTGATTAGCAAAGCTCCAAGAAGAAGACACAGAGAATGAAGGAGACGTCTGAGAGAGAGAGCTACATGAGTTTTTCTTAGGCTAGGGAGATAAGGGTTTTTTTCTTTTTCCAGAGACTTGTTTATTGGTCAGCCAAAACTAGGTCTCTTATTATCTGATAAACATATCCCCGGGATATCATATTTCAAACACCCGGATGTTATCCTGAGAATAAGTTTGGCTTAACCCTAAACTCTTCTTAACCGTATCTGGAAAAAACCCTACGATCCAAGCTATTGGGTCGAAATAATATTTATTATTTCTCTTGGACCCAAAAGGCCCAAAATAATAAACATTAATTATTTATTTCTTGGGCTTATATAAATAACCCAATAAATAATTAATGAGTCCAAATGAACTAAAATAATTAATCTTTAATTATTTATTTCGTGGGCTTATATAAATAACCCAATAAATAATTAAGCATTAATTATTTGCCCTAGTTTAAGCCTAGGTTAATTTCTTAATTATTCATACTGGACCTAGGCCCTGAATAATTAATTAACCAATTAAACCAGATAATTAATTTCTCTCAACTCCTATTTTTATTTTATTTATTCATTTTATTTCAGTCTAATAATAAATTAGACACCCTGAATAAAATAAAATAAAATAAAATCCTCTGAAACTGGGACCAATTTCTCAACCTAAAATTAGTTAGGATTTACGGGCTATTCCGAGAACTAAAAAGACACATCGCCTTGGCTGCTAAAATGACCAAAATACCACTGCTATATAAATAGCTGTATTTTGCATTTTAAATATTTCCTAATATCACCATAAGGAAATATTGACCTTAAAGACAATGCTGCATTAGCAAAATCTCCGATCTACAGGTGAAATGACTAAAATACCCCTCTACACATCGCCGTACATTTAGAGAGGAAGAAGTGTACTAACACCCCTCTAAATGACATCTACCATCCTTAGGCTTCTAGTCCAATGATCCATGACTTCCTGGAGTGTTTCCGCTTTCCAAGAGAGTTACCCTAAAGCAAACATCCGAGTCATGTTTCCTAGGGCCCTGGACATTTTAGACCATTCGGACAACCACAAGGGGCGATATAGTGCAAAAACTATCTTGTACAAGTCTGTCTTAACTAACTAGTTACATATACCCAATACACAAGTATATTGGTTTTACTATAGAACCTCAACTATAGCATATCAAAGTATATGCTTCCAACTTCATCAGACCACCAACTCATACTCAAGTCGTAGAGTACTAATCCACGCTGTAGCGGTAGTAGTCTAGGTTTCTATCATATAGTACTTTTAGAAACCACTACTACAGGTCATGTCCTACGTATTCGAAATACGCTTATGTCATGAAGTGAGTGGACTACTCACTGGCTAAAGGTAAGTCATTCCCCATTTGAAATTCATAACATAATAACCTAAACATGATAAGATTCCCAGTCTCATCAATAGGTTAAGAACAAATGTTTATGTGTTAAATAACCCGTGATCCATACCTTACTGTGAAAGACCACCATTCACATGGATCACTTATGTAAACACAATGGGTCTGTTCCAAACAAAAATTGTGCACAAACAAAAAGTAAATTCACAAACAATTTTTGAAAATAAATTCTTTTATTAAAATATTAGATTTTACAATAGAAACCTAGTCTAAGAGGGTATATAATCCAACAGTATCTACATAACCTGTCAATGTTGGGCTGGTTTTCTTTGAATATAATAATCCGAGATCAATTGTACCTTGAAGATATCGAAGGACTTGTTTAATTTCATTCCAATGTCATCGTGTTGGTGAAGAACTAAATCTTGCTAATAAATTGACAGTAAATGCAATATCATGTCATGTGTTATTAGCAAGATACATCAATACACCAATTCAACTGAGATATGGTATTTTAGGACCAAGGAGTTTTTCATCATCTTCTTGAGGTTGGAAAGCGTCTTTATTCACATCTAATGATTGAACGATCATTGAAATACTCAATAGATGTACTTTATCCTTATAAAATCTTTTTAGAACTTTTGCTGTATATGTTAATTGATGAATAAATGTTTTAGTTTCCAGATGTTCAATTTGTAAATCAAGACAAAATTTAGTTTTACCAAAATCCTTGATTTCAAATTCTCTTTTTAAATAATCAAGTGTTTCTTGGAGCTTTTTTGAAGTTCCAATAAGATTAATATCATCAACATATCTAGCTACTATCACAAATTTCAAATCAGATTTCTTAATAAAAATACATGGACATACCTGATCATTTGTAAATCCCAATTTCATTAAATATTCACTAAGACGATTGAACCACATGCACCCAGATTGCTTCAGGCCATATAATGATTTCTGTAACTTAATACAGTAATTTTCACGAGGATAATGTTTATATGCTTTGGGCATGTGAAATCCTTCGGGGATTTTTATGTAAACAGCAATTTTTAAATTTTCATACAAGTAAGCAGTGACAACATCTAATAGGTGCATATCTATCTTTTCATGGATTGCTAAACTGATAAGATATCAGAGTGTAATAGCATCAACAACAGGAGAATAAGTTTCATCATAATTAATAGCTGGTCTTTGTGAAAAATCTTGGATTACTAACCATGCTTTATATCGTACGATTTCATTATTTTCATTATACAAATATCCATTTGTAGCTAACAGGTTTTACACCTTTCGGTGTTTGGATTGCAGGTCCAAAGACTTCACGTTTTGTCAATGCATTTAACTCCGATTGAATCACATCTTTCCATTGTAGCCAATCTTTTCTATGCTGACATTCATCAACTGATATTGGTTCAGGATCATCATTATCCTGTGTAACATCAAGAGATATATTGTATGCAAATATATTATCAATAATTGTTTCTATCAGATTCCAACTTTTACCGGAAGCGGTATAATTGATAGAAATTTCAGTGTTACTTTCATCAACTTCTGGTTCTTTGTCATTAGTTTTCTTTTGGTCTTTATCATTCTTTTCTTCAATATGATCATCTGGATTATTTAATCCTCTTTTCTTTCGAGGATTTTTATCTTTAGAACCAAGAGGTCGGCCACACTTTTGACGTGCTTTTGACTCAGCAGCTATAGGTATAATCTTTTGTTTTGCTGGAATTTCAATTCAAATAGGAGCATTTATAATTGGAATATGCGATTTTGTTACTCCTCTGGAGTTAACAAAAGCACCTGACATTTGATTTGCAATGTTTTGCAAATGAATTATCTTTTGAACTTCAAGTTCACATGAGCTTGTGCGCGGATTAAGATAATTTAATGATATTATCTAAGTAAAATCTTTCTCATGCTGTTTATGTTTTCCCCCTAATTTAGGGAATAATGATTCATCAAAATGACAACCAGGAAATCTTGTTATGAATACATCTCCTGTCAGGGGTTCAACATACTTGATAATAGAGGGAGAATCATATCTAACGTATATCCATTTTCTTCTTTGAGGACCCATCTTTGTACATTGGTTTTGTGCAATTGGAATATATACAGCACACCCAAAAATTCTTAAATGAGTAATATTTGGTTTTGAAACAAAAGCTAATTGTAAAGGAGAGAATTTATGATAACTAGTTGGCCTTATACGTGTAAGTGCTGCAACATGTAAAATAGCATGTCCCTAGGTAGATGTTGGGAGGTTTGTTTTCATTAAGAATGGTCTAGTAATTTATTGTAATCTTTTAATAAAAGATTCAGTAAGACCATTTTGTGTATGAACATAAGTTACAAGATGTTCAACATTAATCCTAATTGACATGCAATATGCATCAAAAGTATGTGAAGAAAATTCACCAACATTATCCAAACGGATATTTTAATTTGATGGTCAGGAAATTGTGCTCATAGTTTAATTATTTGAGTAAGTAATCTCGCAAATGCCAGGTTGCAAGTAGATAATAAACACACATTTAACCAACGAGATGATGCATTAATTAAGATCATAAAATATCTGAACGGTTCACATGGTGGATGAATAGGTCCACAAATGTCTCCATGAATCAGTTCAAGAAATGTAGGACTTTCAACTCCTACTTTTACTGGTGATGGTCTAAAAATTAATTTTTCTAAGGAACATGCAGCACATGAGAATTTTTCTGATGTCAATATCTTTTTATTTTTTAAGGGATGACCATGTGTATTCTCAATTATTCTTCTAATCATGGTAGATCTCAAATGACCTAACCGGTCATGCCAAATGCTAAAAGTAGTAGGATCAATAAACTTCTGGTTTACTATATGATGAATTTTACTTGTACATATTTTTGCAAAATATAGGCCAATAGAAAAAGACGGTAGTTTTTCTAATACAGATTTCTTACCCAAATTAATTTGAGTAATATAAAGATACTCAATACCATTTTCTTCATTTGTTTCAACATAATGCCCATTTTTACGAATATCTTTAAAACTCAATAAATTTCTTTTGGATTTTGAGAAAAATAGTGCCTTACCAATATTAATTGTTATTTCTTCAGGCAACAATATACTAGCTCTTCCGGAGCCTTTAATCGTATTTGTACTATTGTTTATAGTATAAATATTTATTTCTCCCATTTTGAGATAAGAAAAATATTTCTCATTTCAGTATGGTGTGTGTAGTTCTATTATCAATAATACATACATCATCATTAACAACAGCCATCTGAATAAAAATATATATGCAAACGTAAATATTATTATAATATAATGAAAATTCAGAAATATCAGGATGAGGCATTAGTTCTTCTGGACACTGCCATCACCAATTAAATGGTCTATCCTACCGTCTGGGTGTTCGAAAAAATCAAATACATCCATATGGGTAATATTGATATTAAGATCTTCAGGATCAATATCATCGTCGTCAGTATCATTCACTGGATGTTGAGAAAAATTTGCTTCAATATTTTTTTTTCTGTTTTAGTAAAGTTTGATATAATTCCACTAAATGGTTGGCCGTATGACAGTTACGCGACCAATGACCTTTCATGCTACATCTATAACACTTATCCTCATAATTTTCTTGTATTTCTTTTTCTTTTCCCTTATGATCTTTTCTGTCCCACTTCAGGTGGCCAGTATTTTTCACAACTTAATTATTACTATGATAAGGGAAATATCGAGCGTGTCCACGACCATAACCACGACTACGACTATGACTATGGCTTCTGCTGGAGCCAACAACATTCACTTCTGGGATTGCTATTGAGCTAGTTGGTCTGGCTTTGTGATTTTTTAATTAATAATAACTCATTATTTTTCTCTGCAATAAGGAGGGCAGTAATTAAATCACCCATAGGACATATGGATCTTTTTCAGTAAGATATTCTATTTTCAAATTTTCGTCGAAATGATGACAAATAAAAATCAAAGCTTTGGCCTTTTTGTTGTGCGAATGCACTATTTTTTTTTTTTTTAATAGTTTCACTAAGACCTTCAGTATTTAGATGTATTTATGTATCGAGAACCTATGATATATAATTTTTTCAGAAATATCAAGGGTTACAAATTTGAGTTTAGTAAAGTTAGCCATAGGGATCAATAAATACGTACCTATCTTCTGATTTTTGTAACGGTAGACACTTATGCTTTAGTCGTCTGACTTTTGTAACGGCAGATACTCGTGCTGATAATATTTTATGAAATTTTGGCAGTGTTAGAATAAAATCTACACACAATAGATCTCTAACTATTATTTGTACAAGAATTTTTTCAAACTTCTTTCTTTCTTTTCTCTCACAATTTTCTCTAACAATTCTCTCATAAAATGGTATATTTTTCAAGCTTGGAAAGGCCTCTATTTATAGAACTCTTATTAGTGGAATTAATCATAGTGGTGTCTCTACTAATATGTATTAGTGGTGTCTCCACTAACTCTTAATGGTGGACATCCATATCCACTAATAAAATTAGTGAATTTTTCACTAATTCATAACACTTCTGTTATTTTGTGAGTTCCGCCACTCAACTTATGTCTCCTTATCTGGCTTGATTCTCACTATTAGTCCTTTTTTGTCTTCTTTTCTTTTTCTTCCCTTTTCTTTTTCTTGCCAACCAATGCCATTGCCATCCCTAATCTGATCGCAGGGTTATACAATAATAGTAACTGAAAAAAAACTACTCGCGTCAAGCCAATCTTATTCATTCTCCATGCACCAGCTCTCTCTTTCTCTTTCTTAATATTCCTATTCTATAGAAATATGTGAGACTTAATGACTGCATGACCAGATTGCACCGCCATTTGAGAACAATCTAGAGCTGCAATTTGTAGCCAGATTTTGCAGCCACCATTCTACAACAATCTGGACAGCTGCAACTTGAAGAAATATATCAGTCATTTGTAGCTCATGAAGCTTCCACAATCTTCAACAATTTGCAACAAAAATCTTCCATGGAAGATGCCTACTGCCATTGCAACTTGCATGAGTTCCCTAGAAAATTCCAGCTACAACCGACTCTACATGTTGGTTTTGTATTGCCTATAAATAGATACCAGATGTTTAGAATGTGGATATGGGTATGGTAGATTGAGTGGTGTGTGCACGAGAGAATAGAGAAAGAGCATTAACTGCTCATGTGTTTGAGAAAAATAATTTTTTAAGTTTGTGAGGAAAATAATTTTTGGAGTGAGAAAATATTGTAGCTTCTTCAATATATTAAGTTTAAGTTTCCTTTAGTCCTCTTCTTTATTCTCTCTTCAATTGGTATCAGAGCTAGGTTCACTAGGTTCGTCAAGGCTCCAAGATCGAGTCAAAGAATGGTCAGAAACTTCTTCAAAAGTAGTTGTTAGTGATCGTGGTACGTTGAGACTTTGTCGATGCGCAATCAAGGACTGTGAAGTTGGTTGGTCAGGGACCAAACTTACTTGGATAAGGTGTAAGGCATCACCAAGTCATGATGGGAGACTTCATCAACACAAACAATATCGAAAAGCTCACAGAGGACAATTACAATGATTGGAGCATGTGCCTAAAGTTCTATTTGAGAGGCCAGGGTTTATAGGAGCTCGTTGATGGAAGCCAAACAACACCTCCACCACTAGAAAATGTTGGAGAATACAACAAATGGGACAAGAATGCTGGTAAGGCTCTATTCATTTTAGAATTAATAGTTGAACAATAATTTTTAGATTTGATTAAAAATGCAAAGACGCTAAAGGAAGCTTAGGATATTCTGGTGAGAGATTCTCCAAGAATAATGAAGTCAAGATGCAGAGGCTTGAAAATGAGCTTTTAAGAATCTCACAAGGTAATATGACGATAAGTCAATATTTTGCCAAAGTGAGATCCTTAAGTGAAAAAAATTTAAAATTAGATCTTATTCATCCTACTGACATGACAAGAATGAGGAGAATTATAATTCAAGAATTACGACGAGAATACACTACAATTATAACAGCAATGCGGGGATGGCCAAAACCACCAACATTCAATATGTTGGAAAGTATGCTAGCAAATGAAGAAGCTTTAATGAAACTATCCTACAACACATCAACAAATGATAAAGAGAAGGCTCTTTATTGCAGACAAAGAGTATATGGAAGACATAAAATACTAAAAAACTAATAGAAGGAGACAAAAATAAAGAGAGACATGGCTTCTAGCAGAAAGGGCATCCAGAGAAAAGTACGTATCAAGGGGGAGCCCCATCACGGCAAAATAACAACACGAAGAGTTGCTGAAGAAACAACGAGTGTTACAACTGCGGGAAGAAATGCCATTTTGTTCGAGAATGCTGGCATAGACAAGCCAAAGGGAATGCTGCCAACTTTTCGCATACTTAAGAAAGTGAGGATGAATGGGACTTTCATGTGTCCAGCGCGATTGAAAAATAGGAAACACTATCGAGCTTAATTCAAGAAAAGGAAGAAAATCTGGCACTAGCTAATTGCGATACGTGACAAACTTATCAATTATAAAAATGATTGGATAGTAGATTCGGGATGCTCTAATCATATGACAGGAGATAAAGAAAAGTTTTGCAGCATGGCGAAATACAGAAGTGGACGTGTCATGATAACTGTTAATAACTCTAAGATGCCAATAACACATAGTGAAAAAGCTCTAGTAGTACCATGATTCAACCCTACAGAATTAGAGTTAGATAATGTGCTACATGTGCCAAGTATGAAAAAGAACCTACTATCAGTATCACAGGTAGCTTCAGTAGGGAACTATGTCATATTCGGCCCAGACGATGTGAAGGTGTATCGTCAATTGAAGTTTGACGGAGAACCAATTATGGAAGGACGAAGATTAAAGTATATCTATGTAATTGAGGGAAAACGAAAAACAAGGGAGCATGCTCTGTACGAAAAAAAATTGGAGAAAAATAAAACGCGAGCCTTAAAGGCTATGCGGAAACGTGAAGATCATATCTTTGCGTTCCTTAACCCTCCTAGGTTGCGTAGGAACAGATTGAACGGCTGGAATCGCCTCGCTTTGCACACTTGAAGGAGCTTCTGGTTGAACACCCGCTAGCCTTCTACTTCGCCTTGTTTGCATTAACGCTTAGCTCTCCAACTCTCGGGATATTCCTCAGCTTAACCTCTAGTTGGTGAACACTATGGTGAAGAGGAACAATCTCAAAACTCCTTGGTTCTTTCGCTATTGATTAGCAAAGAACAAGAAGAAACCATAGAGGAAGGGAGAGGGAAAAACGTGAGTTTTCAGAGAGAGAGTGACGTGAGTCTTTTAGGCTAGGGAAAAATTAGGGTTTTTTCTTTTCAAAGAGTTGTTTATTAGTTAGCCTAAACTAGGTCTTTCAATATCTGATAAACATATCCCCGGGATTTCAAAACACCCGAATGTTATCCTGAGAAATAGTTTGGCCTAACCCTAAACTCCTCTTAACCGTATCTGGAAAAACCCTAAGGTCCAAGCTATTGGGCCAGAAAAATATTTATTATTTTTCTTGGACCCAAAAGGCCCAAAACAATAAATATTAATATTTATTTCCTGGGCTTACATAAGTAACCCAATAAATAATTAATGAGCCCAAATGAATCATAATAATTAATCTTTAATTATTTATTTCTTGGGCATATGTAAATAACCCAATAAATAATTAAACATTCTTTATTTCCCCTAGTTTAAGCCCAGGTTAATTTCTTAATTATTCATACTGGACCTAGGCCCTGAATAATTAATTAACCAATTAAACTAGATAATTAATTTCTCTCAACTTCTATTTTATTTATTTATTTATTTTATTCCAGTCCAATAATAAATTAGACTTCCTGAATAAAATAAAATAAAATAAAATCCTCTTCAATTGAGACCAATTCCTCAACCCAAAAGTAGTTAGGACTTACGGGCTATCCCGAGGACCAAAAAGACACATCGCCTTGGTTGCTAAAATGACCAAAATACCCCTGCTATATAAATAACTGTATTTTACATTTTAAATATTTTTTAATATCACCATAAGGAAATATTGACCCCAAGGACAATGCTGCGATAGCAAAGTCTCCGACCTACAGGTGAAATGACTAAAATACCCCTCTACACATTGCCGTACATTTAGAGAGGAAGAAGTGTACTAACACCCCTCTAAATGACATCTACCATCCTTAGGCTTCTAGTCCAATGATCCACGACTTCCTGGGGTGTTTCTGCTTTCCAAGGGAGCTACCCTAAAGCAAACATCCAAGTCATGTTTCCCAGGGCCCTGGATAATTTAGACTATTCAGATAACCACAAGGGGCGATATAGTGCAGAAACTATCTTGTATAAGTCTGTCTTAACTAACTAGTCACACATACCCAACATGCAAGTATATTGGCCTTACGATAGAACCTCAACTACAGCAAATCAAAGTATATGCTTCCAACTTCGCCAGACCACCAACTCATACTCAAGTTGTAGAGTACAAGTCCACGCTGTAGCGGTAGTAGTCTAGGTTTCTACCATTTAGTACTTTGAGAAACCACTACTACAGGTCCTGTTCTACGTATTCGAAATACGCTTATGTCATGAAATGAGTGGACTACCCACTGGCTAAAGGTAAGCCATTCCCCATTTGGAATTCATAACATAATAACCTAAACATGATGAGATTCCTAGTCTCATCAATAGGTTAAGAACAACTGTTTATGTGTTAAATAACCCGTGATCCATACCTTACTGTGAAATATCACCATTCACATGGATCACTTATTTAAACACAATAGGTCTGTTCCAAACGAAAATCGTGCACAAACAAAAAATAAATTCACAAACAATTTCTAAAAATAAATTCTTTTATTAAAATATTCGATTTTACATCAGAAACCTAGTCTAAGAGGGCATACAATCTAACAATCTCCCACTTGCACTCTAAGACTAGGAAAGTCCGTAGGTGCCCATCCCTATGGCGTCTAAGTGTCTCTTGAAGACTCTCTCAGCCAAAGGCTTGGTGAATGGATCTACTAGATTATTTTCTGAGGCAATATGCTCCACCACGACTTCCCGTCTCTGGATGAAATCCCGGATCAGGTGGTACTTCCTCTCGATGTGTTTCCCCTTCTTGTGGTTCCGAGGTTCCTTAGATTGCGATACTGCTCCAGTGTTGTCGCAATACATCACAACCGGCCTGTCCATATGTGGTACGACTCCAAGTTCTGAAAGAAACTTCCGGAGCCAGACTGCTTCCTTGGATGCCTCCGAAACAGCCACATACTTAGCTTCCATGGTTGAGTCAGCAATACAAGACTGCTTAATACTCCTCCATGAAATTGCTTCTCCAGACAAGGTGAAGACATATCCACTAGTGGATTTTCTCTCATCCTTATCTGCTTGGAAGTCTGAGTCTATGTATCCCGTAGGAACCAAATCATCAGCCCTGTAAACCAGCATATAATCTCTCGTTCCCTTGAGGTACTTGAAAATATGCTTTACAGCTTGCCAATGAACCTCCCCTGGGTTTGACTGATATCTGCTAACTAAGCCCAAGGCAAAGCAGATATCTGGCCTAGTACACAGCAAGACGTACATGAGACTTCCCACAGCCGAAGCGTAGGGAATCCTACTCATTCTGTCCTTTTCTTCTTGAGACCTAGGATAGTCCTTCGAAGAAAATGACAACCCATGTTTGCAAGGGATTAGAGCTCCCTTGCATAAGTCCATGCTGTACTTGGCCAACATCTTGTCAATGTATGTCGCTTGAGATAACCCTAACATTCTCTGCTTCCTATTTCTAAGAAGCCTGATCCCGAGAATGTAGCTGGTTTCTCCCAAGTCCTTCATACTGAATTGACTAGACAACCAAACCTTTGTACATGACAATGTCCCTACATCATTTCCAATGAGTAGAATGTCATCCACATACAGGACAAGAAAAACCACATTAATGCCTCCAAGTTTCCTGTACACGCATGGTTCATCTTCTTTTTGAATAAAACCATAAGACTTTATAGTCTCATCAAAATGAATGTTCCATGCTCTTGATGCCTGCTTAAGTCCATAAATGGACTTCTTAAGCTTGCAAACCATGTGTTCCTGGCCTTCAGCAATGAAGCCTTCCGGTTGGGACATATAGATGTCTTCGCTAAGATGGCCATTCAAGAATGCTGTCTTGACATCCATTTGTCATATCTCATAGTCATAGTGACAGGCGATGACAAGGAGGATGCGGATGGATTTAAGCATGGCTACCGGGGAAAATGTTTCCTCATAGTCGATACCTTCTTTCTGAGTATACCATTTCACCACAAGTCTAGCTTTGAAGGTTTCCACCTTCCCATCCGCTCATCTCTTTCTCTTGTATACCCACTTGCACCAATGGGTTTTATCCCTTCAGGTGAAGCTACAAGATCCCAAGCCTGATTGAGGCACATAGACTCAATCTCGGCTTTCATTGCTTCATGCCACAGATTTGCATCGGCATCAACTATAGCCTCCTCGTATCTAGCGGGGTCTTGTTCCTGATGGTCGGAGACCAGCTCAAAAGCTTCTCCAGTCCATCTATCCGGAACCCTAGACACTCTCCCACTACGACGATGCTCCATTTGCACAGGCTGTTGAGGCTGTGCCTCTTCTTGTTCCAAAATCGGGTCAGAAGAAGTTGATTCCATAGATAACTTCTCCTGAAGTTCCAACCTAGTTGAACCTTTAGTGGAAGTACTTTGATCATCTTCCAAGTATCTAGCATTGGTACTGACTAGTACCTTCTGCTCCTTAGGATGATAAAAGTAGCCTCCTTTTATCCCTTTTGGATACCCAACAAAATAGCATAATTCTGATCTTGGTTCCAACTTGTTTCCCTTGATCAGTACATAAGCTGGACATCCCCAAATCCTGAGATGATTTAGATTTGGCTTACGCCCAGTCCACATCTCATAGGGATCCTAGGTACTGACTTGGAAGGCACCAAGTTCAGAATATATGCCGCTGTTTCCAGGGCATATCCCCAAAAGGACACTGGAAGAGTAGCATGAGACATCATGCTTCGGACCATTTCCATCAACGTCCTGTTCCTTCTCTCAGCTACTCCATTCTGCTGGGGTGTTCCTGACGCAGAGAGCTCGGATACTATCCCATGATGTACCATGTAGTCCTTGAATTCACCTAGGAGGTACTCTCTACCACGATCCGATCGTAAGGTTTTGATTAATTTACCTGTTCGACGCTCCACTTCAGCCTTAAACTCTTTGAACTTGTCAAAAGAGTCAGACTTGCGTCTCATCAGGTAAATGTAACCATACCTCTTACAATCATCCGTGAACGTGATGAAGTACTCAAAACCTCCCCTAGCTGGTGTAGACAATGGACCGCACACATCAGTGTGAACAAGACTCAACACCTCCTTGGCTCTATCCGCCTTTAGTGTAAATGACCTCTTGGTCATTTTTCCCATTAGGCAGGATTCACACTGAGGCCAACTTTCCAATCTCAATGAGTCCAAAGGCCCATCATGAATTAGCCTTTGAATCCTGGTTGAGTTTATATGACCCAACCTTAGATGCCAAAGGTATGAATCATTGATATTGGTCTTTCTCTTCTTTGTTAAAGGTTCAGACTGAGCGTTATTTGATTGTTTGTTAATAGGGTTTAAAAAGAACAAATTTCCATACATGTGCCCAGTACATAAAATTTCTCCATCTCTACTGATAGAAATACCAGAATGGAAAGATTCAGAATATCCTTGATTAATAAGTTTTGCAACTGAAATCAAATTCTGACGAAAACCAGGTACATATAAAATGTCTTTTAAAACCACTATTTTATTACAATCAAAAATAAGATCCAGCTCTCCCACTGCAAAGGCCCAAACTTGTGCTCCATTACCCACTCGAAGCTCATGTTCGCCCTTCTTGAGTCTTCTTATCTTCCTAAACCCCTGCAAGGAGTTACAGATATGATCAGTGGCTCCTGAATCAACAATCCAAGTGGAAGTTGATCCTACCATTGATATGGACTCTAGATAGTAAACATTATCTGTGGGGTTTTTCTTGGCCTGAAGATCTGGACACTCTTTTTTTTCAGTGTCCCTTCTTTCCACACTTGAAGCACTTGCCCTTTGGTTTGTCCTTGGGTTGGTTCTTGGGCTGGGCTGCTGCATTCCCCTTCTTCCTCTTGAACTTTCTGGGCTTAGGCCCAGTTCTTGAAGAAGAGGCCTTAGCAATCATGGCCTTAGACTGCGGCTTCATGACCTTCTCCGCCATCTGGAGCTCCTTCATCAGTTTAGTTAAACTCATGTTCAACTTGTTCATGTTATAGTTTAACTTGAACTGAGTGAAATAGCCCGGTAAAGATTCGAGAACCATGTCCACTTGGCTCTCGGGGTCAATGACAGCCCCTAAAATTTCTGCCTCCTCGAAAGCAGCAATCATCTTGAGCATATGCTCTCGGACTGATACTCTCTCAGCCATCTTAGTGTTTACAATTGTTCGAAGAGCCTCCTGCCTTGCGGGCCGGCTCTTGTCTGCGAACACAGTTGCCAATGATTGACTTATGTCATATGCAGAAGCCATGTGCTCGTGTTTTGACTGGAGCACATTAGACATGGAAGCTAACATATAGCAACGTGCTATTTCGTCAGCTTTCTTCCATGCCTTTTCAGCCTCTCGCTCTTCAACGGTGGAACCTTCCCCGATAACAGGGCAGGTCTCGTAAAGGACATACTTATACTCCTCGGCTGTGAGTATTATGTTCAGGTTCCTTTTTCAATCCACATAGTTTGGACCCGTTAGCTTATTCTCCCTGAGAATAACGGCCAATGGACTAAAAGAATCTCCCACCATTTCTGAAAATCGAAAATAAAAGAAAGAATTTAGTTTGTGAAAACAAAATAAAATTTGTGCACTGAAAATAATTTGGCTCTTAGGAAAACTGACATAGCTTCTTGGGAAGATTAACAGTTTCCTAAGCTAAGTGTATTAACCACCACAAATTAATTTCCCTTCTAGGTAATGATCTAGAGGATAACTCCATCGTGGGATGGCCGTTTCCTCTCATTTCCTATGGACATACCTCGCACTATAACCTCCAACGTGGGCTGGTCGATCATAGTACGTGACCCGGGTTATTAATTACATCCTTCCATTAGATCTAGATCCTTGTGGTATCCCCATCCTATATGGGTTCACTCCCAGGGTGATGCGAGGGGATCCACGATCTCTAATGAAGACCGTAATGGAAGCCGTGGGGCCGTTGGAACCCTTCTCCCACTTAGTCTTTTAAAATAAAGTTTTTCTGAAAAATATCCTTTTGAAATTTCCATTAAGTTTTTCTTAACTCAAAAATAAAATATCTAAGTCTAATAAAATCTCTATGTCAAGGCTTATATCCTTTGAGAGATTTCCTCCATGGACTAATTTTATTTAAGTTAAAACTTAATGATTTCAAAAATTTTCCAATTAAAACTTTCTAGAGACTTTGGTCTCAAGCTTATTTGACAAAATCATTTTTCTAGTCCAAAACAAAACAAAATGGCTCTTCATTTTAATTTACAAAAATATCTAAATCCAATATATTTTCTATGTCAAGGATTAAATCATTTGAGAAAATATTCAAGGATTAATTTTTGTACCAATTAAAATAACCATTTAGTTTTTAAAGAAAAATATTTTTCCTTGCCAAAACAAAAGGTTCCCAAAGACTTTGGTCTTTGAGAAAAAACACACATAGGTACATAAAAAAATAGTATGCTAGAAAATAATAAACGTTTTCATGCTTTTCTATTTTTTAAACCTAAGTGCCCAAATAATAGAATTAAACACATTAATTAATTAATTAATTAATGATCTTATTTAATCCTAAAATCCCTTACTAATATTTTTTATGCAAATATATTCCAAGAATATAAATATTTCAAAAATATTAACTTTGCCTGGTATGAGATCCAAAATGAAAAAGAAAAAAAATTTGACTGGAGGTCCACTGCACCAGCCGCACTGGATCCAGGCCCAATTTGCCCTGTGGTCCACCGGAGCCGGTGTGAACCAGCCGCACCAGATCTCCTAAAGCTTCCAACCCGCCAAGCCGTGACCCGCCTGCCCGTGAATCGCGCCCGAACTGCTTCTCCCTTGCACGCGACCCGCGTGTTTTACCGGATTCGCTGCCCGACCTGGAATCAATTGCAATTCAATTTCAACCTTCAAAATGAATTCGGCTTGGATTGCTACAGTCGCGGCTCGTGCGACACGGCTCTTCACACAGAAACAGTGGCGGCTCGGCTCGAGGCTTGGCTCGGCTTCAACGGCTTAGGAACAGTGCATCTTCTTCGTTTTTTTTGTTTCGCGCGCGACTTGCAGAGCATATTTTTCTTCGATTTTTTCTGTCTTCTTTGGCTTCTTTAGACATTTTTACTTATAAAAACTCATCCAAAACATAACCACAACCACCTATACCCATTAAAATTGGGTTTACACGATTAAACTTGAAAGAAAAAAAAAAAAAAAACAGAGAGCTCCTATGCTTCAACGGTGAAGCTTACAAAACCATCTATCCCATACCAAAACAGTGAAGGATCACAGGTATAATCATCTTCTCCATTTTATTAACTACCATGCTTCCTATATTGATCAAAACCAGTGGCTCTGATACCACATTGAGGGAAAACGAAAAACAGGGGAGCATGCTCTGTACAAAAAAAAAATTGGAGAAAAATAAAACGCGAGCCTTAAAGTCTATGCGGAAGCGTGAAGATCATACATTTGCATTCCTTAACCCTCCTAGGTTGCGTAGGAACAGATTGAACGGCTGGAATCGCCTCGCTTTGCACACTTGAAGGAGCTTCCGGTTGAACACCCGCTAGCCTTCTACTTCGCCTTGTTTGCATTAACGCTTAGCTCTCCAACTCTCGGGATATTCCTCAACCTAACCTCTAGTTGGTGAACACTATGGTGAAGAGGAACGATCTCAAAACTCCTTGGTTCTTTCGCTATTGATTAGCAAAGAACAAGAAGAAACCATAGAGGCAGGGAGAGGGAAAAACGTGAGTTTTCAAAGAGAGAGTGACGTGAGTCTTTTAGGCTAGGGAAAAATTAGGGTTTTTTCTTTTCAAAGAGTTGTTTATTAGTTAGCCTAAACTAGGTCTCTCAATCTCTGATAAACATATCCCCAGGATTTCAAAACACCCGAATGTTATCCTGAGAAATAGTTTGGCCTAACCCTAAACTCCTCTTAACCGTATCTGGAAAAACCCTAAGGTCTAAGCTATTGGGCCAAAAAAATATTTATTATTTTTCTTGGACCCAAAAGGCCCAAAACAATAAATATTAATATTTATTTCCTGGGCTTACATAAGTAACCCAATAAATAATTAATGAGCCCAAATGAATCATAATAATTAATCTTTAATTATTTATTTCTTGGGCATATGTAAATAACCCAATAAATAATTAAACATTCTTTATTTCCCCTAGTTTAAGCCCAGGTTAATTTCTTAATTATTCATACTGGACCTAGGCCCTGAATAATTAATTAACCAATTAAACTAGATAATTAATTTCTCTCAACTCCTATTTTATTTATTTATTTATTTTATTCCAGTCCAATAATAAATTAGACTTCCTGAATAAAATAAAATAAAATCCTCTTCAACTGAGACTAATTCCTCAACCCAAAAGTAGTTAGGACTTACAGGCTATCTCGAGGACCAAAAAGACACATCGCCTTGGCTGCTAAAATGACCAAAATACCCATACTATATAAATAACTGTATTTTGCATTTTAAATATTTTTTAATATCACCATAAGGAAATATTGACCCCAAGGACAATGCTGCGATAGCAAAGTCTCCGACCTACAGGTGAAATGACTAAAATACCCCTCTACACATTGCCGTACATTTAGAGAGGAAGAAGTGTACTAACACCCCTCTAAATGACATCTACCATCCTTAGGCTTCTAGTCCAATGATCCACGACTTCCTGGAGTGTTTCTGCTTTCCAAGGGAGCTACCCTAAAGCAAACATCCAAGTCATGTTTCCCAGGGCCCTGGATAATTTAGACCATTCGGACAACCACAAGGGGCGATATAGTGCAGAAACTATCTTGTATAAGTCTGTCTTAACTAACTAGTCACACATACCCAACATGCAAGTATATTGGCCCTACGATAGAACCTCAACTACAGTAAATCAAAGTATATGCTTCCAACTTCGCCAGACCACCAACTCATACTCAAGTCGTAGAGTACTAGTCCATGCTGTAGCGGTAGTAGTCTAGGTTTCTACCATATAGTACTTTGAGAAACCACTACTACAGATCCTGTTCTATGTATTCGAAATACGCTTATGTCATGAAGTGAGTGGACTACCCACTGGCTAAAGGTAAGCCATTCCCCATTTGGAATTCATAACATAATAACCTAAACATGATGAGGTTCCCAGTCTCATCAATAGGTTAAGAACAACTGTTTATGTGTTAAATAACCCGTGATCCATACCTTACTGTGAAAGATCATCATTCACATGGATCACTTATTTAAACACAATAGGTCTGTTCCAAACGAAAATCGTGCACAAACAAAAAATAAATTCACAAACAATTTCTAAAAATAAATTCTTTTATTAAAATATTTAATTTTACATCAGAAACCTAGTCTAAGAGGGCATACAATCCAACAGTAATGTCTACAGAGACAGTATACGTAGATAAGATAAAAAAGAATGAGACACTTGATTTATAGCATGCAAGATTGGGATACGTGAGCTACACTAGACTAAAGGTGATGATAAAGAAGTCAATTCTGAAAGGTCTATCACAGTTGGAGGTTTGAGGTAATATAATTTATGTTGGCAGCTAGTATGGTAAAGAGCACCAACTACCATATAAGGAGTTGAAGTTTAGAGCCAAGGCACCTTTGGAGGTAGTTTACTGATGCGTGTTTTTTAGTGTAAAAAATATTACTAACAAATTATACAATCAATTAAGTTTTAATTAAAATACCAACCACTAAAACCATACATATAGGTAAGTATACCCATCATATAGCATATGGAATAGCAAGTATCGAATCAATGAGAATTTAGGCTCACACCTTACTTTACCTAAATCTTTATTGTTTAGCCAATAAAATAAGAAGAGAAAAAAAAAGAAAATAAATAAAGATAAAAATGGATATAACTCAAGGATGCAAATTTATGTAACTAGACAATTATATTAAAAAAATATAAGATTGAATTAATTAGCATTCATCACAATCAATTATCGTCTTGGTATCATGAAGGATTTAATATAGACCCAATTCTTTTGTAACTCATGGAATCACTATCTTCTAGTTAAATTAATGAACGTATTCTGTCTCGACTAATTTATTCAAAAGATGCATTAAAATCAATCCTCATATAAATCCCTATATTCTAGATGATTTAAAACATGAAATTAGTTAGTGAATATTTTAGCAATCATTAACCAACCTTTGATTACCAATATTCTAAACAATTAATCCCATTTTCAAGCAAGTTAAGAGATAAGAAATATGAAATTAATTAATTGAAGTTATTACCAACCTCTTTTTCAAGCAAGTCAATAACAAAAATTAATCAACCACTCTATAAGAAAAATAAGTAATCAAATACCAAGAACAACATTCAATTGATCAAAAATTTCAATTAACTCAAATCATAATCTCCAAAATAATATCTAATTATAATCAAAATATTAAGAACATCATTGTTCTAGAAAAGTAAATAAAGGATAAAAAATAAAACTCATAGACAAGCTCATCTTTTTCTCTTGAAAACCTCATTTGAACAATGCTCCTGAGTAGTGATTGAGTAGCCAGCTTGGATCCTTCAAATCACACATTTTCTTGTATTTTTCTTATATTTATAAGCCTCATTGATACCAAAATTTGTTGCTTGAGAAGTCTAGTCCAAGTAGAATTCAGAAAATACCAAAATTCTTTGAAAAATATCAAATTTGCGCACAATCGCCTTTGTGCAAAGTGGACTAATTGGCCTTCTAGCGCCGGGTCCAATTTATTTTTCTCCTTAATTTTGATCCATTTTTGTTGTTTGACTAGAATGGACCCGACGCCTGGTCCTTTAGCTGGGCCTAGCGCCAAGTCTGTTATAGAATTGTTCACTTTTCACTCGAAATCAATTTAAATCTACACAAATTTTTCAAAAACACTTTTTACAAGAAAAATGTCAAATAGGAAGGAATATGCCTAGTTATTACAACAAAAAAATCTCAAAAAAATCTCACATAACTAGTAAAAAATGATGATTTTAGCCCTTATCATCCACAAAAATGTCTTTGGCCCAGTGAAGCAACCCTCGATAAGTGGTTATCGATACATGATAACTTTTATCAATAACTATTCTCAATATGTCTGGATTGATTTCATAAAAGAAAATTCCAAAGCCTTAACAAAGTTCAAGGCATTCAAGAAGAAAGCAGAAAGTGAGATCGGCTATGAAATAAGGTGCCTTTGCATAGACAGCAGTGGAGAATACACTTTAAAGGATTTACAGAGTTCTTGAAACAAAATAGGATTTGATGACAGTTAACTTGTCCGAACACTCCATAGTAGAATCGACAATTTGCAGAGACGTGTAGAAGTATGCTCCATGCTAAGAACATTCAACCACGGTTTTGGGCAGAATGCATGAAGACAACAGTATATATCATAAATCGCCTACCACAAACAAAGCTTGGCATGATCTCACCTTATGCAAAACTATGGAAGAAAAAGCCCATTGTAGCTCATTTTTGAGTTTTCAGGTGCGTATGCTACATATTGGTACCCGATCATTTAAGGAGCAAGTTTAAAAAGAAGGCTATCTACTGCATCTTTGTCGGATACGATTCAAGATGAAAGGGATGGATTTGTTGTAATCCTGATACAGGTAGATGCTATACATCCAGAAACATTGTATTTGATGAAGCATCATCTTAGTGGTCATTTGAGGCCTAGAAGCTACCACAATCTGAAGAAATCTTAGAAGAATCAACGAAAAAGCGAGAAGAACAAGAAGAAAATCATTTGACTTCTAAAACATCTAAAGAGGGTGACAAAGAATCACCATCAAAGAAGTTACCATCAAGCAAATTAAAGAATCTGTGGTAGACAGGAGTACCTAAAATTACAGAAGATCAGAGGCCAGTTAATATGAAGAAATGGACGAAGAAAAGGAGGCGTAGCTACAACTTCGGAGGTCTACTTGATAACGAAGACCTAATCCAATATATGTAAACGCAGCCTTGATCGAGAATACTGTAAGAAAGTTAGACACGTACAAAGAGGCATTCAAACAAAAGGAATGGAGAAAGGCGATAGAAGAAAAAATACAAGTACTAAAGTAAAATGAGACGTAGAAATTAGTGCTAAGGCCGAGAAATATATAACGCATCTCTTGAAAATGGGTGTACAAATTGAAAACTAGGCCAGATAGATCAATTGATAGATACAAATCCCAATTGGTAGCATGAAGTTTCTCACAAAAGTACGGGTTAGAATATGACGAGATGTTCAGTCTAGTGGCAAAGATCACCACAGTTCAAGTATTTCTTGCCTTAGCTGCAAGCAAGTCATGGATGCTATGGCAGATAGATGTGAAGAATGTATTCTTCCATGGAGAACTCGATTGAGACATATACATGCAACAATCATAAGGAAGTAGAATATCATGTTGCAGCAATGGCAGCTCAAGAATATTCGTGGCTACTACAGCTCTTGGAAGATCTTTATCAGCGAGTAGATAAGGCAATTCAATTATGTTGTAACAATTAATCAACAATCCACTTAGCAGAAAAAGAGACCCAATCAGTTCTTCAGTTGGTAGGTTATTCAAGTCCTCAAATTCTTTCACAACCAAGGTTTTAGGTTGCCAGCTTTTTAGTGAGGTATTGAGTATTTTTCTATTTTACTCTCCAATGGAATAGAATTTTCTATATGCCTTTAATCCATTCATAATATTTGTAACTCTAGTGAACATATTAGTTATGTTCTCATTTGGTCTCATGGTGAACAACTCATAGTCACGGACTAAGAGTCCTAACTTTAATTCATTTACTTGATTTTTCCCCTCATAGGTGACTTCAAGCAATTTTCACATTTTGTAGGCTGAATCACAACCACTAACCTGGTTGTATTCATTAGCATCAAGGGCACAACACAATATATTCATAACCTAAAAATTCAAGGTCATTTTCGAAGCATCTTTACTGTCATATTCATCACTCTTTTGAGGTACTTTTCTGCCTTCGATAGTTTTGAATGGGATAGATGGCCCTTTTTCAATTAGGTTCCATAGCTCAACATAGATTTTCATTCTATTTTTTTAGAAGGCATAATTGCTTCCATTGAACAGTGGTGGTCTGTTTGTTGAAGACCCTTCAATGTATGGTATAGATGAAATGTTTGCCATCCAGATCTTTCCTACAAGGCTATTAGGCCAAAAATAATATAGATCATGCTCTGATTCCAATTGATAAATCTTAGGGGGGTGAATAAGGTTTATGGAAAATAAATGTAAATTTTCAAAGCCTTTTGAAGGGCTGTAAAATGGAACCAAAAATGTATGAGTGCTGAAAAATAGATTTTCTGTGCAGTTTTAAGTGTGCAGTCTGATAGGGGCTAAAATCATAATTATTTTTCTAGTTATTTGAGGTTAAATTGAGATAATTTTGTTATAATAACTAGGCATATTCCTTTCTATTTGGTATTTTGCTTGTAAAAAGTATTTTTGACAAATTGATGCATATTTGAGTTAATTTCAAGCAAAATTGGAGAATTTCTAGACCACACATGGCGCCAGGTCTGGCAAGTGGATCAGGCACCAGGTCCATTATGGCCGAACAGAGGAAAAATAGAGCAAAAGTGTAGGGGCAGACCAGAATGTACCTAGTGCCAGGAGGGTCGAAGGGACCTGGCACCAGGTCCAACCTGCACAGTGGCAATTTTGTGTACGAATTTGATATTTTTTCAAAAGATTTCAGTATTTTTCGAATTCTACTTAAACTAGACTTCTCAAGCCATGAATTTTGGTATCAAGGAGGCCTATAAATACAAGAGAATAACATCTCTAAATCAGTTTTCACCTTTGGGATTTGCAAACACATAGAAAACTCCTAGAGAAACACCAAGATTTAGGAGGGTCAAAGGAGAATTCTTGGAGAAGAAGAGGAGGTTGCTCGAGAAGGTTTCAAGGAAGAAGAAGAAGGCTTGTCTATGAATGGTTTCTTTTTCTCTTCTTTGTAATTTATTGACAATTTGAGTTTTTATTATTTTCATTGTATTTAGAGGATGTTTTTGGATTTATGACTTTGTATTGATTTTAGTTCTTTGATCAATTGATTATTGTCATTGGTATTTGATTACTTGTTATAATTGATTATTAATGTGTTTTCATTTAATTGACTTGGGAAACAATATTAGAAGTTTATTGCATTTATTTCATATTTGTTAAATCTAAATGGACTTGGGAAACGAAGTTAAAATTAAAGAATCTAAATTATCAAAGATTAGTTGATTTCACCTCGGGCAAAGGTCATTGGCTAATTCCATGTTTATTAGGTATGAGTTTAATGCATCTTTGGCTATTTTAGTGCAATTGGAAAATCTGCTAAATTAATCAAGATGTAGTGATTCCATAAATTAGGAAAAAAATAGAGTCTACATAAATAAGTTCCTGACTTGGGAAATGATTGGATCTTACTGAAGTTTCTTCATGGTGCCAAGATGATAATTAATTGTGATAAGTGTTGATTAATCATTGTAATGTCTTTGAGGATTTCTGTTCTATTTACAGGTCATTTTTCCCTTATTCTTACTCCTTGATAATCCTTGTAACTTGTCGTGTGTGAATATGGTCCATTGTCTAGTATATTAGGTTAGCGTTTTACTTATCTCTTCTTATTTTATTAGCTAAATAATAAAGATTTGGATAAAGTAAGGTGGGAGCCTGAGTTCTCATGGATTTGATACTTGTTATTCCCTATACTATACGATGGATATACTTACCCGTATGTGCGATTTTAGTAGTTAGCATTTTATTAAAGCTTAATTGATTGTGTAATTTGTTGGTAATATTTTCTACACTAAAAAAGACTCATAAAATTTTTGGCACCATTGTCAGGGATAGGCATTATCGAAAACACTTGAGTCTTGTTGATTTAGTCTTTTTTGTATTTGTATATTTCACTAACTTTTGTGTTTCGGTAGTTTGTGAATATTTCTAATTTATGTATTTTTTTTCTTTATTTTTCTATTATTTTTGTTTGTTTTTGTTTTTATTTTTATTTTCGATTTGATTTTTATTTTTCTTTGAGTGCAAGATTCAAAACATCATCATGGACGACTATTCATGGGCACAATATTAAAAGAGCTATAATGATGATACGCTGGCAAAGTTGCATGCTTGAATTAACGCTTTTAGTGAAACATCACTTGAAACTTCAATCAAATCCTTTGTTGCCAACACAAATACGTCCATTAGGTGGCATGAAGAAGCATTCCAATGAATGAGCTATCAAAGAACACAACTAGCCAAGTTGGTTGAAAATGCTATAAAGGCTCATACACTGTAAAAGAGGACCCCCAAAGAGAGAAGAGATGATATGAGGAACAATTGCCCAATGTGATGGGAAATTTTTTTTATTCTATTCTATTCTCTCATATTTCTAATCTTTCTTTGTCACATGAATTTTTAGGTGCCTCTCAACTTACGGAGCCTAATGATGACATTGATAATGTGTTGAATTTATCATGCCTCAAGGAGTTGGATCTTTCAACGCTACATCATATGAAGTCCTTGGAGGATAGTGGTAATTTCTACCCTTCACCCCATTCAAATGGAGGTAACTTAATTTTTGTAGACCCTGCATTGAAAAGTAAGGATTTCTTGATCCCATATTTGAGAACTCAATTGCTAAGTTTCAAGGAAAATTTTCATTGTGACAAATCTTTTGAAGGTTTAAATGGTGATTTCAAGTTTGATGCATTCTTTAAAGACCATATGCACTTATATGTTGACAAAAATATTTGTGTGTCTAAAGGAATGTTATAGAATGAGGTTTATGTGTTTTTACTTCGTTGAGAAAAATTATTTTCATGAACTTTCTATTTTTGAAAAACCTCTCTTATTTCTACTTTCTTCATCCCTATTTTTTTCAATGAGCATTAATTTCTTTTACAAAAGTTTGATGAGGAAGCATGATGAGTAGAAAGAGTTTGTATCTTTATTTTGTGTTTGGAGTTGTTATGTGTTATTTTTCCCTAGTAATAAGGAAAATATTTTTCATCTTAAGTGTGGAGGTGTGAGTCGTGTCTTTATCTACTTTCTTAGGATTTTTAGTTTGTTTTCTTTTATTTAGGTATGTCTTTCTTTTGTTAGTATTTTCCTTATGCTTTTATTTGTGTTTTATTTTGTAGGTTTGGAAAAAGTCTTCTTGAACAAGCTCTTCTATTCTTCTCCAAGTTTTACTATTTATAGGAGCATTATTACACTTGGGAGTATTGCTTAACCTTCTACCTTCTTTATCAATTTTGGTCCCTTTGGAGAGCTTTCTTGTGTTTATTTTTGGCCAATGAGGACATTGTCCAGTTTAAGTTGGGGGGGTGGTTTGGTATTATTCTTTGTCCAAGTTTTTATCAATTATTTTGGTATTTTCTTGAAAACATAAAAATTTGAAAATTTGAATGTTTGGAGATTTTGGAACTAAATTGAACTTATTTTTCTAAAATGGAGGTGTGATTTTCTTTTTAACCTTGGATATAGATTTGTCATTTATTGTGGTTGGATTTTTATTTACAAGGTAAACTTGTGTCTTAAGTTAGATTTTGATAAGTCTTGAGAATTTAAGTTAACCTTGGTTATATTTAGTATTTGAGTTTTGCTTTATTCTTTAAGTTTTAATATGGATGATATGATGAAATATGGGAAAAGTTGTTGACTAATTCTTATATTATAGATTTAAAATTTGTTTGACTTTGAGTTGTGAATAAGGAACGTGAGAAAATTATATAAAAAAATTTAAGTGAAAAGATAAGAATGTAAGTTGAAAAAAAAATTGCTTTCATTTGTTGAGAAAAAAAAAAAAGAAAGAGAGACAATTAGCTGAAAAAGGGGCAAATACGATGAGTGGAAGAGAAGAAACAAAGAAGCATCACACTCTCTTGAGGCTATCTCGTAGGCAAGAAATAAAAAAAAAGAAAATTTCTAAAAAAACAATAATGACTATAAGGGGGCCAATATGATGCGTGAAGAAAAATCCATTCACTTGAGGTTATCAATTCCCTAAGTCATTGAGAAAATTTTGAGAGGGAAAGAGAGTGGAATGTTTTCCTTATTTCATTAACTTGAGTTGTGTAAATTTGAGTTTTTAATGCTTGAATTGGTTAAATAGCTTGACTTGTATGATTTATGTTATCTATGTTTTTGCTTGAGGAGTAGGATAATTTTCTTGTAGTAGGTATAAACTTGTTTAAATTAACTTTGATGGCATTAGGATCATTTGATTTAATACATAAGTTTGAAAGGTTTTCAAATGGATGAATGAATGACAAGTTTGTATTTGAGGTTGGAAGAAGATTATTCCTTTAATATAGATGACTTTGCTAAAGGAAAATTTACGAAATTGTTTTGTCTTGTTCTAAATGTTTAGTGTCTAATTCTTGTTTACTTGAGGACAAGCAAAAGTTCAAGTGTGGGGGTATGTGATAGAGGCAATAACTAGGCATATTCTTTCCTATTTGATATTTTGCTTGTAAAATTGTTTTTGATAATTTTATGCATATTTGAGTTAATTTCAAGCAAAATTAGAGAATTTCTAGACTACGCCTGATGCTAGGTCTGGCAAGTGGATCAGGTGCCAGGTCCACTTTGGCTAAAAAGAGGAAAAATAGAGTAAAAGTGTAGGGGCAGACCGAAATGTACCTGGCGCCAGGAGGGTCGAAGGGACCTGGCATTGGGTCCAACTTGTATAGTGGAGATTTTTTGCACAAATTTGGTATTTTTCAAAAGAATTTGGTATTTTTCGAATTTTACTTGGACTAGACTTCTCAAGCCACGAATTTTGGTATCAAGGAGGCCTATAAATACAATAGAATAACATCTCTAAATCAATTTTCACCTTTGAAATTTGCAAACCCATAGAAAACTCCTAGAGAAACGCATAGCAAACCAATTTCATAAAAATCCATCAAATGAATGACAAAAATTTATATCAAAGTAAGAAAAGGAATTACAACTTTGCTAAACAATGAAAATCACAAATTTTTTGAAACAATTTCAGAAAAATTTCAGCTTCAAAAATTTTAAATTGTGTCAATTTTTTCAACTTAAAAAAATTAAAAAAAAAATTCAAAGAGGAGAAGGAGATTGTCTCAAAAAGATTGATATCAACAAAACACTAAGATAAAAAATTGGATAAAGAATATCACCAAACCACTTCCCCATACTTAAACTAGACAATGTCCTCATTAGTAACAAATTAATACAATAAAGCATCTCTAAAGGGACCAAAAATGATAAAGGAGGAGAGGGTGAAGCAATACGCCCTAAGTGCAATAAGCTCCAATAGATATCAAAACTGAAAATAGAGAAAAGAGCTTGTCCAAAAGGACTTTAATCCGACCTACTAAAGAAAATACAAATAAAAGCACAAGAAAAATAATAACAGAATAAAGATACACTGAAATAAAAGAAAACCAACTAAAAATTCTAAGAAAGCAAATAAAGGCACGACTCACTCCCTCACATTTAAGATGGAAAATATTTTCCTTATTTGGGGGAAAAAATAAAGCACTTAACAAAACCAAACACAAAACAAATATACAAACTCTTTTTACTCGTCATGCTTCCTCATCAAACCTTTGAAAAAGAGATTAAAGCTCAAAGTATAAGATAGGCATGATGAATGTAGAAAGAATGGATGTTTTTGAAAGAGGTAATGTTCATGAAAACAATTTTTCTTAGTAAGACAAAACACATAAACCTCATTCTCTAACATTTCTTTAGACACACAAATATCTTTTTTAACATATGAGTGCACATGGTATCTAACGAATGCACAATCTTGACATCTCCAATTTGCCCTTCAAAAGATTTGTCGCAATGAAAATTTCCCTTAAAATTTAGCAATTGAGTTCTTAAAGATGGGATCAAGAAGTCCTTACTTTTCAATGCTTCTACAAATACCAAGTTACCTCCTTAAAATTGAGATGAAGGGTAGAATTCGTCAACATCCTCCAAGGGTTTCGTAGAATGAGTCATTGATAACTCCAACTCCTTGAGACATGCTAAACTTCATACATCATCATTAGGACCATTGTTCTCTCTTGCTACATCGTGCAATTATCCCTCATAGCCTCTCTTTTTTTGCCATGGTCAATTGTACAGGCCAGCATTACTCATGAGTCTCCTTAACAATCTTAGCTAATTATGTCATTTGATAGCAATATCGTTGGGAAGCTTTTGCATGCCACTGAGCAGATGAATTTTTATTGACAACAAAGAATTCACTAATACTTCTAATGACATCTCACTAAAAACATCAATGGGGTATTTACAAATACAACATGAACTAAGCTAGTCAACTAAGTCACACAATGTTACAAACAACAAGATATATCACCTATTTACACAAAGAACATATATACATAGTTACATATAGACATACATAAATATAAATATGGTTAAATCAATGAAATCCAAGCTTTCATGATATTGTTCCCCGGCAGTGGCGCTAAAAATTTGATGCTTAAATTTTGGGTTTATAAAAATCATCAAATTTAAATTCATCCATTAGTTAAGTTTTACTTAAAACATTAATTTTAAAATACACATTCGAGCAAGTATACTCATGGCAAACATGGTACAGGGAATTAACGAGTATTGATCCTCAAAGGAACAAATACACACTAGTCACTTTTCTTTTATTTTTTAACTGACTCAAATAAAGTGAGAAAATAATTAAAAAATGAAGAAATATATATAACTCAAGGATGTGAAAATCCACAATTTAGACAAAAGCTTTTGAATTACTTAGTCAATATCACAATCAAATATTATCTTGGTATTATGAAGGATTTAAAATAGACCCATTTCGTTTGCAATCTATGAAATTATTATCTTCTAGTTAAATTTGTGAACATATTCTGTCTCAACCAATTTACCCAAAAGATGCATTAAAATCAATTCTCATATAAACCTCTATATTCTAGGTGATCTAAAACATGAATTTAGTTAATGAATCTATATTCTAACAATCATTAACCAACCTTTGATTATCAATGTTCTCAACAATTAACCTATTTTTCAAGCAAGTTAACAGATAACAAATATGAAATCAATTAATTAAAATCATTATCAACCCATTTTTCAAGCAAGTCAATAATAAAAATAAATTAACTAACTCCGTAAGAAAAACAAGTAACCAAATCCCAAGATAAATAATGAATTGATAAAAAACTAAATTACTCAAGAAATCATGAATCCCATAAAATAATGTCAAATTATAATGGAAAAATTAAATACATAATTGTTTAAGAAGATGACAATAAAAATAAAAGAAAGCACTTATAAACAAGCTTCTTTCTTCTCCCTTGAAGACTCTCTTGAACAACCCTCCTTGAATGGTGAATTCCTCCGTTAATAAGTGTTTGAATTTTTGCTCTTGAATCCACCACATTTTCCTTGTGTTTTCTCTTGCTTTCATAGGCCTCTTAGATATTAAATTTGTAGTTTGGGAAGTCTTGGTCGAGTAGGATTCGAAAAATACCAAAATCATTGAAAAATTCCTAAATTCATGCACAGGATTTTGGCATCCTAGAACGGGCCTAGCGCCGGGTCCAGTTGACACACCTGGCACTAGGTGCACTCTACTCCTCCTCTGAATTTTGTTTAGCTTTCCTCTGGCCATCCAGAATGGACCTGTCACTTGGTCCACTTACCAGACCTGGTACTAGGTGTACTCTGAAAAATCTCTAGTTTGCTTAAATTTAACTCAAATCTGCACAAATTCGTCAAAAACACTTTCTACAAGCATAATGTCAAATAGGAAGGAATATGCCTAGTTATCATAACAAAAGTATCTCAAAACAACCTCAAATAACTAGGAAAATAATGGTGATTTTAGCCCTTATCATGGGCATTTTCCAAGGAAGATTTTTACTACAAATTGTTGAAGATGGTGGAAACTTCATGAGCTACAAATGACTGATATTTTTCTCCAAGTTGCTGCGGTCCAAATTGTTGTAGAATGGTGGCTGCAAAATCTGGCTACAAATTACAGCTCTAGATTGTTCTCAAATGACGGTGCAAACTGGTCATGTAGTCATTGATGTCTCAATACGCCCCCTCAATGACTGCTTTCGTATTATTTCTTGTGAGATCATATCGAGTTGCCTTCAAAATTTATCGAGTTTTACTTTATTGAGATCTTTGGTGAAAATATTTGCAATTTATTCTTCAGTCATCATTTGTTTCATCTCAATTTGACCACATAATACATTTTCTCACACAAAGTGATAATGAACTTCTACGTGCTTTGTTCTTGCGTGGAATACTTGAAATGAAACTTAAGAGGTTTCAAGAACATGATGACAATGATAGAGGCTGCCGATGATGAAGCTAATAGTGAACAATTTGAAAGTGACTATAGTAATGATTTAGACACTGATGAATTGGCCATGGTTGCTAGAAAGTTCAGAAGAGGTTCGGAAAAAGAAACTTCTAAAACGGCTAGAAATTTGTCAAAAAGAAAGGACAAAATTCATTCTTCAAACCTCAATGTTATGAGAATAAGAGCACGAAACATTTCATTGCTGATTGTCTAATAGGTAAAGAAAAGAAGTCCAAGTAAAACAAAAAGAAAAGAAAGGACATGAAGACAAATAAAGGAAAAAGACTAGTCAAAACTTGGGACCAAGATGGATCTAAAATTGAAGGAAGTTGTGAATCCAAAACTGAAACAGCCAACATATACTTCATGGCCATGAAAGATAAGGTAAATCATACTCCTTCTAATTCTATATCTAAACTACATAATTCTAATTGTAAAAATTATGATAATCTAAATGAGTTTCTTGTCAACATGTTCCATGAACTCAAAAATCTGTCCAAAAGAAACAAGAAAATGAAAATGAAGATTGATTCCTTGTTAAATGACAATGCTAAGCTATTGAGTGAGAACAAACCTCTACTTGATTCCATTAGTTGTTTAAGTGTTGAAAAGGATGTTATCTCAACTTCTTTGTATATGTCACTTGAGAACAAATGCTTATGTGACAAAGTACACTCTCTTAAAATTATGCTTAGTAATTTTGATGACATGAAAAAGAGAATTGATAATCTTACTACATGCATTGAGAAGTTCACAAATGGCAAAGACAATCTAAATAGACTGCTTGGAGTGTAACGTGTTGCTGGGGACAGATATGGTCTCGGCTATAGGCATGTGAACAAAGTTGGAAACTAAAAATCTTATCTTGTGAAAGATAGTTTTTCATATATGACTCATAGTTGTTGCACATATTGTGGCAAATATGAACACAAAGCATCTAGGTGTCATATTAGGAAGAGTGGAATCCAGTGTGAAAATTGTGTGAAAAATCAAAGGAACCATTACTAACCTCCGTGTACCCAAGAAAGTGTGGGTACCAAAAGTTACTCTTCCATCTTATATATAGGTACATTTGCTGCAAAAGATGATCTTCACAAAGTTGTTCTTGGATAGTGGATGCTCTAGACACATGACGGGAAATGTAGCACTAATGAAAGACATTCAAGCTACAAATGAAGGATTTGTCACCTTTGGAGACAAGAAAAAAGGAAAAATACTCAGTATAGGTAATATTGGTAAGGGGTCTTCCACTGTTATTAAGCAAGTATTGTTGATTGATGGATTGAAGTACAACTTACTTAGCATTAGCCAATTATTGTAAGGTTAAATTTGAGAAGTAGTGAAATCATTCTTATTGCAAACCGTATTAGTAATATCTATGTATTATATCTTGATGATCTCATTGCTCATAATATACAATGCCTTTTCGTAAATGATGTTGATAGCTATCTTTGGCATAGAAGGCTAGGCCATGTACCTATTGATTTGCTAAATAGATTATCTTCAAAAGAGCTTGTTAGAAGACTGCCCAAAATAAAATTTGATAAAAATCGATTGTGTGATGCTTGCCAATTTGAAAAACAAACGAAAACATCCTTTAAACCAAAGAAAATGATTTCAACCTCAAAACCTCTTGAACTTATACATATGGATTTGTTTGGACCTATGAGGATCACTAGCCTTGGTGGTAAAAGGTATGCTTATGTATTAATGAATAATTTTTCGAGATTTGCTTGGACCTTGTTTCTTACATAGAAAAATGAAGCATTTTCTGAATTTTCAAAGCTACTCAACCGTGTTCAAAATTTCTTTAGGCGCAAATTGATTTCAATTAGAAGTAGCAATGGTAGAGAATTTTGCAACCATAAGTTTACAAAATTCTGTGATGAGAATGGTGTTTCTCATAACTTTTTAGCTACAAAAATCCCTCAATAAAATGGTATAGTTAAGAGAAAAAATAGGACTTTGCAAGAAATGACAATATCAATGCTTTGTGAAAACTCCCTTCCAAAATATTTCTGGGCAGAAACTGTGAATACAACATACTATATTGTGAACCGAGTTATACTAAGGCCCTTTCTTAGAAAAATACCCTTTGAATTTATATTTGACAAAGTCCCATCCATTTCATATTTCAAAATTTTTTTATGCAAATATTTTATTCTCAACACTCGAGACAATCTTGGCAAATTCGATAGTAAATCGGACGAGACTATATTTCTTGAATAGACTTCTAATAAAAGGCATATAGAGTATACAATAAAAGAACTCTATGTGTGAAAGAATCCATACATGATGTATTTGATTAATCTAACATATATTCCACTAGAGGCGATGATGATGATGTAGGTACTTCAAAAGAAAATGATATTGAAAATCACAAAGCTCCATCACTTGGCAACCATGCCAAAGAAGAAGAATTAGAAGAACAGTAAGCTAAAGACAGTGAGTAAAGAACTGAAGATCATATTGATTAAAGCTTACCAAAAGAGTAGAAGTACAAAATTAAATATCCAAAAGAGCAAATTATCGGAGATTTAAACTGTGGTGTCAAAATCAGATGGTACTTTATTGATAATTTCACCTTACTTTCAAGCATTAAACCTGATTGCATTGATGTAGTCTTGTGTGATGATTTTTGGATTATGGCCATGCAAGAAGACTTCAATCAATTCGAAAAAAAATCAAGTTTGGAAATTTGTTCTTAGACCACTTGACCATCTGGTGATTGGTACCAAGTGGGTATTTAGAAATAAACTTGATGAGTATAGTGTTGTTATTAGAAACAAAGCTAGAATCGTTGTCCCAAGATTCAATCAAGAGGAGGGTATTGATTATAATGAAACATTTGCACCTGTTGTTAGATAAGAATCTATTAGAATTTTGCTTGCTTTTGCATCTTTCAAAGATTTTATGCTCTATCAAATAGATGTTAAAAGTGCATTTTTAAATAGTTTTATTGAAGAAGAAGGAGCAACTCCTAGTTTTATTCATGAATATTTTCCAAATCATGTTTTTAAGCTTTCCAAAGCTCTTTATAGTTTAAAACAAGCTTCACGGGCTTGGTATGAAAGATTTAGTGGCTTTCTTATTTCAAAAGGATTTTCAAGAGGTTTGATTGACACTACATTATTCATCAAAACTAAAAATTCTGATGACCTCTTAATTGTTTAAATATATGTTGATAGCATTATTTTTGGAGCTACTAATGAATCTTTTTATAAGAAGTTTGCAAAGACTGTGCAACAAGAGTTTGAAATGAATATGATGGGAGAATTCAACTTCTTTCTTGGTTTACAAATTAAGCTAACCAAGGATGTGATCTTTCTAAATCAAGCTAAGTATGCTAAAGAACTGCTTAAAAAGTTTGACGTGAACCAAGCAAAGGAAATCAGTACACCTATGAACACTTCATTAATATTTGACAAAGATGAAAAGGATAAGAAAGTAGATAAATCAGAGTATCAATGTATGATTGGAAGTCTTCTATATCTCACTACTAGCTGCCCTGACATTATATTCTCAATTTGTCTTTGTGCAAGATTCCAATATTGTCCCAAAGAATTACACTTATGTGATGTAATACGTATCTTTAGATACTTAGTTGAAACACATGATTATGGTCTATGATATCCTCGAACTAACTCTTTTGATATTATAAGATACACGGATGCAGATTATGCTGGTTGTAAAGTTGAAAGAAAGAGTACAAGCGACTATTGTCAATTTCTTAGACACTCCTTAATCTCTCAGTACAACAAGAAGCAAGTGTGTGCGTGTCTCTTTCAACAATCGAAGCAGAATAGATAGCTGCTGGAAGTTGTTGTGCTCAAATTTTATGGATGAAACATACTCTACTCGACTTGGTCTTAATTTTAAGTGTGTTCTTATCCTATGTGACAATACTAGTGCTATAAATTTAACTAAAAACCCTGTTAATCACTTAAGAACTAAACATATTGAGATTAAGCATCACTTTATTAGAGATCATGTGCTCAAGGGTAATGTTTGTGTTGAATACATCTCTACTAATGATCGACTTGCAGATATATTCACCAAACCACTGGTTGAAGATAGATTCAATCATCTGAGGAGGGGATTAGGTATTACCAGATTATGTAATAATGTTCTTGCTGGAATTATTTGTTTATTCTTGCAAGTTCCTAAAGAGTTCTGATTCTGGATGAAGATTTTGGATGCAGTGATTGCACGAAGTGAATCTAAAATCCCATTACCAGAACCATCTCTCAAGTCAAAATACTCTATGTCAAAATCAGATGGTCACTTTAGATTGAGTTCCAAGTAAAAAATCGCAGCATCCTATGGCCGCGTATGATAGACATTTTGGACAGGAAAATCGGATGGACAATTTATGTGCCCAAATTCTTCAAAATTTTAAATTCTAAATATCCACTCTTTTAGTCCATTCCAGCCACAAACACTCTCTCTCTGCAAAATATCTTTTCAAATCCCTAAAAAATCACCTTTTTCAATGTACTTAATTGTACTTATCTACTCTAATACCTTGTAAAGCCTAAACAATTTCAAAACTACTTGAATTATCTTCTTATTTTCAAAACCTAAAGCTATCATCTTTCTCTTTCCTTTGGACATCGTTCTCTCGACAAAACCAGACAAACTAAACCTTCAAACTTCATCTGCCATGGCTAAACTTTCAAAACCCAGTAAACGGACTAAAAGTTGCCAAAAAAAAAAAAAAAAAAAGGACAAGGAATTGTTGTTGATGAACCTACTCCTCAAACCACCTCATCGAATCAACCACCGGAGGAGGAAAGTACTGATACTCAGGTGCCCTGATTTCTTGATTCAAAATGTGAATCTAAATATAATGACTGGGTGTCTAGGAATAGAATTATTATTATAGGTTACCGAGTTAATGCAGATGCAATTTTGAATTATGTAAATGTTCTAAATTTGTTTAAATCAATTGGCTGGGGAACACATTATTGTCTGTAACTGAAAAGTTGCAAACGACTTTGGTCTGGAAATTTTATTCCAATCTGAGAAAAATGAGATATGAGAAAACAGGGGATGGATTTTTGGTGTAATGGTACACATTTCAGGTTGGAGGTGTGAATTTTGAATTTGACTATCGAATGCTAAACAGAATTTTGGATGTTAGAGATAGAGGTATACAGTTCTTTGAGATGAATAAATTGCCCGAGAGTTCTGATATGTTTGAGTTGAGGAGATTTAAGAGCAAATTCACTTGTGGGAAGAGTTTCAAAAACTCAAGTGACCGCAATACCAAATGGCTAAATGAAATGAGTAGACTACTTTACTATATGGTTTCAACCATGGTCATACCGAGTTTTGAGCATAAAACATCTGTGAGTAATATGTAGATGGTGATAATTTTAGCTTTGTCAGAGGGCAATCTAATTAATTTTGGGTTTTTAGCTGCAAAATTGATGATTTAATCTCGGAATACTACCAATAAAGTTTTACCTTTCAGGAATCTTCTGACCAACCTGTTTAAACATTTTAATATTGATCCGAATTTGGTTACCTTGGAGAACTCTAAGGTTAATGTCTACAGCAAGGATTCATTTAAGAAAAAATGGAGCTTATCCAAATGGACAACTAATGGATTTTGTTTAGGGATGCCACGGATGAAGAAAATGAGAAGTTGATTAAGGTTAAGGCTGATGGAAAGAAATCTAACTCTGCTGCCCCAGCTGGGATGAAAAGAAAATATGAAAGTCAAGAGGAATCATCCAGTAAAGCCAAGCAGAAGACTGAAGAAAGTGGCATGACATAGAGCATTCTGAATGCTCTAAATCTTTTGTCTCCCAAATTGGATGGTCTAAGTGTAGACGTTAAAACTAAACTGCAAAATTTGACTAGATTAACTAATGTGGAAGGGAAGCAATCTCCAACTACAACTGTCTCAAAAGAGCAAGCCTTTCCATCAGAGCAAGAACCAAAAACTATCCTCCCTTTACCAAAGAAGGATACTGGTGTCGATCAAGCTGAAGGACCTCCTGTAAAACCTACTAGAGAACCTTTTACTGCCTGCAACCACTACTGAAGAAGCTGCTCCTAAGAAGGCCAAACCAACAGCACTTGGAAGTTAACCAGGCCGCCTACAGAAACATGTGGTAATCGAAAAGAAATCCAATAGACTAGCTGGACAGATAAAGAAGAGTGGTGTAGATGCAAGTCTGAGACTATTGTGATTTAGGGAGATATGGCAAGCTCTACCAACAAACATGATGTCAAGACCATGAAGAAAATCGGCTGAACGCTTCCCTAATGCCCCTTCTATAAATTTCCTTTCACTTTCCTAAATAATTTGCTTTTGATACTATGCTACACTTACTTATTATTGCTACACTGGTTTATCTATTTTTAGTTTATCTCATTTATTTGCTTTTGTTTCTAACTTTTTTGACTGATGCCAAAAGGGGGAGAACTTAAATTGATGATTGGATTGTCTATGTGACTTTGTTTGGATTAGTGAGAAAAATATGGAGCAGTGAGTTTGGGACTAATCTGTGATACAAATTATTGGATAGATCATTGGATTGGTGAGATTTTGTTTAGACCATACACAAACATAGGGGAGTAATTCTGAATTCAAAGTCCCAGTTCGAAAAGCGTTCTTACAAAGGTTGTACATCTAAATTTTTTCTTGGGCGCACCTTTTAGAAGTCCAAAATCACAAATCCAGTTTTATCTGCTGACGCATAATGTTATAAATATCCTTCTATCTGCTACTCATATGCATATAGAAGGGGAAGCATTAATGACTATGTTCTATCTTCTACACCTCCATATGCACATATATATACTTGTGTTGTATCTTTGTGCTAGCGTACATTATATCTAAAGACCATTACGTGGCTATTTCCTTGTGAAAGAGTCATTTCAATGAAGGAAGGAGGATTCGGTGGTTAGTAGGGCCATAGGCTTATTGAGCCAAATTTATGAGACTATGTTTGAAATTTTCTAATCTTATCTCATAATCACTCTTTGAGATTTATGTTGAGAGATCGTGCATCAAATGAATATAAACTTCTCTATCTCTCAGTTTAACATATTCATACAAACTTACATTGTTTTCCTTGTCATAATCCATCAAGTTTATCATCATTTAAAATGGGAGAAATTATTAGCCCCAAGGGATTTCTCCTATGTTTTGATAAATAACAAACATTGACATAGATTAACATATGTGATTTATATGTGACAGGATTTTTGGATTATTGCATGTTTAACCACGGTTCTTCAAAGTATCACAAATAAGATTGCAAAGCAACTCATAGATGATGAAGTTTAAGAATGATTGATCAAGACAAGATCCTACCTAAAGGAGTTGCATACTATAAAGACTTTTGAAAAATTATAGACTACAAAATTATGGTTAAGGTATTACATATATTTCCTATATTTCTTTACCTTAAGTTCAATTTATATCATATTGAAGTACTCAAAGTCATTTCAAAAAGAGTGTATTTTTAATCCAGTTTTTTATCATAAAAAGAATTTTTGAAGAAAAACTTTTGAATTTATAAAAACTTGGTTGAGTGGTTTTGGACAAACCTTTGAATCTAAAATATGTTTCCAAAGTGCCTAAATCTTAAGTTGTTCAAAATATACTTCTTGGCATAAAGGGTGTTTTTGATGCACATTTTAGATGCACAATTCTTCACCTTGTGAGTCCAAAATTCTACAAAAACTGACAGAAACAACTAGCCGTTGTAACCTTGATTTTTGCCCCTATAAAAGCTATTTAAATGCGATTTTTAGTAGGAGTTCATGCTAACACTTTCAGAAACATTCTAATACTTTTGAAAAATGAAAATCCCTCATCTAGATTGTGTTTCAAAAAGAAATCTATTGTTCTAAAGGTAAAAAGGTAAAGGTACTTTAGTTGGTTTATATTTGCTCAATCTGTGAGCTATTTATGCATTCTCTCTTTAATCTAAATTAGATTAAGGTTCGAAAGGTAAAAATTAATTGGGGTAAGCCTTGATTATTGGGTGTATAGAGGTTGGGAGTAAAACCAAGTGTAGTGACCCTCTATTATAATATTGGTGTTGCCTACCACCATTAATTTGGAAAAAGGTTTGCATAGTTGAGTTGAAATATTTAAGTGTGTGTTTAAAATAGTGGATATAAATCATTTGAGGATCGAACCACTATAAATCATTGGGTCTATCCTCTTGCATTTATTTAGAAATTTAAGACTGCGATTTTGTAGTTCATTCGATTTGAAAACACTACATTCTTCCTTGCATTCATTAATTTTATGTGGGAGAGTGAAACGGTTATTGAAACCTTATCTGTCCATCTTTAATATAGTCTCTATCCTCATCATTGAATGGAGATTTGGTAGATCTTTGACTGCATACTTAAAACTGCACAGAAAATCTGTTCTTCAAAACTCACACATTTTCGGTACCATTGAAAATTTGCATTTATTTGCTATAAACCTTATTCACCCCCTAAGGTTTATTAGACCTCATTTCTCTAAATACATTTTCCATAATAGAAAAAATGAGAAATTTGAAATTAAAAAAAAAAATTCTCAAGGTCGCATTATGAAAATGTGATATTTTTTTTAAAAAAAAAGTCGCATTTGGACTGCGTTGGGAATATTTAAAAAAAAAATCTCAAGATAGCATCTTAGAAATGTGACCTAAAGATCACATTTTTAACCAAATATCACATTTTCTTCTTTCTCTGTTCTTCCTCTTATCTGTTTCTTGAATTCATGTTTTCTTTCAGTGATAGTGAAAATATGCTTCTTCTTGCTCTTTCTTCTTTGAGTTCGTGATCTTCTTATAGCCTCTTTGCTAGGTGACACATACCTATCTTCTTCTTCTTATTTTCTTCTTCCTTCTTGCTTCTTTGAGTTCATGACCTTTTTTTGGGTAATGCTGTTAACTTTAGTTACGATTTTGTATTGATTCTGACATTAGTTTCTTTATTATTTAACTTTGAATTCATACTATTAAATGATGAGCCATCAGGGTTTGTTGTGTTCTGATTTTCTGATGCTTGATGTCAATATTGATTGAACTCGGTGATGAGAAGTGAGTGTTTAGAGAGGTGGAAATGCAAAAATGAAAATCTAAATTTTTTATACAAGTTTTATATTGCATATAACCATGTATTTTTCTATGTTCAATTCTTGGTTGGATTATTCTACATATTCTAATTTAAACTGAATGAGATTTCAGGTATTTAAGATCAATTAAATTGAGTTCCTAAAGCATGAACTCAAAACACTGAGATTGCTAGGCAAAACCAAAACCCATTTGTATATTACTTTGAAAATTGAGATTTGTATACATAAATATTGCCTTTTTAATTCTAAATTCAATTTAAATATCTATTTAAAGGTATTGTCTAGAGGGTTGAGGTAATGCTTGGATGTTTTGAACCTGAATTATGTTCAAATTTAGGTAATTTTTTTATTGATGCAAAACTGGATGTGTTTTGATAGGTTAATATTTAAAATTAAATTATAATCAGTATAGTTTGTGTCTTTTTATAATTTTACATAATTAAGTACTCATGCTTGTGGAGAATCAACCTAAATCATACAACGGTTTCTTTGAGTAGCGTAAACATGGAGTTGGAAATAAACATCGAGGAAAGGTTGCTACTGAACAATAAAATGAACAGCATGCATTTATTTTATCCTATTTGGATTAATTCTGTATGCTTTGCAATTTGGTGGTTAAGTTGTTGCAAAATAGTTAATATATTATGCAATGATGTTTCAGGAATTTTGGACAGGTTTGAGTGATTGGAATGAGGAAAATGAAATTCTACTAGAATATAATATATGGATATATTATGGAATCATGAAAGGAATAGAATAGATGACAATTGAAGTTTTCTTGTAATTTTCTATTGCAAAGTTGGATAAATTAAAAGCACAACTAGTCAAGTTATTTTACCTAGATATAAAATAAATTAATTAGATAAAAGAGAACCACTCATAGTAAATGCTGCATGTCTTTAAATCATATAAATTTTGGGACTATGTCTATAAGCTTTGAGGTTTTGAATATTTTCTCATGTAGAGTTATAAAAGTTAGTAAACTAAAAGAAGGAACAAAAATTGTTTAGTGAATATACATATTTATATGGAAGGGTTATTCTTGTAAATAACCACACGCTCTTTGTTAGCTATTGTAAAATAGAAGAATTAACTTCAAGTAAAGGCCTGTACATTTTGTTTGCAATATTTCTTATTTATCTTGTCTTTCAATGCTGCTTGAATACATTTAGAATATTGTGAAGAATGCATATGAAGGTTAATACATCTAGTTATACTTGATGTATGAACATTTCTTATAGGACTTGATTTCTTTTTTCTTAATTGCAAAGGAATAAGTAATAACATGAATCTTGGTAGTATATTGTTTCTTTCTCTTATGCAAATGCTGAGATAGGCCATTACTATCTAAAAAATGGTGTTCAATTGGAAATGTCTTAGAAGATATTTTGGTTATACTTTTTTTTTACAAAGCTTGCATTTATTGTTTGAAATGCCATTGTGCCTGACTTTCTTGTCTACATTCTTTGTTTTTGGTAAACTAATGACCGTAAAATGCATGCATGGGTGCCTGGAAAATTGAAATAGATAACATTTTACTTGTGTACTTTCTTGATAAGACATAAAAATTTTGTATCATTTTCCCCCATGATTATTTAGTTAAAGCATGTGTAAACGTTCCCTTTAAATTATTTAGTTTAAGTATTTTCTTAGTTTAATTATTTTAACTTAGTTTGAATAGCAACCATTGATCACATGCACATAGATATCTATCCCTGCCCCCTCGTAGATGGTTTATTGACTCTTCAATCAAGTCATCATTCCACTTTGGTATGGTCTAGCAATCTGCGTACCTATGATGTTCCATTGGTGTTTAGACGATATGATTCTACATTTTGGAAGCATACTTCCCCCTCTGGCAGAGTAATAGATTTAGTGGATAAGACCGATTTTGATGGAGCTAGATGAGTTGGGCACATCTAAGTTGATCATGCCCTTATTACCACATTAGTAGGGCGATGACAAAAGGAGACTCATACATTTCACTTCACATTAGGAGAGGTTACCATGATACTTAAGGATGTAGCTATATTATGAGGCCTTAGGATAGATGGGATCCATTGATAGGGCCTCTTCGACACTAGAGTAGATTTGATTGGATTGACTTTTGTAATAGACTATTTGGCATCAGACCATAAGTTGAGGACATCCGTAGAAATAGGATTAGAAAGACTTTTATAGTTTGATTTTAATGGTTTATTGACTTTTTAGTGAAGTCATCGTCTCTCTTTGGTATAGTTTGGCGATCAGTGAACCTGTGAGGTTCCATTGGTGTTTAAATTATATGATTTTGCATTTTTGGGAGCATTCTTCCCACTCTAGCAGAGTAATGAATTTAGTGGATAGTATCACTTTTGGTGGAGTTAGATGAGTTGGGCACATCCAAGTTGATCATGCCCTTATTTCCGCATTAATAGAGCGATGAGAGTAGGAGACCCATATATTTTACTTCCCATTAGGAGAGGCTAACATGACACTCAAGGATATAGCTATATTATGGGGTCTTAGGATAGATAGGATCGATTTATAAGACCCTCATTGTCACCAAAGTAGATCTGATTGGATTGACCTTTGTGATAGATTGTTCGGCATCAAACCATAGGTTGAAGACATTCGTAGAAATAGGATTAGAAAGACTTCTATTGTTTGATTTGCTTTAAATCTATAATATTTGTAGTCTAACATACTTTACCATACTGTTAAGAATGCATGTAGGGAAATAATTTATTTATTTTTATTTGAACTTTTCTAATGATGTGAACATCTTTTGTATTTCAAATTAAGCCCATATGATTATCATGGATGGATTATAGACACCTTTTTTGTTGTGCATTTATTGGGATTGCCAAATAATACAACATGATAGTCATGGCTCTATATGGTTTGATGGGGCCATTAAAAAATGTTGCATTCTCTAAGTTGGATATCTTACTTTAAAGGTCTGTAGATATTTTAGATTAGGTGATGCGTAAATTTTGGGTGTATAAAAATCATTAAATTTAAATTCATCACTTAGTCAAGTTTTAATTAAAACATTAATATCAAATTACGCATACGAGCAAGTATACTCATCGCAAGCATAGTATAGGGAATTAACGAGCATCGATCCTCAAAAGAACAAGTACACACTAATCACTTTTCATTCATTGTTTAACCGACCTAATAAAGTGATAAAATAATAAAAATAAAAAAAAATATGTACAACTCAAAGATGTAAGAATATGTAATTTAGACAACTATCCTAGAATACATGACAATTAATCATCATCTTGGTATCACGAAGGAATATAAAGTAAAATTTAATCGTTTCCCAAGTCATGAATCCACTTACATAGACTCAAATTCTTTTCCAATCCATAGAATCACTATTTCTTAATTAAATTAGCAAATTTCTCAATCAAACCAATATGATCAAAAGGTGCATTAAACGCAACTCCTTATAAATTATTCTTATACCCTAGGTGATAATAAACATAAAATTAACTAATAACCCTATACTCTAGACGAAATTAACTAATATTTAATTACTTCGGTTCTTTGTCTTAATTTTGTTTCCTAAGTTTGTTAAGAAATAAAAAATATGAAATTAATAAAATTAAATTAACTCCTAACATCATTTCCCAAGTCAATTAGAAGAAAACTTAACTTCATCAATTCTTCCTTAATCACAAGTAATCAAATATCAAGAATGATAGAAATTTGATCAAATAGTTAAATTAATCCAAAAATCATGAATACCAAAATAATGTCAAATTACAATGAAAATATTAATTACATCATTATTCTAGAAAAAAAAACAAAGGTAAAAGAAAGAACTCATAGACAAGCTATCCTTCTCTCTTTGGAAACCTTCTTGAATAATTCTCTTTGAATGATGAATATCTCATTCTTTGAGTGATTGGAAGTTTTAATCTTGGATTCACTCATTTCTCTTGTGTTTTTCTTGTTTAAATAAGCTTCTTTGATTCTAAAATTCGTTGTTTGAGAAGTCTTGGCCGAGTAAGGATTCTGAAAATATCAAAATCCTTTGGAAGATACCAAATTCGTACACAAAATTGCATGTTCTAGACCGGACCTGGTGCCAAGTCCCTTCGACCTACCTGGCTCCAGGTGTGTTCTATTTGGTCCTATGAATGTTGCTTTGTTTTCTCTATTTTTCCAAATTGGACCTAGCACCTAGTGCACTTGCCAGACTTGGCGCTAGGTGCAAGCCAAAAATTTTTACTTTTTGTTCAAAATCAACTTAATTCTGTACAAATTCGTCAAAATACTTTTCACAAAAAAATATCAAATAGGAAGGAATATGCCTAGTTATTACATCAAAAGTATCTCAAATAATTAAAAAAATATTGACGAATTTAGCCCTTATCACATACCCCACACTTGAACTTTTGCTTATCCTCAAGCAAAATACTTAAGTCAAGAAAATTATCAAGAAAACACAAGCTTTTTATCATTCCAAAAATTTTGAAACATAACAAGGCTTATAACTTCCTTTCAAACTTTAGATAGAACTTTTGTCATTCATCCAATCCTTTGAAAATAGTTAAAACTTTGAAGCATTTGATAAGACATCACAAAACTCTTGAAGTTAAATTAATCAAATTTATACCTTAGTCTAAGAAAATTATTTCAATCTTCAAGCAAAAATATAGATAACATGAATCATACAAGTCAAGCTATCTACCAATTCAAGTATTATAAATTCAAAAATTGCACAACTCCAGTCATGATGTAAGAAAAGCACTCAAAATTTTTTTCTCTCAATTTTTTCAATGACTTAGGGAATTGATAGCCTCAAGTGAATAGATTTATCTTCACACACCGTATTGGCCCTCTTTTAGTCATCACTCATCATTTTTTCAACATTCTTCCTTTCTTTTGCTTTCAGGAATTAATAGCCTCAAGAAAGTAGATTTCTCTTCACTATCCGTACTGATCCTCATAATCAAGCATTTTTTTTTTTCACATTCATAGAGGAAATAACAATCAACTCATTTTTCTCAATCTTCAACTCACAATAAACGTGTTTTTTTTCCCTGCACAATCTTTCCTCTCAAACAATGTTTTCTTCACATTCCTTATCACAACTCAAAGTTAAGCAAAGTTTAAACCCATAATACAAGAGTTAGTGAACAACTTTCCCCACATTCATCATATTCTCTACATTCAAACTAGATGAGTCAAATAATACTCAAACACTAATACAGAAACAAGATTAATCTAAATTCTCAAGTCTTAAAATATCAAATCCACTAAACTAATTTATTATTAATAAAAATCTACCAAGTGAATAACAAAACTTATATCCTAAGTAAAAAAGATAACTACAACCTTGCTAAAGCAATGATCCAAATTTTTTAACAAAATTGTTCTATACTAAAAAAACACCAAGAGAACACAAAAGAATTGATAAAAACTAGGACAAAGAATAGTACTAAACCACTCCCCCACACTTAAATTGGACAATGTCCTCATTGGCCAAAAATTAACACAAGCAAAGCATATCCAAAGGGACCAAAAATAATAAAGGAGGTAGAAAGTTAAGAAATACTCCCCAAGTGCAATAATGCGCCAATAAATTATAAAACTTGGAATAGAGAGAAGAGTTTATCCAAGAGGACTTTATTCCGACCGACAAAAAAAAAACACAAATAAACGTACAAGGAAAATAATAACAAAGTAAAGACACATCTAAATAAAAGAAAACAAACTAAAAATCATAAGAAAGCAAATAAAGACACGACTCACTCCCTTACACTTAAACTGGAAAATAATTTCCTTATTTAGGAGAGGAAAAACAAAACACTTAACAAAACCAAACACAAAACAAAGATACAAGCTCTTTCGATTCATCATACTTCCTCATCAAATCTTTGAAAAAGAGATTAAAACTCAAAGTAGAAAATAGACATGATGAATGTAGAAAGAAGGAAGGTTTTTGAAAACATAGAGGGTTTCTAGAAAAGAGTAGTTGCAATGAATGGACATACATGACCCCCCTTCCGTAATACTTTTTTAGATATACAAATCAAGTTTTAAGCATAAAGTTGTAAATTATGTCTAAACAATGTGTAAATATGAGAATCACCACTTATCCCTTCAAAAGATTTGTCACAATTGAAATTTTCCTTTCAACCTAATAGTGTAGATTTTAAATATGGGATCAAGAAATTTTTACTTTTTAACCTATCTACAAATACTAAGTTTCTTCCCTGAAATTAGGATGAAGGGTAAAATTTGTCAATATCCTTCAAGGGTTTCTTATGATATATCTTGGAAAAATTCAACTCATTGAGGCATGTTAAATTCCATTCATCATCGTTTGGACCATTGTCCTCTAAGAATGGAGAGGAATCTAAAAAATCAAGTGACAAAGAAAAATTCAAATTATTAGCACATAGAGGAGAATCGAATACCTCCCTTTTCATATTGGGCAATTGTGCCTCATATCTTCTCTCCCTTCCTTGGGGATTCTCTTGCTCAAGTGTATGGGCCTTTAGGGCATCTTCAACCAACTTGGCTAATTGTGTTCTTGTAGGTTGATTCATTGGGATGCTTCTTCATGCCACTTAATAGATAAATTTATATTGGCAACAAAAGAATGTATTGAGGTTTCAAGTGACGTCTCACCAAAAAGCGTCAAGCCGAGTTTGTAAATTTGCCAAATTCTCATCATTGCAATTCCTTTTATCTTGTGCCCAAAAGTAATTGTCCATGATGATGTCAATCTCACTCTCAACAGAAAACAAAAATCAAATCGAAAATAAAAAATAATAATAGAAAAGCAAAGAAAAGAAAAAAAAACAAAAGGGAAAAATAAATAGTAGAAAAATAAAGAAAACAAAAACATTCACATTAGATATATTCACAAACTACCTAAACACAAAAGTTAGTGATATTTATAAGTACAACATGAACTACAATGTTGCAAACAACAAGGTATAGCACTTATTTACACAAAGAACATATATACATATTTGCATATAGAATATGGACATATAAACATATAAACGTGGTTAAATCAATAAAATCTTAGCTTTCATGATATTGTTCCCCAATAATGGTGCCAAAAACTTGATATATAAATTTTGGGTGTATAAAAGTCATTAAATTTAAATCTATCCCTTAGTCAATTTTAATTAAAACATTAATCTCAAATTACACATATGAGTAAGTATACTCATCACAAGCATAGTATAGGGAATTAACGAATATCAATCCTCACAAGCACAAGTACACACTAATCACTTTATATTCATTGTTTAACCGACCTAATAAAGTGATAAGATAATAAAAATAAAATTAAAGAAATATGTACAACTCAAGGAAGAAAGAATATGCAATTTAGACAACCGTCCTAGAATACATAATAATGAATTATTTAGCAACTATCTCAATTAATCATCATCTTGGCATCATGAAGAAATATAAAGTAAAATTCAATTGTTTCCTAAGTCATGAATCCACTTACATAGACTTCACTTCTTTCCCAATCTATGAAATTACTATCTCTTAATTAAATTAGTAGATTTCCCAATCAAACCAACATAATCAAAAGATGCATTAAACTCAATTCCTTATAAATTATCCATATCCTCTAGGTGATAATAAACATAAAATTAGTCAATAACCCTATATCTAGACGAAATTAACTAATCCTAGATTACTTTGGTTCTTTATTTTAACTTCATTTTCCAAGTCCGTTAAGAATAACAAATATGAAATTAATAAAATTAAATCAACTCCTAACATCGTTTCCCAAGTCAATTAAAACAAACCTAACTTGATCAATGCTTCCTTAATCACGAGTAATCAAATATCAAGAATAATAGAAAAATAATTAAATAGCTAAATTAATACAAAAATCATGAATCCCAAAATAAAGTCAAATTACAATGAAAACATTAATTACATCATTCTTCTAGGAAAAAAAAAAGGTAAAAGAAAGAACTCATAGACAAGCACTCATTCTCTCTTTGAAAACTTTTTTGAATAAATCCTCCTTGAATGATGAATTTCTTATTCTTTGAGTGATTAGAAGTTTTAATCTTTGGATACACTCTTTTCTCTTATGTTTTTATTGTTTAAATAAGCTTCTTTGATGCCAAAATTCGTTGCTTAAGGAGTCTTGGCCAAGTATGATTATGAAAATATCAAAATCCTTTTGAAGATACTAAATTCGTTCACAAAATTGCATGTTCTAGACCAGACCTGGCGCCAGGTCCCTTCGACCCACCTGGCACCAAGTGTGTTCTGTTTGGTCCCCTGAACATTGCTCTATTTTCTCTGTTTTTCTAGATTGGACCTAGCACCTGGTGTACTTGCCAAACTTGGCGCCAGGTGCAAGCTGAAAATTTCTACTTTTTTCTCGAAATCAACTCAATTCTGCACAAATTCATCAAAAATACTTTTCACAAGTAAAATATCAAATAGGATAGAAGATGCCTAATTATTACATCAAAAGTATCTCAAATTAACCTCAAATAATTAAAAAAATAGTGATAAATTTAGCTCCTATCACATACCTCCCATACTTGAACTTTTACTTGTCCTAAAACAAAATACTTAAGTCAAGAAAACACACAAGCTTTATCATTCCAAAAATTTTGAAACATAACAAGGCTTATAACTTCCTTTCAAACTTTAGATATAACTTTTCCCATTCATCCAACCCTTTGAAAACAGTTAAAACTTTGAAGCATTTGAAGTTAAATTAATTAAGTTTATACCTTAGTCTAAGAAAATTATTTCACTCTTCAAGCAAAAATATAGATAACATGAATCGTACAATATCTACCAACTCAAGCATTATAAATCCAAAAATTGCACAACTCAAGTCATGATATAAAAAAATTTCTACTTTTTGTTCGAAATCAACTCAGTTCTGCTCAAATTCATCAAAGGCACTTTTCGCAAGCAAAATATCAAATAGGAAAGAATATGCCTAGTTATTACATCAAAGTATCTTAAAGTAATCTCAAATAACTAAGAAAATAGTGATGAATTTAGCCCATATCATTAGGCGAACGATATATGACAATCAAGATTAAACTAAGACAACCATTTCTTTTTCTATCTAATCAACAATATGTTGCAAATGAGTTAAGCAATAATGATATGGAGATTTTGTGGATGCTACCAAATAAATTTAAATCACTTGGTATTCAATTTCAGGTTAGTTATTTCGAGATGAGTTCTCAATACCTGAATTATTTATGTAAGGTACTATCACTGATGGGTTCATTCATGGCAATACTTAATCAAGTAATCTGTCTATGTCCTCCAATACATAAACAACACAATTCATGTTTTTGATTCCCCATGGGCATGGGACATGAAAACATTAGCACAATACATCCCCAAGCATTATACCAGCAACTAGAACATACAAGGGTAGCATTAAACAATAGTGAAAATGAATGTATTAATTCAACTGGGAGTAATACTGAGGTAGTCGAAGTTGGTTCTATATCTAAAGGTTTGTGGGTTAGATATAACTTGATCAACTTTAAACATTTCGAAGCTACCACAAGTAGTCCAACAATTGGTATCTATCAGGAGGCACATAATACTTATCATACCACTACTTTGGCATATTCTATAGCTTTTCAGTCACATATGGTCACTGGAGCAGCAATTGTGGATTCAATAGTACTTACATATGATATTGATGGATTCATAAGCTTCGAAGGTCCAATGAATTAGAGTGATAAAGATGATGATGAAGAAGATGAGATTGCAGTCAATAGTCTATATCATAAGCCCATCTTTTGTTAAATCCCAGGAATATTGTAGCAGGCACTTCAAATGCTACACGGGAATCACTAAGATTTCTAATATTTTATGACATAGGTTTTGGGGCCTATGCTAATAAATCATTTCACAAGCAGCCTAGTGATTTCACAAGAAGTTAGCTTGACACTAACACTAATTTGCACCTACACATAAGGTTTCTAGATAAGAAAGAGGCTATATATGCTGTAAGAAAAGTGGTCGATTCAGATTGGGTGGGAGTTTAAGGTTTCAAAGAGTAAGAGTGACTATTAGAATGCCAAATGTAAACATGCAAATGCTGACAATCCTTACTCTTAGTATATTCTCATTATCCATAAGAAGACTCATGGGGGGTGGGAGATAATAGTTTTGAATAAAGAACACACAAATATTATTATAGTTGTGAACAATGTGCATAAAAACATGGATCATCAATTTATCGCACGAAATATGACATATTTAGTTATAAATGACCCTGAATGCCATATGAGTGATGTTATTAAAAAATTTTATAAATTGTGGAAGATAGATTATCCTTATAAGAAAGCTTGAAAAGCACAAAAAGTAGTTATGGAACTTGTACATTTTGATTGGTCTTTTATATGTATTATCCTTCCAAAATACATGCTTGCATTGCAATATTCCAATCCTAGAACTATTGTGAAATAGAAACACCATTGGATTAGTGAATGATTTGATGGCTTTTCATTTTCTTTTTTGGACATTTTAGCCTTCAATTGTTGGATTCAAATATTACTGTCTAGTGGTACCTATTGATGAAACCCACCATCTAAGAGGACTTTACCGAGAAAAATTATTGGCGGTATTCACCTAAGATATAAATAATCACCTCTTTTCACTTGCATTTTTCATCATAGACGAGGAGTCATTGGAGAGTTAGAGCTAGTTCTTAAAACTCTTGCATCACCATGTTATTTTTAAAAGACATATATGTCTTATTTCAGATAGACACAAGGGTATAATCAATGTTATATGCTAAATGTATGAGTGGCAAGAACTTTTAGTTGTTCATCAATATTACTTCGAGCACATCAAGGTAAACTTTCATGCTAATTTTACGGATACTAATTTAACAAATTTGATGTATGTTGCTAGTCTAGAGCACAAGAGGATCAAGTGTCAATCATATTTGGATGAAATCATGATTCAAAAGGAATATGCATTTAACTATTTGATGGAAATTACGTGGAAAAAATGGACATTGTCATACGATGAAGGATATAGATATAATTCAATGACTACTAGTTTATCCAAATATATAAGTAGTGTACTCAAGAAAGCTAGATCTCTCTTACTAAAAATTTTAGTTGAAACTTCATTCTTGAAATTAATTAAGTATTTTAATGAGTATAGAGATGAGACATCTAATTTAAGATATCCTTTACTATTTAAAATGTAGAAGTCATATTCTTATTTTGAAAAAAAAAATATAGAGGACATGTTGTGACAAATTTAATGCATAAACTAATATATTTGGCATCAAATCATCAGTGGAACAGGGATAGAGGTCTGAATGTTTGCATTGTTAACTTGAGAGAGAGGTCATGAACTTACTAAAAGTGGAGTATATATGGTATAACTTATTCGTATGGGTTTGCATCATGTCATAACAGAGGTTGGAATACTGTTGATTTTATTTTGGAATTCTATACTCGAAAAAACTACGAGTTGACATATAAGAGTCATTTTTTTTTCTTGCGGCAGACAAACAATTTTGGAAGCCTTTAACTTTTACACTTGTAGCTCTAATAAAAACTATGAGGAATGAACTTCCTGGTCATCTATGAATATTAAGGATATCTTATCATATGGAATATTATACACCCGACTCTTTCCCAAAATGCAGAAATTGTTATAGGCGTGGATATAATTGAAGAAATTGTACTAATAATAACTTTAGTACTTCAAGAGATAAGCTCACTTCTCTATGTATTTTATTTATGTTAGTCATTTATTATCCTTTTTTATTATATATTTTAATGTAGTTACTTTGTTGTACTTATGATTTTGGAATATATATTTTGAATAGAGTTAATAGACTACATATATTTATTTTAATATTTTTGATATATTATTATGCATATTTATTAAATTTTATCAAATTCTAAAATGGTTACTTTTTTATCATTGTAATTATAGCTCGATGAAATTTCAAGCCTATAAATTAAGATAAGAAAAATATCAAAAAATATAAAATATATAGAAAATATTAAAAGTTGTTACAAATTTCCAAAAAGTCCTCAAATGCAAGATAAGTCCTCCTATTCTTCTATTTTGAAAAATGTTAATTCGAGTGCTGAAGAATTTGATCTCGGATTGAATGGAATTTGATGACAACTCTTGATTACCAAGCCTTCGAGACTTGTTTGATACAAAACTAGATGAACGCCTTAAGATTTAATGAAGATTTTGAACCTTGATTTGATGAATATTCTAAACTTTGAATTTATTAAAAAAGCTTGAATGCTAAAGCTTGGATGAACTTTGATGAAGATTCAGATTTTGGATGCTGAAGAAGCTTGATTTTGCTTAAGCTTGAATGTTGTTGAAGCTTGACCTTGTTAAAACTTGGGCTTAAATTTTGAATTTATTGAAACTTGGTCGTTGTTGAAGCTTAAGGATCCCTCTTGTTTGTTAAAGTTTGGGATGCCTTGAACCTTTGAAGGAACGCCCTGTTTATAGGTTTAAGATTCCTTGACTTTAGTATAAGCAATCAATGTGAAATTTTTAAGAAGCCTTCTAACAAACTCTAATGGACTTTTGCTTGTGATCATTTGGGCTTCATTTAAGTTCCATACCATTTGGTTTCAAAATGGCGAGTTTGGTCTGCCTTTCTTTTAAGGTTATCTTATTCCTTTCTTGTGAAGGATTTACCTTCTTGGTCATCCTCTAAGTTACCTTCGAAGAAATTTTTATTGGAGCTACAACTGTTGCCATAGACTGCTTTGCTTCGATTTTAAAAAATGGTTTGCTTCTTTTTTCTAAAATCTTGTTTTTCTTTGCCTTTGTTAGGGTCTTGAATGGGTGCTATGCCCCGTGTGTAGCAATGCTCAATTCCATATCGTGAGCACATGTACCTAATTCTTTAAAGGTCTTTGGTATGATCCATTTGAGAATATATTGGAGTCTCCATTGCATGCCTTGGATGTACATTTCAATTGCAAACGATTCTCTTATACGATCTCTACAATTGAGGTTCAAAATTTTCCACATGTTGATGTAGCCTATCACTGGTTCATCTTTCCATTAATAGGAGTTGGTAAGCTCTACCATGTTAATGATTCTATAGGTGCTATAGAATCAATTGAGAAACTCTTGTTCAAGTTGCTCCCAACTATTGATGGAACTAGGTGCAAGATCGGTGTACCAATTAAACACGTTTCCTTTGAGAGATCACACAAACTGCTTCAATATTAGACCCCCGTAGGTTCCAGTGTTGTTACATGTCACAATGAAGTGAGCTATGTGCTGCTTAAGATTTCTTTTACCATCAAACGGTTGAAATTTTGGTGGCTGATATCTAGCTGGTATTCTCATATAATTGATTCTTTGTGAATAAGGCTTGACATATGTGAAGGTGGATTTGCTACCTCCTTCATGCTTGTCCTTAATTGTACCCATGATGAAGTCTTTGAGCTGATTGACAAAAAATATACCTTCAAAAGATATTTAAATATCATCTAATTTCTTAGAAGTTTCCACTTCTTCTTGCACTTCAATCCTTTTTGGAGGAGCTTAACTTATTTTGCCAATCTTCTCCAAGTGATTGATGAGGTGTGTGATAGTGAGATTTTGCTCTTGGGAGTGTTTGGCGAGTCCCTCCACCAATTTTGTGAGATGCACAAGTTGTTCTTCTAGATTTTATGTTAGTCATTATAACTGGCGCTATAGAAAAAGTAGTTAAATCTTCATTGAAGGAAGCTTTGGATTTGAGATCCTTATGGTGGGATTGAGGTGTAGAGCCAATGCTTGAACCTTGATCATCTTGCTTGGAGGTATAGGCCTTCTCAAGTGAAGACGTCATCTTGTGCCCTATAGAAGCAGCATTTTTTATATGGCCTAATTTTGTTTGTATTTTTCTAGTTATTTGAGGTTATTTTGTCATACATTTAGCTCAATAACTAGTCATTTTCCTTCCTAATTGGTATTTTGATTGCAGAAAGTATTTTTGGTAATTTTGTATAAAATTGGACAATTTGGAGCAAAATTATAGATTTCCATAGGTGACCCGGCACCTGCCCAAAGTAGTTGAACTGGACCTGGTTCTATTCTAGAAAAACAGAGGAGAGTAGAGCAAAATTGGAGAGAACCAGAGTTGGACCGACGCTGGTCCAGACGAAGTGACCAGGCACCGGCCTAACTCTATTGTGGCGGTTCAGAGTTCTTTTTCAGATCAAATTAGGAATTACCTAAGAGGTTTACTTGTTTCCAATCTGTAATTAGCTCAAGACTTTTGAATGACAATTTTTAGCAACCAATGGGCCTATTTAACCAAAAACAAGTGAAGAATAATGTATGAATTCAAGAAATCAAAGCTATAATCATTCATTAAAGGGGAATTCATCACTCGAAGGAGCATTGTTTCACGGAGATTCTCAAAGGAGGAAGAAAAGAGCTTGTTTATGAGTTCTTTCTAAAACATTTGTTTTCTTTTTCTTTGAACAATGACGAGATTAGTGTTTTAATTGTAATTGAATGTTATTTTCGGATTCATGATATTGTAACTTATTCAATCATTGATCAATTAGTTGTTGTTCTTGGTATTTGATTAATTCCTTTTATTTGATAGATTGATAAAGTTGAATTTCTTTCTAATGGACTTGGGAAATGAAGTTGATTGAGTTCAATTTAGTTAATTCCATATAATTGTTATCTTAACTGGATTAGAAAAGGAGGTTAATAATTGAACCTAAGTAATCAAAGATTGGTTAATTTCTCCTAGAATATAGGGTTATTAGCTAATTTTATTTTTATATTACCTAGAGTATAGGGATATTCATAAGGAATGAGTTTAATGCATTTCTTTAGTTATGTTAGTTTGATTGAAAAATCTGCTAATTTAATAAGGAAATAGTGATTCTATAGATTGAAAAAGAAGTGGATTCTATTTTTATTCCTTCAAGATGCCAAGACATTGATTAATTGTGATAAGTGTTGGATAGTTCATGCCATATTCTTAAGAATAACTATTTAATTCAATATTTTCTCTCCAAGAGTTGTGTATATATTTTGTCTTTATCTTTATTTTTATTTTTATTCTTTATCACTCTAAGTGGTAGGTTAAATATTGAATGAAAAGTAATTAGTATGTATTTGTTTCTGAGGATCGATACTCGTTAATACCCTATATTATGCTTAATGATGAGTGCACTTGCTCATATATGTAATTTAGGATTAATATTTTAATTTAAACTCGATTGGAAATTGATACAAAGTTGCATGATTTTTATATACCCAAATTTAACGCATCAAGTTTTTGGCGCCGTTATTGGGGAACAATATCTTGAAAGCTTGGAATTCATTGATTTAGCTATATTTATATATCTATATGTAAATATGTATATATATTCTTTGTTTAAATAGACACTATAATTTGTTGTTGTATGATGAAAGAGATATATAAGATGTACTCTTTGTTTTCTTTGCACAAAAGTGTATATTCTAGATCTTAGTTTCAAAACTCCATCATGAATCTAACTAGAATATCATATGTAGGTACCATGACCAACTGGAGTTTGAGCCTAACTGATAGTGGGTAGAACCCGCAAATGATTGCCATTTTGGCAAATGCAGTAGAAAATTTTGAAAAAACTATCACCATACGATTCCAGGAGAGAGATGAAACTTTTTGAGTTTTTGCAGCTATGATTCAAATATGGAAAGACAGATTTGGTATTTAATTGATTTGGTGATGGACCCACAAGAAGAATCACTTTTGGTCCTTATAGAGGCTAATACACAGGCAGAATGAGTAGCCATTACATTGATGAGTGGAAAAGAACTAAAAGACAAAACAAAAGAGACACAAAGCCAGCCTTATGCGACTAGGCACCCGATTTCACCTGGACAAGAAATTGAAGAAAACAGAGACGAGCTGGTACCGGTCCACGATGCTAACCAGGCATCAGCTCAACTCTGTACACAAAAATAAAAAAAAATCTCCAATTTTAAAATCACCAGTCCCTTATCTTGCTAAGACACATAAAGTTAGAAAGGATGAGCAATTTGGTAAATTCTTGAAAATTTTCAAACAATTGCACATCAACATCCTACTCAGTAAGAATTTGACTGAGTAGGATGTTGATACACATGCCTAAGTATGCAAGATTTCTCAAAACCGCAGTGTTAAATGAAGAATGTTTCACTATTTTGCAAAACCAAAAGAGATTACCTTAAAAAGAAAATGATCTAAGGAGTTTTTCTATTCCTTGCATTATTGGTGGTCTTACATTTGGCAATGCATTAGCTGACTTAAGTGTTAGCATAAATCTTTTACCATATAAAACTTTCAAAAAGCTAGGCCTAGGTGAACCTCAACCTACTAGGATGAGCATCCAATTAGCTGATAGATCCATTAAATATCCTAGGGGAATAGTGAAAGATGTACTTGTCAAGGTGAATAGGTTTATATTTTCAGTAGATTTTGTGATTTTTGACATGAATGAAGACTCTAGAGTCCCTTTAATTATAGGGAGACTCTTCCTAGCTACTGCTAAAGCTTTGATCGATGTTCATGGGAGAAGGTTAACACATAGGGTTAGGGATGAAGATGTTATTATTCAAATTAACCAAGGCATTAAACATCTTATATTTTTTGATAACTCTTGTTCTACAGTTGATATTCTTGATGACCTAATTTTGGATTTTGTGCAGGAATAATGGGATAATACCTCTCTATAATTGATGAACATATAATCATCCATGGACATAGTAGAAGGGCTTAAGTTGGATAGTTTTGAGGTAATTGAGAGACCAAGTCTGGGTAGATTAAAGTTCTCTATTGATGAGCCACCGTATTTAGAACTCAAGGACTTGAACAACTATTTGGAATACGCATTCTTAGCTAATGAAGGAAAATTGCCAGTTATTATAGTCAAAGATCTTACTAGGGAACAAAAGGGCAAATTGGTAGACTTCTTAGGAAAATATAAGAGGATAATTGTATGGAAGATCACTGATATTAAGGGAATTAGCCCTTCCTTTTGTACTCAAAAAATATTACTAGAAGAACGAGTAAAACCTGTAGTGCTGCCCCAACGAAGGATGAACCCTAACATGAGGGATGTGGTGAAAGGCAAGGTAATTAAGCTCTTAGATTCAGGTATCGTTTATCCCACCTCAGATAGCATGTGGATAAGTGCAACACAAGTAATGCCAAAGAAAGGAGGAATGACTGTAGCCTCCAATGATAAAAATGAGTTAATCCCCACAAGATTGGTAACTAGTTGGAGGGTATGCATTGATTATAGACAATTGAATGAAGTAACTATGAATGACCATTTTTCTCTCCCTTTCATTGACCAAATGTTGGAAAGGTTAGCTGGACATGAGTTCTATTATTTTATAGATAATTTTTTCGGTTATTTCCAAGTTCCCATAGCATCGGAGAATCAAGAGAAAATAACTTTTAAATATCCTTTTGGTACTTTTACATATTACCGCATGTTTTTTAGTCTTTACAATAGTCTAGGAACCTTTCAAAGGTGCATGATGGCTATTTTTGAGAGGCTTGTGGGAGATATCATGAAGATATTTATAGATAATTTTTCTATTTTTGGTGATTCCTTTGATCTATATTTGACAAATTTAGGAAAAGTGTTGCAAAGATATAAGGAGACTAACCTTATGCTTAATTGGAAAAAATATTACTTTATGGTCCAAGAAGGTATTGTATTGGAATACAAGATCTCAAGAAAAGGTATTGAGGTTGATAGAGCAAAAATCGAAATAATTGAGAAACTTCCTCCTCCTACTTTGGTAAAAGCTATTCGGAGCTTCCTTGGTCATGTCGGTTTCTTAGATTTCTCAAAGATTTATAAACCTCTTACCTCTGTACTTGAAAAATATGCTATTTTCAATTTTGATGAAAAATGTCTCAATGCTTTTAATGTGCTCAAAGAAATATTGATAAATTCTCCCATTTTAATTGCTCTAGATTAGTCTCTTTCTTTTAAACTAATGTATGATGCAAGTGATTATGCAATAGGTGTTGTACTTGGACAAAGAAGGAACAAGCATTTTTAGCCTATTTACTATGCAAGTAAGACTTTGACAATTGCACAAGAAAATTACACCACAACGAAAAAAGAATTACCTGCCATAATGTTTACCTTTGATAAATTCTGTGCTTATCTTGTTTTGTCTAAAGTTATTGTGTACACTAACCATTCCACCCTTAAATATCTTCTTACCAATCATAATTCCAAACCAAGATTGATTAAATGGATTTTATTATTGCAGAAATTTGACTTGGAGATTAAGGACAAAAAAGGAGCTTAGAATTTGGCTGCGGAACACTTATCTAGGTTGGAAAACCCTACCCTAGAACCTTTGAGAGAAGAAGAAATCAATGACATATTTTTCGATAAACAACTTATGCTCATTGAAGGTAATACTTCTCAAACTCCATGGTTTGCAGATTTTGCTAACTATTTGGCTACAAGTATAATCCCCAAGGAATTCACAGCATAACAAAGGAAAAAAAATTCTTTTCTACAGTAAATCACTATCTTCAAGAAGATCCCTACTTGTTTAGGTATTGTGCTAATCAAATCATTCGAAGATACGTGGATTCCATGGAAAACTAACATATTCTTCAATAATGTCATGAAGGACCCACTGGAGGACATTACCAAGTCAACAATACTGCAGGCAAGGTGCTTGATTCTGGATTTTATTGGCCAACACTTTTTAAGGATTCTTACAGGTTTGTTAAACATTGTGATAGGTGTCAATGTATAGGTAATATCTCTAAATCTAGTGAGATACCATTACTATTCTTTCAAGCTTGTGAGGTTTTTTATTATTGGGGGATAGATTTTATAGGGCCTTTTTTCTAATTCATTGGGTACTAAGTACATCTTGGTTGCAATTGACTATGTGTCTAAATGGGTAGAGGCTCAAGCTTTGCCTACTAATGATGCCTGAGTTGTGGTCAAATTTCTTAAAAACCTTTTTACCCAGTTTAGCATACCCAAGGTACTTATTAGTGATAGGGGAATTCACTTTTGTAATCAACAAATAACAAAAGTTCTCAAACATTTAGATATGACTCATAAGTTTTCTACCTTATTTCACTCCCAAACCAATGGCCAAGTTGAGGTGGTCAATAGAGAAATTAAAATAATTTTTGAAAAAATTATCACTCCTACCAGGAAAGATTGGAGTTTTGAATTAGATGACATTTTTTGGGCCTATAGAGTTGCCTTTAAAACTTCAATAGGTACTATCCCATATCGGCTAGTTTATGGAAAATATTGCCATTTACCCGTGGAGGTTGAACATAAATCATATTAAGCCATTAAACTTGTTAAATTTAATCTTGAGTCTATAGGCAAGCAAAGATTGCTGCAATTAGATGAATTGGAGGAATAGCGTGCTATCGCCTATGACAACTCTAAGATTTACAAGGAGAAGGTGAAACAATGGCAGGACAAAAAGCTTTGACCTAATTGTGAGTATCACGAAGGTGATCAAGTCTTATTGTTTAAGTTGCGTCTTAGACTCTTCTCAGGAAAACCCAAATCTCATTGATTCAGTCTGTTCATGGTCCGGAAGGTATCTATATCCAATGCAATTGAAGTTTCCCATCCTGAGAAAGGTACCTTCACAGTCAATGGAAATCATTTGAAACACTATTTTGGCAAAGACCTGGACAACTTGGATTGTGTCGACCTTTCCCTCTACAAGGCTTCTTCTCTCCTCTAAAGGAGCTTTTCTATTTTCTTATCTTTTCTCCTATATTTTAATTTCATTTTATTTTATCTTTTAGCTATTTGTTTACTTTTACTTTTATTCTAATTTTATGCTTTTGTTGTGTTTCTTATGTTTAGGAATACTCCTTCATTGTCAAAAGAAACATGCTCTAATATGAATTCAATTTTATTCAAACACTTCTCGAGTATGGAAAGTATTTCTTTACCTTAATTTCTTCTCCCTCTATCTTTAATAGTCCCTTTGAATATGCTTTATTGTGCTATTTTAGACTATTGAGGACAATGTCCAATTTAAGTGTGGGATAGGGATTTAATTCAATATTTTTTGTACTTTCATCTATGATATTTGTGATAAATTTTTTTCGATTTTTCTATGGATTTGCATAAAATTGATGTTTGAACATACAATTGAGTAATTTGTCTAGGATGAAGTTATGATTTTCTTTTTAACTTTAGATATGGATTTGTCATTTATTAGGGTTGAATTTTTATTAAAAAAAAAAAGTAAACTTGTGCATTAAGTTAGATTTTTCTAAGTCTTGAGAATTTAAGTTAACCTTGGTTATATTTGGTATTTGAGTTTTATTTTATTCTTTAAGTTTAAATGTAGATGATATGATAAAATATGGGAAAAGTTAATTAATTCTTGAGTTGTGGATTTATAATTTATTTGACTTTGAATTGTGAATAAGGAATGTGAGGACTAAAATAGAAAAGCAATGGGTGAAAAAATCATTGTTATGTGAGATGAAAAAACTTGAGTTGTTGAAAAAATGCTCTCATTTTGAATTTTTGAAGACCTTTTGTTGAAAAAGGGGTTGATATAGAGAGAAGTAGCAAGTATTATTCGGTGCACTCTCTTGAAGCTATCCCCAAGGCAATAAGGCGAAGAAAAAAAAGAAAAGTGCTAAAAAGAATAATAATGACTATAAGGAGGCCAATACAGTGTATGAAGAGAAATTCATTCACTTGAGGTTATCAATTCCCTAAGTCAATAAAAAAAAGAGTGGAGTGTTTCCTTGTTCTACTACTTGAGGTTGTACAGATTTGAGTTCATGATGTTTGACTTGTATGATTTATGTTGTCTATATTTTTGCTTAAGAGGTAGAATAATTTTCTTGTACTAAATATGAGCTTGTTTAACTTAACTTTGATGGCCTTAGGATTATTTTATTTAATATATGAGTTGTAAGGTTTTGAAAGGGTTGAGTGAATGACAATTTTATATTTAAGGTGGAAGAAGGTTATACTTTATTATATATGAATTTGCTATGAATAAGTTTGATGAATTGTTTTGTCTTGTTCTTAAAGCTATTTGCTTAGCGTTTAACTCTTGTTTGCTTGAGGACAAGCAAAGCTTAATTGTGGGGGAATGTAATAGGGTCCAATTTTGTCGATATTTTTAAAGTTATTTGAGGTTGTTTTGTGATACTTTTAGTTCAATAACTAGCCATTTTCCTTCCTATTTGATATTTTGCTTGTAGAAAGTGTTGTTGGTAATTTTATATAGAAATTGGATGATTTGGAGCAAAATTGTAGATTTCCATAGGTGACCCAGCACCTGCCTAAAGTAGTTGAATCGGTCGTGATTCTATTTTGGAAAACAAAGGAAAACAAAGCAAAATCGAAAAGAACTAGTGCTAGATTGACGCTAGTCCAAACGAAGTAACAAGGTGTTAGTGTTATGCCCTAAAGGTAATCACTTGTATACTGTATATGATATATTTTATTTTAATAAGAGGCATTATTTATCTTACAATTTCTTTTATTTACTTTTAAGTAAGTTAACTGTTCGATAAAGTCCCTAGTACAACACTGTGTTAAGAAAATCATGATAGAGATCATGATATAAGATTCATACTACACTGTATAGTGTTAATACTTAAATAATCCCTAGTCATAGTATTAATGAGACAAGACATCATTAATGCATTAAGACTAGCATATGTTAGACTTCCTGATTTGATCAGGCGGTAGTTCTCATATCCGTGAGTATTGAGATACTCAAAGTTAACACAGTTAGTGTTGTGCCCTAAAGGCAATCACTTGTACATTGTATATGACAAATTTTATTTTAATAAAAGCCATTATTTATCTTATAGTTTCTTTTGTTTACTTTTAAGTAATATAACTGTTCGATAAAGTCCCTAGTACAATACTGTGTTAAGAAAATCATGATAGAGATCATGATATGAGATTCGTACTACACTGCATAGTGTTGGTATTTAAATAATCTCTAGTCATAGTATTAATGAGACAGGATATCATTAATGTGTTAAGACTAGCATGTGTTAGACTTCCTTATTTGATCAGGCGGTAGTTCTCATATCCGTGAGTATTGAGATACTCAAAGTTAACACATAGATGCTTGTTAATGGAACAAGTTTATTTGATGACCTAACTTCGAGATAATCACATGGATAACTATTTAGTGCCAGTGATATAATCTTAATATAAAAAATGTGCAAGTATTCTTAAACTTGAGATCTCCAAGGTACTTTGTTTGTTGAGCATTGCACTTTGATTCCAATTTCCAGAGCTCGATCGAGAGCCACCTAGAGGATGGATATTGGGTACATTGTGAGGTAAACGAAAGTAGTTGAGAGGGTCAATAAAAGATTCACCACTCTTAATAGTAGGGGCGAATATCTCACGGTCACTTGTAGAAATTACTATTCGGAAAGTCCTTGACTAAGGCGATTGTGTATTGAAAATAGTTCCAATTGATATACATCTATAGTAGTGGGTTTCTGGTACAAGTACTATTGTATTCTGGCTAGAATTAATTCTGGAGGGAGTTGACACTAATTCCGTACTCCAAATCAAATGAGATATTGTATGGTGAAATGAGTTAATTGCACTGAAATTAGTTATTGAAGGGTTCATGTCAAGCCACTTGACTTCTTGGACTCTTGGGTAGTCATGATATGTTGCTAGATACCGCTCATGATTTGGGAATATGGGTTTATTAATTTTTGAATTAATAAACCAATCTTGATTAGAATCAATATGATTAATTCTAATTAATTATGGATTATTAATCTCAAAGACGTTTGGATTAATTCATGTTCACTACCAATTAACTGGGAAACATAATAGGTCACATACAATGGATTATATGCTCAAGATGTTATTTGATAATATAGTGGGGTTGATTGAGAAAAAGAGAAGTTGTTGTGGATAAATTATAATTAGTTATAATTTGTGGTCCACATTGTAATTGAGAGAATTTAATGTTTCCAATTACAATTAGAAAATTCTAATTGTTTTAGAATTCCAGATTTTTAGTGAATTTTTTGGTTTTATATGATGATAACCGAAACCCTAAAAAAAGGCAATTCACACAAAAAACAAAAAGCCACAAAAAAACCTTCTCTTCTTCTCTCTCTCTCTCTCTCTCTCTCTTGTTTTATTGAAAATGTGGAGAAGCCTTAGCCGCCATCTTTTTCTTCTAGCACAGAAAATTTTGGTGCTGGAGCGTATCATTTGTATGAATTACAGTTAGAGATAATCATACACTATGATTATAGTGGTTAGACATTCAACTCTCGTGAAGTTGGATCAAGAGGATTGCTAGATCGTACCTCGACTTGAAGAAGAAATTTTTGTTCTTCGGACGATCAAACAAAGGTAAAAAGCTGTTACCTTTATTATCTTTATGTCTTGTTTTCCGCACATATGCGGCTCTTGGAATGGTATCTCCTTTTATTCTTCCGCTGCACCGTATAGGATACGAGCTTGAGATACCCAATAGTGATATCAGAGCCATGCAATGTGTGGTTTACGAACATTGTTTTTTGCATGAAAAATTATTTTCATGTATTCGTGTTTGTCTTTGTTCGCTGTGAAAATTGTTTTCACTCGAGTCGAAATCATTTTGAACATTATGGGTTGGGTCCATAGCACTATATGATTACGTAAAAGTCACAGCGTATTTCAAAATATGCTTTCTTTAAGTGCTGAGAATTTTCTGCAGAAAAGCGTTTTCTTGCAGCATGGTTGTTGCCTTCCGTTTCATCTTAATTTTCTATTTTGGTTTTGTTTAAACTAACAAATTGGTTGTTGTTTTGAGCTTAAAAACAGAAAATTCTGCTAAGAATTGTTCTCACTGATCTGTTGTAGAAGATTAGGGCACCAGAAATTGCTTCTGGAAAATTTTCAAAATCGCCGCCACTGTTCCCAATTACAGCTGGTGCCGGCTCCAACCTCCAAGCCGGTGCTGGTTCCGTACTGTTTCGCAAACATCCAGAAATCGGTTTTGGAAGGAAATTTTTCTTAAAATCAGACCAGAGCCGGCACTGGCTCTGGCCTTCAAACCAGCGCCGGTTCTACTCTATTTTGCACGTTCTAGCTATTTAAAAATAAAAAAATTCCTAAAATAGAATTTTAAAAGGGAAAATTTTCATTTGATGAGAGGCGGTAAAATAAAAAAAATTTCATGGGGGCGCTGCCCTCCTGACCCTCGCTCGTCCGTTGACCGGCCAACGGGACCGACATTTTCGTTGCTGGAGACGGGACCCAAAAGCATTTTCTCAAAATTAGTTTTGAGACAAATAATTTTATTTTTCAAATAGTGATTTTGAAATTTTAAAATTAATGTATTTTTCTAAAATATTAATTTTTGAATTTGTTTTATTTTGTCAAAACAGTGATTTTGGAATAATGAGAATATATGTTTATTTTGTTTAAGCATAGTTAATGACATGGTGAATGGTTATGAACTAAAACCAATTATATCTGTTAATGCATTTTACAGTTTTGATTTTTATGAAATAGGGCCTGCGTGTCCTGCCTTCTCTAAAATTCTTGTGTAATTCTCTTCTCATCTAACTCCCTTCGAATGTAACTCAAGGTTTTCTCTCTTTAGGAAATTATGTAATTAGTTTACATAGGTTAGATAAGAGTATAATTATTCTATTTTAGAGATGGCAACCAAAACAAGACGAGAAGGTAAGACCTTCTATTTAAATCATGCATATACACATAGGGTTAACTATATTAATTTCTTTTATGGCTTAAAGAAATTAATTTAGGGTAAAATCCATAACCATACCACGTAATCGCTTTATTACTATGATTATCAATTATGTGATTTATTGATTTTTATGCATGTCATTCAATGAAATCACTAAAAGGAACAAATCCCTCAATTAATATTAAATTTAATTCCTTTCGTTAATATAGTAAGAACGAGAGTCTTTTCTCGAGACCAGGTTGTTGGGCAAACCCAAGCCTACATGACATCGGGCATGTTTAAGTTATGGAGTTAAATTCCTAATTAATGGGTCGGGTTTAACTAAATTCTTTATCCCGGTTGGGCAAACTCAAGCATAAAGAAATTTAGAGGAAAGATTAGGATAGCCCAAAAGGCTTTAAGATTAAAAGCTGTTAATCACCCAATGATCCGATAGTTACATACGTTGTAATTGGTATTGGACACTTACCAATGAACTTAAGGGTAGCTTCTTGGGCAAACCCAAGGTTATTCTTGAGGAATTTAGATACCGGTCTATTAGGAAAGCTTCCGATGGGCTTTCCCGAATCAGTAGTGGGGGTTATTGGTTTAAGTAAAATAGTGGAGTAAAAATACATTTAATTAAAGTTTTAATTATTTACATATCATGTGCATATATAAGTAGTTAATGCTCTCTATCTTTACATCTAGGTCACTTGCATCATATCTACAAACTTAAACCAACGTAGCATCTTGGAAACCAACAAGTTAATCAAATCAAACTATCTCGACTGGTATAAAAATTTGAGAATAGTTCTCAAATCGAAAAAGTTGTTCTACGTGCTAGATGTTCCTATTCCATCACCACCAGCTTAAGATGTTCATGTTGATAAGCATGCTGTCCACAAAAGGCACAAGGAGGATAGTGATACAGCATCATGTATTATGTTGGCATCTATGACTCCCGAGTTGCAAAAACAGTACGAGCATATGAATGCTCAATCGATTATACTACATCTTCGAGAGCTGTTTGATGCCCAAGTCAGAACTGAGAGATATGAGATCTCGAAGCAACTATTTTATTGTAAAATGGCAGAGGGTTCTTCTGTGGCCACTCATGGGCTAAAAATGCTGAGCTTAATAGAGAAGTTTGGATCTCTCGGGTTTGCAATGGATCACGATTTAAGTGTTGACTTAATTTTACAATCTTTGCCTAATAGTTTCTCACAACTTGTAATTAACTATTAGATGAATAAGATTGAGTCTACCATTCCTGAGTTGATCAATCTTCTCAAAACTGCGGAGTCCTCCATGAAGAAGGATTCGAATGCAATTTTAATGGTAGAATCTTTCTCTTCTAAGAAAAAAGTTCAAAAGAAGAAGAAGAAGGCTCCCATGAAGCCTAAAGGTGGTGTGAATAAGAAGGACACAGCTACCAAGGGCCCATGCCACCATTGTGGGAAGATAGGCCACTGGAGGCGCAACTGCAAAGCCTACTTGGAGACCATTAAGGACAAGAAGCAGAATGAGAAGTTTACAAGCACTTCTACTTCTACTCTGGATATGTTTATAATTGAGATAAATACTGCCTTTAGAATTGATATATGGGAATTAGATACCGGATGTGGATCTCATTTGTACAATAACTTGCAGAGACTAAAAAGCAGTAGAAGGCTAGAGAAAGGCGATGTGGATCTACATACTGCAAATGGGGCAAAGGTTGCTGTACTTGCTGTAGGGACATACGAGCTAAACCTGCCTTCGGGATTAATTCTAGAGCTACAAAACTGTTATTATGTACTAGTTTTAATGAAAAATATTATCTCAGTTGCATGTTTAGACTTAAATGGATTTCATTTGATATTTAAGAATAAATGTTGTTCTTTTTCATTGAATGATATTCATTATGCTTCAGCGACTCTGGTTAATGGTTTATATGTTCTAGACTTGGATAATCCAGTTCTCAATATAAACAATAAAAAATCTAAAATGGATAACTCTAACACCTCTTACTTACGACATTGTTGTTTGGGCCATGTAAACGAAATCGTGTATCTAAGTTACACAAGCTTAGTGACTAGGGTCATTTGATTATGAATTATATGGCACATGCGAATCTTGTTTTACTAGGCAAAATGACTAAAATTCCTTTTCCAGGAAAAGGAGAACGGGCCAAGGAGTTATTAGAACTTATACATTCTGATGTATGTGGCCCAATGTCAATACAAGCAAGAGGAGGTTACAACTATTTCATAACCTTTATCAATGACTTCTCATGATACAGGTATTTGTATTTAATGAAATAGAAATTTGAGGCCTTTGAAAAGTTCAAAGACTTCAAGAATGAAATAGAAAAACAACTTCGCAAAAGTATTAAAACTCTAAGATCTGATCGAGGAGGAGAATATTTGAGCCAAGAGTTTCTGAGTTATCTTAGAAATAATGGGATATTATCTTAATGGACTCCACCATATACACCTCAACATAACGGTGTACCTAAAAGAAGGAATCGAACCCTTCTAGACATGGTACGGACTATGATGACTTTTGCAGACTTACTAAAATCGTTTTGGGGGTATGCACTAGAGACTTCTGTTTATATACTAAACAGAGTTCCAACAAAATCGGTTGATACTACCCCATTTGAGATGTTCTTTGGTAAGAGACCATAATTATCTCACTTGCGAGTATGGGGTTGTCCTGCCTTTGTCAAAAGGCCAAAGTCAAACAAACTTGATAGTAAGTCTGACAAGTGTTTGTTTGTTGGATATCCAAAAGAATCTTTCGGATATTACTTCTACCTACCATATTAAAATAAACTATTTGTTTCGAAGCATGCTATTTTCTTAGAGTAGGAGCACATGCTCAAAGGGGACAGTGGGAGTAAGATTGAGATCAAACAAACGAGGATCAACCGTCTAACCCCACATCTATTGAGAGAATAGATGAACCTTCTAATACATAAGAATCTCGTAGAACTAGTAGGATACGTGTGGCACCTGAGAGATATGGATTTCTCATCAATGACCACAATGACGTATTGCTCATAGATGAAGATGAGCCTACTACCTACAAGGATGTTCTGAACAGTTCAGAATCTGGCAAATGGCTTGAGGCCATGAAGTCAGAGATGGATTCCATGTATGACAACCAAGTATGGACTTTGGTTGATCCACCCAAAGGAATTAAACCTATTAGGTGCAAGTGGATTTTCAAGAAAAAAACGGACATGGATAGTAACTTAGTTTCCTATAAAGCACAACTAGTGGCGAAGGGTTATCGTCAACAACATGGTATTGACTATGATGAAACCTTCTCGCCAGTAGCCATGTTGAAATCCATTAGGATACTCCTAGCCACTGTTGCTCATCATGATTATGAATTTTGGCAAATGAATGTGAAAACAGCTTTCTTAAATGGAAATCTGACTGAGGAAGTGTATATGACACAACCTAAGGGTTTCACATCCAATGATAGCACAAAAGTATGCAAGCTGCAAAGGTCCATTTATGGATTTAAGCAAGCTTCACTACAAAAAAATTGGACAAAAACAACGAGACTAATACGACAGTCGTAAAATCGTCGTATTAGACAAATTTATATGACGGTTATCCAACCGTCGTATTAGATATAGTTAATACGACGGTTCAGGCAAAACCGTCGTATTAGGGTTAACAAATACGACGGTTAAGCTTAAACCGTCGTATTAGGATTAACAAATATGACGGTTCTTGTGAACCGTCGTATTTAGTGAGATCATACGACGGTTCAAAAGAACCGTCGTATTAGGTGTATTATGTAATTAATATTTTCGTTGAAATTAAATTGTGATTTTTTAAAAATACCATGATTTTTTTCAACCGTCATTATAATCATCGTTGTTTTTTCAAATTATAACAAAATTAATCAAAAATAGTGTTAATTTTATCTTATTATTTTCAAATTTAGTCACAGTACTAGTTAATTTTTATAATTATTTTAACAAATAGATAAATTTGTTATATATTTACTCTATTTTTTGTCACAGTACTATGTTTTGTAATAAATTTAGTCATAGTAGTACTTTTTATAATCAATTAAAAGTAGTGTGTGTATACATACATATGTGTGTGTGTGTGTGTGTGTGTATTAATATATATCAATTGAATAATATAAAGAACTTTAATTGCAAACATATATATTTGTGTGTGCATATCTATGCACACATACATATATACATATATATATATATATATATATATATATTTATAATAGCTAGTTAGACACTCTTAATTATCATTCATTTATACATATGCATGCTATATATGTGTTTATATGCAATATAACACATCCTTGATATTGTAAAAATAAAATTAATGTCATTTTATTTGTCACTTTAGTTAGATATATATATATATATATATATATATATATATATATATAACACATATTAAGATATATAAATTAAAATTATTAAGATATAAATTAAATACGATGGCTTAAAACGCCATCGTATTTAATCAATTAATACGACGGTTTCGTCGTTTTTGCTGAAACAAATACGACTGTTTCCGTGAAACCGTCGTTTTTATTACCCTTCAGACACATTTAATACGACAGTTAATCATTAACCGTCGCATTAAATATATCTAATACGAAGGCAATGATTAACCGTCGTATTCTGTCCTCATTTAAGACCCGATGATCTGCTGCTTTCAGCTTCCATTCTTCCTCCTCCTTCTGCGGCGGCTAGGTTCCGGCTTCCTCTTTCTCTTCTGCGGTTCCCTCTCCACTGTGGCGTTCTTCTACGGTTCCCTCTCCACTCCGTAACTGTCAATTAACTTCGCCTCCCTCTCTTCTCCATCACTGGTAAAACTCCCTCTCTTCTCCTTCGTGGCGAAAGAACCCTCTTATCTTCCTTCCCGGCAAAAGTCCATCTCTTCTCCGTCGCGGGTAAAGCTGCCCTCGTCCGCACTTCAATTGCTAATTTGGGCTACTGCATTTTGCATTTGGGGTTGTCTACAGGTAACAGAAGCTAAATGTCTACTGCATTTTGCATTTGGGTTGCCCTCGTCCGCAGATGCCGATCGCATTTCGGTATTCTCGCACTTGTTGTCTTAGTCTGCAAATGCTAATTTGGAACTTGTTCTTGAGCTCTATGAGAAATTATTGAATGTTCGAAGGTTAGGGTCATTATATTTTTACCGTTCAAGTTGAATTCTTTGAGCTCTGTATTTATTCCGAAATTAATTTTTAATATAAGCTTTAATTACGTGATGCATTGTCTTTTCAATTAGCTATAATTCAAATAGCTTAATATGTTTAGCAGGGACTAAATGGTTGAAGGTGAGTATTTTGTGTTCTTGGTATTCATGGGAGAGTAAAAGAGAAAATTAGAAGAAGGGGGATAGTGCTCTTGGTGTGATGGCCAAAATTCCTCATAGAATGAGTGCATAATTTCTAGTTTGGTTTGATATGACTGGTTGCTAGATAGGTGAGTGTTTTATGGAGGAAAATGTGGAATTTAGTTTTCAAATTCACAAGTATTTTGAATAGAGAGAAATTAGGGGAGGTCTAAGGTGCTTTAATGGAGTTTTGTTGGCTAAGGTTGGTGAAAAAGAAACTATGTTCAGCTAGGTACCTACTATGGCTAAAAATATGATGGAGAAATGAAGAAGAAAATGAAGAGAAATGCTAGCTAGTTGAAGATTGGGAAAAGTTGGAAAAAATTCTGGTTAGCTAGTTAGAAGAAATAATAAGTTTTAACTGGTTTTTTAGCTAGTATTCAAAATATTTTGAATTGGTTTTCAGCTATTAAATAGGAGTATCCTAAGGTCATTTAATGGTGTTTTTTCTAGCCATTACCTTGAAGAAGAACAAGAACCACAAAAGAACTAATTCATAGTATTGAATACCCAAAGTTCTTTGGCTAAGGCAATTACTTGTTTGTTGGAAATTTTCTGGTTTAAACAAGCTATGAAGGGACCGAAATCTTCATGATTGTTTCCATGTTTTGCACACAAAAAGGAGTGCTTGATTTGCAAAGAAATAAATGATGTTTTGAATATTGTTGAATGGCGAATTGTTGAAAAAAAAATTGGTAAATTTTTAGCTACTTATACATCATTTTTAGCTTATTTGTTTTATAGAGCCAACATATACTTCTCTTAGTATTTGGATTGTGTTGAATGAGTATTTTTATTTGGAAATTTGTTATGTGCAAGTGTGTTTGGAAGAGGACCTAGTTGGATAAGCAGAGGTTTACTTGGAAATTTGTTATAAGCATGATTAGTTGAATTGAATAATTGCGCATTTTGAGGTGGCCTAATGCCTGGAAAATATTCATTTTATAGGCGAAACTCTGTCAAAATTTTTATAATATCTGGACCAACCAGTTATATATTGTGCATCTCAAAAAGTAAACTTGATTTATCTTGATTAGTTAAACCTTTTATTTTCTCTATTTTGAAAACTCTCAAGGAGTGTATTTATTTATTTTAACTACTACTAAAAATATGTTTATCATTTCCACTAGTAAAAAGGAGAATGAACACTAATCTGATTGGGATTGAATATATTTTTCATAACGAAACTTGTACGAAATTTGTTGATCATTTGTACACGAATTTGATATCATTTCCCTTCATTCTTGAATATGTTTATTATAACGAAACTTGTAGATTGACTGAAAATATGGATAAATGAATAGGAAGATGGACCAATCGTGGATTGACTCACAAGACCGTTTAGGTGATGAATATAGTAAAGGTCTGGATGCCTTTGTAGAATTTGCGCTAAGAGACAAACCCAATGGATCCAAAATCCATTGTCCTTGTATGAAGTGCCAGAATAGGTATCTTTATGGTATAGTAGATGTCAAACAGTATTGCCAAATGTGGGGTTTCATGTGTTGGTATAAAAAGTGGAGTGTTCATGGGGAAATATACTTATCTTCTCACAATACACCTAGCAACATCCCTTCGACTGAAAATGAACATGGGGTGATATGCGCAGTGTCACAATGAAGATGATATGCGTAGCATGGAAGGATTTTAAGTCGAATTTAAAACAAAAATACTACGTTCCTTTCCAGCTCAGTACAGAGCCTATTGTTTGTCAAGATAAACGGGTTGACGAAAATCAATGGAGGATGTTAGTTGATTACTGGCGTTTGGAGAATACACAGGTCGTACCATAGAAGTTAACTACTTTTATGTCTCAGAACTTGTTTAAATTTTTTATATGTTAACTATTATAATTAATCACAGATGGAGGCCGAGCGGAATAGACAAAATCGATCACATTTGGCATATCCACCGGTCATAGGAAGAATGCCACATTCTGTTATACAGGATAAGGTATTTAGTTTATGTTATACACTATTCAAATGAAATTTATCTACTTTGCTTGAAATTTTTGACACGTCTTTACAGATGACCTCACAAGGCCAACCGACATCACAATATGATATGTTCCTTGCGACACGAAGATGGCACGGTCGGCAGGATGATGGTTTGACTGCAGAGATGATTGTAAGTTATATTCAAATGCTAATTTTTCTGAGTTATTAAAATATGATAACGACATTATATTAACCTAATATAAATTTGATATAATATTTCGTAATTTTGTAGGATCGATTGGAGATAGAGTGGCAGGTATTGCCTGAGTCTGAGCGCACAGAGGAAGCAAAGGATCATATATTTCGGCGATTGTTCGATCCAAAAACAAGAGGTCGTGTTAGGTGTAAAGGAAAGGGTCCAACACCAATGTCAGTTGGTCAATCATCAAGTTCTGCAGCAAATGTTGAGGAGGTCGTCAGGATTGAGGTTGAGGCACGTATTGAGAGCATGCGAGATACTATGCAAGCTGAGATGCGAGCTGAGATGCAGCATGAGCGAGAGGCTTACGAGTCACGTATAGCTGCGCTTTAGGCTACCATGGAAGCATTAGCGCGCAGATTGGATGCAGGCGCATTTGATGTACTACCTATACCTCCATCTAGTGCTTCTACGGCATCTCTTGGTGTTAGTTCCACTTCTCTGCCTGTTAGATCGAGTGATCTTGGCCAGCCTATCCGTCATGATGACTGACATTTTCATTTCCTACTAATTTGAATTTGTACTACAGTTTCTGTATACTGAGGATATACTTGTTTGTATTTGTCTACTGAGGATATTGCTTTTAAATTTGGCAATAAGGAGATTGTGTTTTGTTATATTTGGTGTTGAATTCATTGATTTTATTACATTTGGCTTTAAATTGTACATGTACAGGATTTCGTCCAAATAAAAAATGATTTAGAAACCAAATTAGCCCTAATACGACGGCTTCAACTGTCGTTTTTGCTTAGGGGCAATCAAATACGACAGCCACAGACCGTCGTATTTGACAGACCAAATACGACGGCCATACCTGGCCGTCGTAATTTATCCTACGTATTTGACTGAAACAAATATGACGGCCAGGGTACCAAAAGCGACGTTTTTTCAAAACCATCGCAAAAAATGACCACGGAAAGCAAAAGCGACGAGACCAAATACGATGGCTGTAAAACCGTCATATTAGCCTAATACGACGGTTTTGTAGCCGTTGTCAAGCAAAAACGACGAGATCAAATACGACGGCTGTAAAACCGTCGTTTTTGGCTAATAAGACAGCTGGACCATCAAATACGACGGTTGTTTAGCCGTCGTATTTGTTGTATAATTTAGTAGTGTTTCTAGGAGTTGAAACATCCGTTTTGATGAAACAATCAAAGAGTTTGGTTTCATTCAAAATATGGATGAGCCTTGTGTATACAAGAAAGTTAGTGGGAGTGCAATCGTTTTCTTATTGCTTTATGTAGATGACATATTGCTAATAAGAAACGATATACCAGTCTTGCAAACGGTTAAAATTTAGTTGTCCAAACGATTCTCTATGAAAGACCTTAGAAAAGCAACCTATATTCTCGGAACAAAGATCTATAGGGATAGATCCAAAAGGTTTCTAGGTCATTCGCAGTCTACATACATAGATAAAGTGCTAAAGAGGTTTAGCATGGATCAATCCAAAAAGGAATTTTTACCCATGTCACATGGTGTAAGCCTTGTAAAGTCGATATCTTCCAAGACACAAGTTAAAAGGGATCACATGAGTAAGATTTCATATGCTTCGGCAGTTGGATCTATCATGTACGCTATGATATGTACTAGGCCCGATGTATCTTATGCTCTCAGTTTGACAAGCAGATACCAATCTGACCCTGGTGAGGGTCATTGGACAGCTGTAAAGAACATTCTTAAGTACTTACGAAGGACTAATGATATGTTTTTAGTATATGGAGAATGTGATTTGAAAATAAACGAATATACTAATCCTAGTTTTCAATCTGATAAAGATGATTTTAAATCACAATCTGGCTACGTATTTACATTGTGCGAAGGGGAAATAAGTTGAAAAAGTTCCAAACAAGAGACTATTGCCAACTCTAAGACAGAAGTTGAGTACATAGCCGTTTCTGAAGCAGTTAAGGAAATAAAGATAGAGAGAGTTTCCACGGATGGGAACATAGCTGACCTACTTACAAAAGCACTATCCCAAAAGAAACATGATTATCTTTTGGAGTCATTCGGTATTAGATACATGAATGATTAGCTCTAGTGCAAGTGGGAGTTTGTTAGTGTTGTGCCCTAGAGGTAATCATTGAAGGAAAACGCAGAAACAGGGGAGCCATGGACGAAAAAAAAAACAGAGAGAAAAATTAAACGCAAGCCACAAAGGCCATGCAGAAGCGTGAGGATCATACATTTGCGCTCATTAACCCTTCTAGGTTGAGTAAGAGTGGATTGAACGACTGGAATCGCCTCGCTTTGTCCACTTGAAGGAGCTTCCGGTTAAACACCCGCTAGCCTTCTACTCCGCCTTGTTTGCATTAACGCTTAACTCTCCAACTCTCGGGATATTCCTCAGCCTAACCTCTAGTTGGTGAACACTATGGTGAAGAGGAACGATCTCAAAACTCCTTAGTTCTTTCGCTATTGATTAGCAAAGAACAAGAAGAAACCACAGAGGAAGGGAGAGGGAAAAGCGAGAGTTCCCAGAGAGAGAGAGTCACGTGAGTGTGTAAGGCTAGGGAAAGAAATTAGGCTTTTTCCTTTTCAAAGAGTTGTTTATATTTAGCCTAAACTAGGTCTCTCAATCTCTGATAAATATATCCCCGGGATTTCAAAACACCCGGATGTTATCCTGAGAAACAGTTTGGCCTAACCCTAAACTCCTCTTAACCATAGCTGGAAAAAACCCTAAGGTCTAAGCTATTGGGCCAGATAAATATTTATTATTTTTCTTGGACCCAAAAAGCCCAAAATAATAAACATTAATTATTTATTTCCTAGGCTTATATAAATAACCTAATAAATAATTAATGAGCCCAAATGAACCATAATAATTAATCTTTAATTATTTATTCCTTGGGCCTATATAAATAACCCAATAAATAATTAAACATTAATTATTTCCCCTAGTTTAAGCCCAGGTTAATTTCTTAATTATTCATACTGGACCTAGGCCCTGAATAATTAATTAACCAAATAAACTAGATAATTAATTTCTCTCAACTCCTATTTTATTTATTTATTTATTTATTTATTTTATTCCAGTCCAATAATAAATTAGACTTCCTGAATAAAATAAAATAAAATCCTCTTCAACTGAGACCAATTCCTCAACCCAAAAATAGTTAGGACTTACGGGCTATCTCGAGGACCAAAAAGACACATCGCCTTGGCTGCTAAAATGACCAAAATACCCCTGCTATATAAATAGCTGTATTTTGCATTTTAAATATTTTCTAATATCACCATAAGGAAATATTGACCCCAAGGTCAATGCTGCATTCGCAAAGTCTCCGACCTACAGGTGAAATGACTAAAATACCCCTTTACACATCGCCGTATATTTAGAGAGGAAAAAGTGTACTAACACCCCCCTAAATGACATCTACCATCCTTACGCTTCTAGTCCAATGATCCACGACTTCCTGGAGCGTTTCCGCTTTTCAAGGGAGCTACCCTAAAGCAAACATCTAAGTCATGTTTCCTAGGGCCCTGGATAATTTAGACCATTCGGACAACCACAAGGGGCGATATAGTGTAGAAACTATCTTGTATAAGTCTGTCTTAACTAACTAGTCACACATACCCAACATGCAAGTATATTGGCCCTATGATAGAACCTCAACTACAGTAAATCAAAGTATATGCTTCCAGCTTCGCTAGACCACCAACTCATACTCAAGTCGTAGAGTACTAGTCCACGCTGTAGCGGTAGTAGTCTAGGTTTCTACCATATAGTACTTTGAGAAACCACTACTACAGGTCCTGTTCTACGTATTCGAAATACGCTTATGTCATGAAGTGAGTGGACTACCCACTGGCTAAAGGTAAGCCATTCCCCATTTGGAATTCATAACATAATAACCTAAACATGATGAGGTTCCCAGTCTCATCAATAGGTTAAGAACAAATGTTTATGTGTTAAATAACCCGTGATCCATACCTTACTGTGAAAGACCGCCATTCACATGGATCACTTATTTAAACACAATGGGTCTGTTCCAAACGAAAATCGTGCACAAACAAAAAGTAAATTCACAAACGATTTCTGAAAATAAATTCTTTTATTAAATAATTCGATTTTACATCAGAAACCTAGTCTAAGAGGGCATACAATCCAACAATCATTTGTACATTGTATATGACACATTTTATTTTAATAAAAGGCATTATTTATCTTACAGTTTTTTTTGTTTACTTTTTAGTAATTTAACTATTCGATAAAGTTTCTACTACAACACTGTGTTAAGAAATTCATTATAGAGATCGTGATATGAGATTTTTACTACACTGTATAATATTAGTACTTAAATAGTCCCTGGTTGTAGTATTAATAAGACAGGACATCATTAATGCGTTAAGACTAGCATGTGTTAGACTTTCTGATTTGATCAGGCGGTGGTTCTTATATCCGTAAGTATTGAGATACTCAAAGTTAACACATGGATGTTTATTAATGGAATAAGTTTATTAGATGACCTAACTTTGAGATAATCACATAGATAACTATTTAGTGCCAGTGATATAATCTCAATATAGCAAACGTGCAAGTATTCTTAGACTTGAGATCTTCAAGGTATTTTGTTTGATGAGCATTGTACTTTGATTCCAATCTCCGGAGCTCGATCGAGGGACGCCTATGGGATGGATATTGGGTACATTGTGAGGTAAACGAAAGTAGTTGAAAGGGTAAATAAATGATTCACCACTCCTAATAGTAGGGGCGAATATCTCATGGCCACGTGTAGGAATTACTACTTAGGAAGTCCTTGGCCAAGGAGATTGTGTATTGGAAACAGTTCCAATTGATACACATCTAGAGTAGTGGATTCTTGGTATAAGTACTATTGTATTCGAGCTAGAATTAATTCTAGAGGGAGTTGGCACTAATTCCGTACTCCAAACCGAATAAGATATTATATGGTGAAAGGAGTTAATTGCACTGAAGTTTGTTATTGAAGGGTTCATGTCAAGCCACTTAACTTCCTGGACTCTTGGATGGTCATGATGTGTTGTTAGATACCGCTCATGATTTGGGAATATGGGTTTATTAATTTTTGAATTAATAAATCAATCCTGATTAGAATTAATAAGATTAATTCTAATTAATTATGGATTATTAATCTCAAAGACGTTTGGATTAATTCATATTCTCTACCAATTGACTGGGAAACCTAATAGGTCACATACAATAGAGGATTATATACTCAAGATGTTATTTGATAATATAGTGGGGTTGATTGAGGGAAAGAGAAGTTGTTGTGGACAAATTATAATTAGTTATAATTTGTAATCTAAATTATAATTGAGAGAACTTGATGTTTCCAATTATAATTAGGGAACTCTAATTGTTTTAGAATTCCAATTTTTTAGTGAATTTTTTGGTTTTATATGATGATAACCGAAACCCTAAAAAGAGGCAATTCACACGAAAAACAAAAAGCCACAAAAAAAACCTTCTCTTCTTCTCTCTCTCTCGTTTTGCTAAAAACGTGGAAAAGCCCTAACCGCCATCTTTTTCTGCTAGCATAGGAAATTTTGGTGCTTGAGTGTAACCTCCGTGTGGATTATTGTTAGAGATAATCATACACTGTGATTATAGTGGTTAGACGTTCAACTCTCGTGAAGTTGGATCAAGAGGATTGCTGGATCGCACCTCAACTTGAAGAAGAAATTTTTGTTCTTCAGACGATCAAACAAAGGTAAAAAGTTGTTACCTTTATTATCTTTATGTCTTACTTTCCACACATATGCAGGTCTTGGGATGGTATCTCCTTTTATTCTTCCGCTGCGCCGTATAGGATACGAGCCTGAGATACCCAATACAAGGTGCCGGCCTAACTTTCTTGTGGCGGTTCAGAGTTCTTTTTCAGATCAAATTAGAAATTGCCTAAGAGGTTTACATGTTTCCAATTTGTACTTGGCCCAGGACTTCTGAATGATGATTTTTAGCAACCAAGAGGCCTATTTAACCAAGAACAAAGTGAAGAATAATGTATGAATTCAAGGAATCAAAGCTACAATCTTTCATTGAAGGAGAATTCATCACTCGAAGGAGCATTGTTTCAAGGAGGTTCTCAAAGGAGGAAGAAAATGGCTTGTCTATGAGTTCTTTCTAAAACCTTTGTTTTCTTTTTCTTTGAACAATAACAAGATTAGTGTTTTAATTGTAATTGAATGTTATTTTTGGATTCATGATATTGTAATTTATTCAATCATTGATCAATTAGTTGTTGTTCTTGGTATTTGATTAATTGCTTTTATTTGATAGATTGATAAAGTTGAATTTCTTTCTAATGGACTTAGGAAACGAAGTTAGATTGAGTTCAATTTAGTTAATTCTATATACTTGTTATCTTAATTGGATTAGAAAAGAAGGTCGATAATTAAACCTAAGTAATCAAAGATTGGTTAATTTCTCCTAGAGTATAGGGCCATTGGCAAATTTTATATTTATATTACCTAGAATATAGGGATATTCATAAGGAATGAGTTTAATGCATTTCTTTAATTATGTTAGTTTGATTGGAAAATCTGCTAATTTAATCGAGAAATAGTGATTCTATAGATTGAAAAAGAAGTGGATTCTATTTTTATTCCTTCAAGATGCCAAGACATTAATTAATTGTGATAAGTGTTGGATAGTTCATGCCATATTCTTAAGAATAACTATTTAATTCAATATTTTTTCTCCAAGAGTTGTGTATGTATTTTGTCTTTATCTTTATTTTTATTTTTATTCTTTATCACTCTAAGTAGCAGGTTAAACATTGAATGAAAAGTAATTAGTATATACTTATTCTTTGAAGATCGATACTCGTTAATGCCTTATACTATGCTTAATGATGAGTGCACTTGCTCGTATGTATAATTTGAGATTAATATTTTAATTTAAACTTAATTGGGAATGGATACAAAATTGCATGATTTTTATATATCCAAATTTAACGCATCAATCTCGCTTCAACTTTATAGCTGCAGGCGATGAGACAATGCTAAAGTTTTGAGCCTCACTCTACGGAAGAGCTCGAGCCTTACTTCTTGTAAATATGCCTTGACTTGAAGCTTGTAAAGCCTTGCCAACAGTTGCAGCGGCTCCATGACATCAGCAGCCTTTGAATAAACAGATGTAGATTTGTTATTCGTTGGGTCATTAAATTGATTTGTGCTTGCACTTGAATTTGGAATTATTTTGAAATTTGAAAATAAGAGATGGGAGGAGGAGATTGTTCCACTAGGTGTGTCAAAAATTTGTAACTCGATGAAATTTCAAGTCTGCAAATTAAAGACAAGAAAAATACCAAAAAATACAAAATATTTAGTAAATATTAAAAGTGGTTACAAATCTTCAAAAAGTCCTCCAATGCAAGATGAGTCCTCCGATTCTTCTCTTTTGAAAAATATTGATTCGAGTGATGAAGAGTTTGATCTCAGATTGAATAGAATTTGATGATGAACATTTGATTGTCAAGCTTTCAAGATTTGTTTAATGAAGAATCAAATGAATGCCCTAAGATTTGATAAAGCTTCTGAACTTTGATTTGATGAAGATTCTGAACTTTGAATTTGTAGAAGAAGCTTGAATGCTGAAGCTTGGATGAATTTTGATGAAGATTTAGACTTTATATGCTGAAAAAGCTTGATTTTGCTGAAGTTTGAATATTGTTGAAGCTTCAGTTTGTTGAAACTTGAGCTTGAACTTTGAATTTGTTGAAGCTCGGGATCCCTTGAACCTTTAAGAAAATGCCTTATTTATAGATTTAAGATTACTTGACTTTAGCATAAACAGCCAATGTGTAATTTTTAAGAAGCCCCTAACAAACCCTAATGGACTTGGGTTTGAGATGATTTAGGCTTCATTTAAGTTCCATACTATTTGGGTTTAATGGATCTTGAATAAGGGTCTTAATTTAATGGCCCAATCCAATTTTATTTAATCCATAATATATTGAATTTAATATGAAATGGACTCTTTACAATGGCCCAGTTTTAATAGCCCAATTCCATAATATATTAGATTTAATGGACTTTTAAGAATGGCCCAACTGCATTAATCTAAGAATAATTATATTTATTCATGGATTTATTTTAATTAATTAAGACTAAAATATTTAATTTTCTTTTAATCTTGATCAAATAAAATAAAAAATATTTTTTCCATATTTCCTTGTCTACGGTAATCGTGTTACAAAGTTTTTTAACAATATTGCATGTGGTTTACAGGTAATATGGAAGGATTTTAGGTTATTTCCAAGCTTACATTCTGGCATTCTGGGAGCAAATAACCTTAAGGTTGCATTTTGGGAATAAGATGAGGTCTCATTCCTAAAATGCGACCATGTGGTATATATATTCTCTCTCTCTTTTTTTTTTTTTTTTTTACAATTTCCAAAAGTTGCAAAAAAATTATTTTGGTTCAAGAAGGTGGCATTCTTCAAATGCGATCTTCTTTTTGGAAGTCACATATTAGGAATTTTCTCTACAGCTGCCCCATTGTCAAAATTTTATTGAAAAAGAGGCCCATTTAATAGAAATTTTGAAGAAAAGAGCAAGAGATGAATCTAGAAGAGGGAGAGAGGACAAGTAGTGGGGTGCTCATTGAGAAGAGAATAAGCAAAAAAAGGAAAAAAGATGATGAGGACATGGTAGTGGTTGGTGAGAGAGAGGAAAAGGAAAAGAAGGCCAAAGAGGGTAGCAGTGAGAATCACAAAAGGAAAGAGACATAATTGAGTGGTGGAACCCATTAATTTGGTAAGAAAAAGAAGCAATATTGTTCAAAATTTACTTCGGTATATCAAATGCTTTTCACTTGCCTTCAAACTATTAAATCATGACATTATCCTTTTGGTAGTTGATTAACGGTCAATTGGCAATTTTGTCAATTGCGTGTGTTGCACATAATATTGTTGTCATTGCCATCACCATCTTTGTCTATTGTGGCACCATTTCTTATCAACTATTTAGAAAAGTTGGCAATATTGCCAGAGCAACTTCCCTCTTGCCAGAGTAATTTTTGTTCCAATGACAAGTCTACCATTCTTTAGCAATGCAATAATATTCTCCAAATCTCCATCATTTATTTCACTCCTCTCTTCTCTCTTTCCTATTCCTATGTAAAGTAGTAATATTTTATTCTCTCGCCTAATCTTTTCTCTTCTCTCTTCTCTTCTCTCTTTCTTTTTTCTTCTCTCTCCATGGTCCCTCTTTTCTTTCCTTTCTCCTCTTTCCTCTCTCACACAAAAATCTACCCCCTCTCTTGTATTCAGTTTTTGTCCCCACTTCCATCTTTTTCTTCTTGCATCCTCACATTCTCATCATAAATGTTGCTCTGGCATGAGATATATTACTTTTCATCTCTTGATAAGTTGGAAACCATGTGTTTCTCTTTTCAAAAGTGTGAAATTGAGATCATATCAAATTTCATTACCTGCATAAAATTGACATATTCTTAAATTCTAAATGTATGAAATTTGACTCAAAAGCGGTAGAATCCAATTGACAAGTCTGCGATTCAAAATCTAAGAACCACAACTCTAAGATTGCAGATACTTCTTCAAATCCCCAAAACCAAATATAGAAACAAAACAAAAATATATAGCCGATAATTTTTCACTTTTCACAGAAATCAATGTTGTTAAAACCAGACCTCTACTTTAAACTCCTCTTCTCCCTGCTTTCTAGCCTGATCCATCAACTTAATTGCAACTTCCTCCCATTTTGAAGCATTCCTCAATAGACAAAGCCAAATGCGACATGCCCTATTATGTTAGACTTCTGCAAAAGCACCAGTGGCAGAATGCAACCACTTGAAAATGAAGATGTGAAGCCTTTGTTCTGTAGCTCCTTGATTATTTGCAAAATTGTTTGTTTTCTCATCATAGTCAACACTTTTGAAGCACACAAACAAAAAAGAAAACAATAAAGAGGGGAAGACAGCAACAGTAAAACTTAATTAAACAATGTGGCTTGAACAAACTCATAATCAGACTAAAAAAATCAGCCATTTCAATCCTTTGCATAGTTTCCTCAAGAACCAACTAGAAGTTTTATAAACTAAAAACCTCCAACAATTTTCAGGAATGAGAAACTAGAACCTAGTTTGTTTCCAACGAGGCAAGTTTCACACCAAATGAAGAATTCACAATCTCTAACACTCTAGAATGTCGACATTACAAATACATTAATCATTTCTTATTTCTCAACAATTGAACACGAAAGAACATAAATTATCAATCCTCGGGAAAATACACCCCCATAAAAACAGTCTTCATGGGGGGAAAAAAAACAGACTCACTCTTAAGGGCCTTCAAGTGCATAGACACTTTGCTCTGGATGTAGCAATAGTAGCTAAAGGCTACAAGCAAAGAAGCAATAGCAGTAGAAGCAAAGACTAAGATTATAAGTAGAACCGTACGCTCTTTCTTCTGGTACTCAACATCTTCAGCTACTTCCATAACTATTTTGTGGATGAAAACTAAAAAAAAAAAAAAAAAAAAAACAAGCAGTGATTTCTAAACAAGAAAACTAGGGAAAGAAGAGCAAGAGAAAATAAGGGGTACTTTTCCTTCTAATTTTCTTCAAGTTTTGAACTTTGAAGTGAAAAAGTGTTTTTTCAGTGGCATTATACAGTCTTTTTCTGTATCTTTTGGCATCAATTTTGTCTTCATCTCTGGCACGGAGAATAGTATATTGCTTCCATCGTTATTGTACTATTACTATTACAGCTGCTGCATTTTCTTGGTGTAAGCACCCCCCAAAAAAAAATAAGAATAAGAATAAACCACACAATACACACTGGACAAATGAGCATGTGAAGATGAAAGATAAAAAAGATAGAGGTGGGGACAAAAAATGAATATGAGAAAGGGAGGAGATTTTCGTGTGAGACAGGAAAGAGAAGAGAAGAGAGAGGAGGGGAGAAAAAAGAGGGACCATGAGGAGAGAGAAGAGGAGAGGAATCGTGAAGGAGAGAGAAGAAAGAGGGAAGAGAGAAGAGAAGATAAGGAAAGAGAGAAGGGAGAAGAAATGAGGGAGATGAGAGAGGAGAGAGAAGAAATGAGGGAGATAAATGATGGAGATTTGGAGAATATTATTGAATTGCCTAAAGAATGGTAAACTTGTCATTGGAACAAAAACCATTCTAGTAAGAGGGAAGTTGCACTAGCAATGTTACCCGTCATTTAAAAATTTAATATATCACATTCAAATCTAATATAAAAAAAATTTATAATGTATCACTAACATTTCTAAAATCACAAATTCATAATTTTTTTCCATAATTAAAATATGTAGAAATTTGAGAAATAAGTAAAGCTCTTTGTTATTAAAATTTAGATTTTGGTCAAAGTTACAAATCCATGACTATTTATAAGCTTCCTTTAGATTTAAATTCAGATTCTTAATGTTGCCATGCATTTCAAGACGAAATGAAATTGGAATTGAAGAAGACCCATTTCGTCAAAATTGAGGAAGACCCATTTCATGACCAAATGAAGAGAAAGAAAAGAAATTACATATAATTTGACTTTGAAAGAAAAGGAAAAATGAAATTACATGCCCATTTCAAGACGAAATCATATTTGGCAATTGTGCAGCTAATGTTGACAGATCTGAAATCCTATGATTTCAAGATGAAATCATATTTGACTTTGAAAGACACCTCCAAGGTTTGCAAATCCAGGACTATCCTTTCTGTATTACTGCCCCCAATCCCACGCTCCCCCAACACATGCAACCGAGAAAGAAAAATTTATCGGGTAGGGTCACGAAATGAGTTTGGACAGATTTATCGGTTAGTTTCACTTAATGTATACCTAAAAGTTAACGGTTACAAATTTTTTCTCGATCTACGGAAGAAAAAAAAAAGTGATAGGAGATCCAAATATTGGAGATTTGGACAGATTGAGATTTCCTAGTAGCAGGCAACAGATTATAACGATTAAAAGCATGATTGTTTCGGTAATAGATATTTAACAAGTCTTGTAGTTTAAAGAAGAAAGAACTCTAAAGTAGAAGAACAAGAAACAAGAGTAAAAAATTCAAAAATAAAAAATAAAAAATAAAATAGACATATATTAATAAATAATATAAAATAATTTAAATATTCTTAAAAATATTATGTGCGTGTCACATAATTAACGGAATTAACAGCTACCTATTGGTCAACTAATAAAATGATGGTATGGGAATGATTTGAGAGTTGAAGACGAACGGAAATCATTTTAGAGTCGGAGAATAAAAATTGATTTTTTTTTTAATAGTTTAAAAATCATCAAAATTATCTATCCTTAACAATAAATGGTTTATTAATTGAAAGGCAGAATAGACATTTTGAACAAAATTGCTCTGGTAAGGAGGAAATAGCTTGAAGCAAAAGTGGAGCAAAAAAATGCGGGAACAGAAAGTTTTTCCATCTTCCACAAGGGAGCACTTGTAACAATGTGCTTAGTGCAAATTAATGAACATCCTTTATAAATTATTAAGATGTATTTTTCGCTTCCCATGCCTAAAACACTCCAACAACCATTAATCATGAGAGACAAATTTATTTAACACATATTGGAGATCAAACACAAGCATATTTTTATAGTTTAAATTTTGTTTTTCATTACAAAGAACATATATAAAATAAATAAATACTATCTTCCCTATTTCAACTCTGATCCTTGTAGAAATTTAAATTATAAAAAATTCTCAACAAATAATACAAAAAGAAAAGATCTTATTAATGCCTAGAAGGCCTCAATGAACATTTGGTTATTACATGCAACTGTATACATGCTCCTTAGTCGTAGTCATTAGCATAGTTTTTACTAGCGAATACATTTGCAAATTCCCAGAGCCCTAATACATTTAGGATCTACTAAATTCATCAAGCTATGTTGAAGAATAATTCCTCAGCCAAAACCAAAACCATCTCCAGTTATGGTCCCTTTCCTCTGCACAGTGATCACTGATTGAGGATGATTACAATACGTCTTGTGGAACCTTTTTACCAAAAACAAAGGTGCTCAAGTCACAGAAGTTCTTATTTGTAACCAGAGAGTTTCTTAGAACTGAAAGAATGAAAATTGGGGGTAGTCAGGATCATATCTTGGCTTTGTAACATCAACCAGTGCATTTTGACCAGCAACAGCAATTCTGTTAAGCAAAACAGAATTGAGAACCTGTTAGGATAAGAAAATGCATTAGGGATTCTCATCAGGATGGTTATTGCTCAAGCAACTCTTTTGGAAAGATTAGAGGAATGAGAGGATACTTGAGGGAGATTTCACTGCACCAGTTGACTACTATTTAACAAGAATAGGTATGCAGCAGTGGCAGGGAAGTAGAAAACTAAAGAAAATGAAACAGAGATTAACCTGCCAGATCAGCCTGGGGGAGCTGCTGTGCTTCATAAATTTCATGACATGAAAAATATATCCCCAGACAGAAAAACTTCATCACTGAGCGCTTTTCAAGTACATTAAAAAAAAAAAAAAACTGGAATATAAACATCTTTTTTGTTGGTTATAGTATCCATTTTCTGTGTTCTACTACATGGGTCTTGTTCCATACCACCCAAATACTGCTGGAATCTACATAAAAAGATTGTTCATCTTTCATAAAATTCTCTAATAGGGAAAAGCTACTTTGCATGATATACCTACTCAGTTTCAGATATGGAGAACAAAGACATAGCAAATGCTTGGTTAGGAGAGTGCAGCATTAAAAAATTGCTTTGAGATTTGACATTTTCTTTTTTCATTTTGAAAACCTTTTTTTTTAATGCAATGGGCAAGGGAATGTGATATGAATGCTAGACCTCTTGCTCAGTAAGGAGTTCTTTTTCCAACTAAGTTTTACTGCCTACCCATGGGAGTTTAGACACCTTTTAATCAGAAAACCAGAAATTACACAAGGCAACATCAAGTTTTATGGCAACATCAAATTTTATCTACTTATTCCAATTAAAATATGTCCTTGCTCAAACACAAAATAATCATTCAGAATAATATAACAAGCCAAGATATTTTCTAGCATTCTTAGATCCCAGAACTAAGAAGAAAATTACAGCAAAACAGCTAAGCAAATTTCCCCCAAAAAAAACCTTCTGAAACCTATATTGCCGGAACCATTGCACACCTCATTTCCCTTTTCTCAAAACATAACCTTGAAATTAGTATATAAAATGCACACTAATGAAGCCTTTATCACATAACAAGGCAAATCCTCATTCCCATATTGCACTTTCTCTTCCATTTGCAACCTTTTCTTCTCTGGGATGTCAGTTCTCAAACATTGAGAGTTCATTCATTCTAGAACTCATTCCAAAAACAATTGTTCTTGGGGATCACAAACTCTGAGAGTTTAATCTCCATCGTAATGGAGATGCTATTCTTTTCCTTATCCTCCCCTCTATCAGGTCAAACTTGCACTTTATCATGGATAAGCTCCCATTACCAAACCCTTCATGCACAACCACACACATATTCTTGTATTTTTCATGTTGACAACATATAGTAATCATCCCATATAATGTAGAACTTTCCTTTTATTCTCTCTTCATCTGCCCATATATCCCAGAAAAATTTTCATTGTCCATAAAAATTTGAATCCTATTAGTACGTATTCCATGATGTCTCAATGGGTAATTGATCCCACACAGGTAAAATGTTCAACCTTTTAGGGTTTCTGTTTCTTTGGTATGCATTTCTCTGTGCTGAAATCTGGTGTCCTGAGAACATCCCTAGTGTACAAAGCAGAAACAGGTTAAAGTTTACATAGATGATCAATTTAACCTAGCAGAATCCATTTAAGAACTACTGGGGCTTCAATTGTTTGCCTTCTGCCATATTTGAACCTGTAACCTAGCCCATTGTCAGTTGTTAAATATACAATCTTCACATATGTCCTGAGTTTTGAACAAGATCCAGCCATTGTCAAGTTTCTCTAGCCTTCCACAAAAGAAATGACTGTTGTTCTTTTCTAATATTTGCAAAATTTTTCAAACCTATATGACTGAGTCAAAAGCTCCACATCCACCTTTTTTGTTCTTCTTCCTTCTTTGAAGTAAATTATGTGAAAGCAATCCATGTGGTAAATGGGAGCCACTGAATGCATTAACCCTACTTTACCCATGAAAATGATGGTAGGCCTATCAAGAAAGTGAAAGGAGAGGAAACATATAGTGCTGGCACATTAAAGGGGAGTTGGAGATTACCTATCTCTGAACTGTTTCAACTGCTTCCTTCACAAGAGTTCCTTCATCATGGCCTGAAAGAAATAGATTCCGAGACCTATTTCATCAATATTGTACCGGATCAGTAAAACACTTCAAGTTACTGTACATGCTTAAACAAGTCTAACAATCTGCTATCTGTTGCACTCCCAGTTTCCTTGCTCAGAAATTAGATAACTTGCATACATACACAATAGGTGGAAAACTCAAACTAAAAGTAATGATATATGTGTGCATGCAAAACATCAAGTTCTGGGAACTATTTCTTTGATCTTTGGTTAATCTGAAGCAAAAGGTCAATGAATCAACAAACTTGCTTGGTTTGGGCCAAAAAAAAAAAAAAAAAAAAAACATGTGATGACAAATTATAACTAAACACTTCAGATATGAAACATGTACTATTTGCCAATGATCTGTATTCCTGGCTCAGTGATTCATTTACCAATGATTTCATATCTGGGTTGCATTTCTCACTAAGGTGCTCTATCTACTTTTTTTTTTTTTTTTGGGCATTTTTTCAATATGCAACAAAATGTTAGGTGCAAGCAACAATGACCAAAAGGAAACTAAGAATCAATTGCAGAAGACCCAGGAAACTTTCCAGCTTTTCTGCATTGAAAAGTTTAAAGATGGAATCAGCCTTGACAAAAAAACCTCATGGTGTTGATCTAATTTCTTGGTCTTCAACGATTTGAGAACAAAAAAAAAATTAAAAAAATACACCTTGTATTTCTTCTATTCCATGTCAAAAAATATATTGTCGCTATTTCCATATGTCTGATGAGCATCTTGCATTACAGGTAGAAGCTTCTCTTGTAGTAGCATATAAATCTCTGCCATTTCAGTGTGAGACTTATCTCCAGCTAAGAATAAATGATTCCTGCCCTTTACTTCTACTTGACTAAATCCAGGCACCTTGTTCACTTTTCTTTCATTCATCTTCCTTCTTACATAAGCAAATCTGTCCCACATGCCACATGCAGCATACAAGTTAGCCAAGAGTACATAACTTCCTGAGTTAGATGGCTCAAGCTCTAATAATTTCTCGCCCGTGATATTTGCTAGGACAACTTCACCATGCAACTTGCATGAGCCCAGCAGTGCTCCCAGAACAGCAGCATCACATTCCCCTGGAGGCATATGGCAAATCACTCTCACAGCCTCATTAACTAGCCCAGCTCGACCAAGAATGTCAACAAGACAACAGTAGTGTTCTCCCTTGGGATCTATATCATAAGCATACGTCATGGAATTGAAAAGTCTTTGACCTTTCTTGACAAGACCTGCATGACTACAGGCCGATAAGACTCCCACAAAAGTTACCTCATCTGGCTTATTACCTGATCGTAGCATCCTTGCAAATGCCTGTAATGCTAGTTTCCCAAAACCATGATCGGAATATGCCAGAATAATTGATGTCCATGAAACAACATCTTTTGCCTCAACATTCTCAAAAGCAGTTTGAGCAGAGGCAATGTCTCCAAGCTTTGAATACATGGTAATAAGTGCATTGGTAAGTGAAGTCTCTTGATCAAGACCAAGCCGGATAACAAACCCATGAGCTTGTAATAACTCAACAATATGCTCACACGAGATCAACACACTAGTCAGAGTAATGACATTCGGACTATGGGAGTTGCGAAGCATCAGAACCAAGTGCCTGATAGCTTCAATTTGTGGTCCAACTTTTGCATACCCATCAATAACTGCATTCCAAGTCGCAGTGTTCCTCTCAGGCATCATACTGAAAAGCTCGCTAGCCTTAATCATGAGTTCTTCATCAGCATAGGCTGCAATCATAGCATTCCATGCAGTTACATCCTTGCCTGGCATCTGATCAAAGTACTTACGAGCCAAGTCAGTCAATCCATTTCGTGCAAGACCTGAAACCATAGTGGTCCAGGAAACTGCATTTCTCCATGACATTGAATTAAATAGATTCACAGCTTCATTCACCTTGCCAAAATCCAAGCAACCTTGGATGATAATATTCCAAGAATAGACATTGCGTTGTGGTATTTGATGAAAAAGTCGAAGTGCTTGATCTATTTGACTGTTATCCACATAAGCTCTGATCATAGCAGTCCAAGCAACCACATTTTTGGCAGGCATTTGATCAAAAGTTTCCCGCGCTTTATTAATGAAGCCATTTCGAGCAAAACCCACCAACATTGTAGTCCAGGATACCACATTTTTCTCAGGCATTTGTTCAAAGAGCTGACAAGCCTCATCCACTCTGCCATTTTTAAGATACCCAGAAATCAAACCCGTCCAAGAAAACACATTTTTACCGGGCATACTCTCAAAGATGGTCCGAGCAAGTTCAAGTCGTCCAACCTTGGCATAAGCATGGACCATTGCGGAATCAGCCACGATGTTTCTCTCAGGCATTGCATGATAAAGACTCTCAGCTTTCTGGAGATCATTGTTTTTAAGATAAATGCTGACCATAGATGCATAAGAAACAACGTCTCTCAGAGGCATTTCATCGAACAATTTTCTAGCTTCATTGATTTTCCGTTGACTACCTAAGTTACCCAATTCAAGATTATTCTTGTAAATGGCATCCTCTAATTCCGGGCTCCAGACAGTAGAAGGACTAAGTAAAGATGGCGACTGCATGTGCATTTGAGAATTTTGCGGCTTTGCTGGGCCGAAATACTGCCTCGCGGAAGCTGGAAGCTTCAAGACATAACCGCGAGCACAACATTGAAGTGAATATGAACTCCTATGTCGTAGTCCCGATGCAACTATTGGCACCATGAATTCCTGCTACTGCTTCTTGTTAACACTGCCCAAATAAAAGTATCCAGAGGGACAAATTCATCATTCTTTCTTGGGTTTCTGCAGGTGTGTAGCCCGAAGCCAATGGTCTGTCTATCCTCTGTAAGGGAACAATCTCTATCTCACTCAAATTGCACAGAGTAATTAGCGAAATTCATCAATCAAATTTATTTTCCCAAAATTTTTACCTAGATAAACCCTGCTGAAAAAAAAATTCCCAGTTACCAATACTTTTTTTTTTTTAAAGAATGGAGGAAGGAACCTAGTGTTTCTTTCAATAGTATAACCCTCCAATGTATATGCAGTCAACCATTGTAATTTCTGATTTGCTAAGAATGGTAAGAAATATTGAAATTGAAAATCGACATTGAAGGCACAACTATGGAAATAGTACCAACTGATGCGTTGGGTACTCTCTCAAAGTAATTGGCTGCGGAAGGAAGTAGGAGGATGTTTTGTTCAAATTAGATTTGTGTTTGTCTTAACTGTATAATAGGATCTTAATCCCACGTTTTGGTTGATTTTTTTTGTAAATTATGCTTTTGGAACCCCTTTTTAGAATTGAATCAAATGTACTCGTTGATTTGTTTGGATAGACATCATAACTAGTTATACATTTCTCTTGGCTCAAATGCAATTGTTCTGGTGCAAATACGAATTTCTTTTCATATATATATATATATATATATATATATATATATATATATATATATATTTGGAAATTAAAAAAAAAAAAAAAGAGTCAAATGCCCCTGAACAGCATGAAGTATTTGCAGCGTATGCTAAGAGAATATTCTGATACATATATATTAAAGATTAATATCATACCAATAAAAAAAATAGAATCTAAAATATGGTCTAATATTAATCACTATCTAGTCCCAACATCATTAGACTAATAAAATCAAATATATACGTGAAGTGTATTATACCAATCAAAATCAAAATAAAATACTTCCACTGACAGATTAATCATATCCAAATATAGCAACATGTTTCTTTGGACTTTAATTTAGACTTAGGTTGTACTCCATCTGTCTATAAATAATAGGTCTAATTGTAAAAATTATATATATTAAGAAATTGTGAAATTTTATAATAAAAATTATTAAAATGTCCATTATACCATTTAGAATATTTTTATTATCTTTCTCACCTCATTAATTTGAATCTTATCACTCTAATAATTATATGTCTCTCTCTTCACACTCTTTATTTTAGAGTCTTCTTTTCACTCATATCACCTCATTAAATTACACTTTTGACTATTTTTATAGGATAAATGATTTTATTATTGGTTAAAATAACTTCAATATTAGTAATTATAATACTAATTAATTGGTAGAAAATTGTGCTAAGAGTAAAATTGAAAAAAAAATAATTAAATACAACCTACATTTAGAAAGTAGACAGTTATTTTTAGACAAAACAAAAATAAAATTAGGCTAATTATTTGTGAATGGAGGGAGTACTTGATAAGGATTGGATTGAAATGAATATGTCAAAATTTAATAAAATATTATTAAATATAGAATACATGTGGATCTAATAATTAATGAGAGAGTTGTTGCGAGTATATGACAATTCTTGGAAAATGAAAATTATTTAAACTGATATTATTTGAAATTGAAGTTTTAGTTTTGATTGGAAAAAATTTCTTCCCAAATATAATTTATTCATAACAAAAGTACCAATAATATATATATATATATATATATATATATATATATATATATATAAGTAGCTGCGGAAGCACCCTGCAACGACACATGGCATCGTTAGCTATTAACATTAGGCAGTATGAAGTTTAAATAAATATTTCCCTTTTTTTTTGGAAGAAATTGAAGGGTTTTCTTTTTAAAATATCATGATTATTTAAATTCAATAAATTCATATGAACCAATATAATGATTTTCTTTTCAGATTCAGATAATTCATATAAATTTAGAAGAATTTCTTAATAAAAGTTATCTGTTTATCTCTCTATTAAATACTCCTTCAGATTCAGATCATTAAGATTCAGGTAATTTAGATGACTTTGAATGAATTTTTTTTCATAAAACTAATTTTTTTATCTCTCTATTAAATACCCCTTAGCCACAAGAATAAGCAGCAGCACCGCCCAAGCAAGAATAGAGCCAATCAGATTTATCAAATTTGTAGAGTTTTAGGTTGTCCAACTGAAAACGAGTGGCCTTGAGAACATGAACTTGCCAAAAGTTTCCTATACAAGTTTCCCAATATCAACAATGCAAAAGCTATGCATCTCTATACTATGATACCGTTTGCAAGCTCTGATGCATCTCTATACTATGATTTTAGATTTGCTGCAAGAAATGGGTGACCAAAATGGCTCTACAAAAGTTTCTACTAGACTACAGCCACCACGACCAATGATTTCTGTTCCACCTTGGACTTCCTTTGAGGCCCTCTTTGGGGGTGGCTCTGTACTGGTATTTAATCCCGGTCTTATGGCTTTGGTGTCCATTATGTTTTCCCCTAACTCCAATTCTTCCTCTTTCTTTTAGTTGCTTGCTGGAGCCATAGCTTACCCGATGGGAAATCCTACCTTTTCAACACCCTAGAGTAATTCGATTGAAATTCATCCCAAGGAGAACCTTGTGGATGGAAGTGATAAAGGGGTGGGGTACAAGCAGAACAGGCCGATGGGGTTGATGGTGGCTCACTCTCCTTTGTTTTTAGGCCCTCCTAACTTAGGATCCATGCAAAAGGCCTATAGCATTTAAGGCATTGTAGCATCCTTTCTTCCAATCTTGCTATCCCATTCCAGTTCAAGTTCGAGAAGTAAGAAGCAGTGCGAGGAAGAAGGTCAAAGAAAGTGTTCCAATTCCAAAAAGTAATGTGGAGTGGAAGGTCGAAAGTGACACCATAGATATCTATGGCAGTTATATGAAACGACCAAAGAGAGTGGGAAACAATGCTAATCCAATGGTTATAACATTGTATTTGATAGAATCATAAGTATCATATGCTATACGGGATATTTCAAGTGAGAATGGGACCTTAAATTCCATTGAGTTAACATGAAATGTAAAACTTTTCTTTGAGTTATTTTACACGTTGTGGTTATGGGTACTGCAAATGGTTATTGATTTTTTTTTTCTTTTGATTTTGGTTTTGGATGATTTTATACTGGAATGGTATTCAACCAGGAATGATGCACAAGAATCAGATGTGCACATTCACAAAGTAGTGAGTTTGCTTCTTTTATTTATTTTTTCTTTTCCTTTCTTTTTTACACTACAGATGCATATGCCCTCAAAAGCGCTTGGCTTTAAATAGAAAGCAAAGCACATGGAATTAAAGAAATTAAAGAGATAACAAGATAAGGACTACTACTATTATTATTTTATTTATTTATTTTTAATTTTTTAGGCCATTAAGATAAGTATTATTAGTAAATTATGTTCGCTTTGCTATATATAATCTTGCATTTTAAGTTTGTTAGTTTAATGATGAAGGAAATATATTTTGTGTGCATTTGGCAGAATAATCAAAATGTGCATCTTTTATGTATTTCACTTCATTCTTTTTAACATTTAATTGAACGGCTGGATCTTTTGGATTTGGAAATGGTAAACAGAATACTCCTACTATGTAATAGTTGGGCATTTAGCAGTTAAGCATTACATTATCAATTCTTAAAAGATGGAAAAAGGGTAGTTGAACAACTAGTTGAAAATGGCAACTTTGAAAGTTAATAATTTTTAACTCATGAAACAATTAATGGGAGTTATTCTTGACATGTTAAAGATTGTTTTGATTATGGTAGAAGCTATTTTCATGGTAGGAATCCATAATTACATGTCATTAAAGTTGGGTGTTTAACCATTTGGGAACTCATGTTATACATGAGTCCCATATGAGAAAAGTTGAGGAGTGTTAAAGCCCTTATATACTAAAAGATTTTTCTATGGACTTGATAGAAAGCCTAAGGTAGTGGGACTGCCACACGCGCAAGCCGCCCGCCCGGTCCGGTTCAGGCTTGGCCATGTTTTCACGTTCCTTTCCTTTTTATTTAGCTCAATTAACTCTAACTTGTATAGGAAAAGGAAAGATTAAAACTGATAAGAATTAGGTCTCCTAATTCGGATTAATATAGGATTTTTCTTGAGGTTGTAAAAAGAACAAAGTCGCCACTTTGATTTGGAAGAAAAATAGCTACTTCTTTTGTTCTCCCTCTTGCAATCCATATTTTTCTGACTTAACGGAACTGGCGAACTGAGGAGATTTTCGAGGTGATCATAGTTGGTGTACGTCGACGGCGATTTGAGACTATCTTATCCTGCAAGGAAAGTCGTTGTACCCATTGCACTGGTAAGTGGGGCGAATAACTTCTTGAAGACAAACCAATATTGAACTGATGATTCAGTCTGTGTTTCTATCAGATAAGTTGTTGTCCAGTTCTACTGTTCAGGTCCGTTACTGACTTACTTTTCTGTTTTGAATTCTACTTGGTTGCTTTGCGTTTGGACTATTTGGCCTTATCGGCTTTGTTGATAATTGATAATTACACTTTTGTTAAAGCCCTGGTCGAGTATATGCAGTGCTTGTTCAATTCAGTTAAGTTGCCTATCTGTGCTCATCGTTATCAATTTCTAACAGTATTCAAGAAATTATTCTACAATTATTTATTTGTGTGCAATGGCCAATTCATCAAGTACTGCTTCTACTGCATAGAAGCCTTTGATTGACTTGAATGGTCTACCGGACAAATTTAGTCCGTGGCAGAATTTTAAGCTTTGGCAACAACGCATGAAAATTTGGTTGACCATGAAAGGCTTGTTGTCAACAGTGCAGGTTGACAGGCTTGTACCAACTGAAAGACATCCTAGAGTAGTTAAGATTGCCACATGGGATGAACAAAACAATGTAAGCAGAGGGGCAATACTGTCAGCCTTAACAAATGTTCTCTTTGATGTCTACTGTTCTGAGTCCTACACAATAAAGATGTTATGGGATGAGTTGGATAGGAAATATAATACCGAAGATCAAGGCCTGGAGAGGTATTATGTCTCTAAATTCTTGAAATTCTGGATGGTTGAAGGTAAGTCTGTGATTGAACAAACTCAAGTGTTACAATTGATTATTCACTCACTCCATGAAGCGGATATGGAACTTCTTGAGAAGTTTCAAGTGATGTCAGTGATAGAAAAATTTTCTAAGTCTTGAGAGGATTTTGGTATGTCTCTCAAATACAAGACGGAGAAAATTTCTCTAAACGGTCTAATGAAATCAATATCCATTGAAAAACAACATAGGAAGAATAGTCATATTGTACTTGTTGAGTCTAATGCCTATGTGGTGACTAATGGAAAGAAGAGCAATAATCAGAGAAATGTGGGAGTTAATTCAAACTCTAAAAATATAAACAAGACAAAAGGTAAGGCCAAAAAGAAATCAAAAGCAAACAAACTTTACTAGAATTGTGGTCAAGTTGGGCATTGGACTAAGGGCTGCCCGTCTAAGAAGTCCAAAGTCAAACAAGGATCAAATTCTGAAGCACAAGTCAATGTGATGTAGATGATACTAGTCAAATGGAAGCTGATTTGAGTACACACTCCACCGAGGTGTGTACCATTGAGATTGGGACTAGCATCACTACTTGTAATGATGAAGAAATGTATATTTTTGTTAACCCAAAAGTCTTTACTATTTATAAGCCACTTGAATGGCTGGTTGATACTAGAGCAAATGTGCACGTTTGTGCTGATAAATTACTTTTTGTGTCGTACCAGTCAATTAAAGGAAAAACTATGAGGATGGGGAACTCAGTGCAGCCAATGTGTTGGGGATTGAACGCGTGGACTTGAAGTTTCCTTCAGGGTGTATTCTTTCTCTTCATAGGGTGCAATATGTTCCAATAGTTCGTAGAAATATTCTTAGTAGTTCATGTTTAGTTAGAGAGGGTTATGAGTTTACTTTCAAATATAATAAAGTAGTGATTATGAACTATAATACTTTTGTTGACAAAGATTATTTATTAGATGGTTTATTTAAATTAAGAGTTGAACCATTTACTTCTGATTTGAATAAAACTTCTTCTGTTGAGAATTCTGTTTATCCTATGATGCACATTATTGAAGCTACTGATATCATGTAATTGATAAGAAAAAAAAAATGTCAAGTATGTGTGGAAGCTAAAATAACTAGGAAACTCTATCATTTAATTGAAAGCGATTCAGAAATACTTGATTTAGTTCACACAGACATTTGTGAATTTAATGGTTTGTTGACTATGGATCATAAGAAATACTTCATTACTTTTATTGATGATTGCAGTAGATATTACCATGTTTATTTACTTAAACATAAAGATGAAGTACTTGAAAATTTTCTCATATTTAAAAACGAAGCTAAAACTCAAACTGGCAAGACACTTAAAAGATTAAGATCTAATAGAGGTGAAAAGTATGAGTCTAATCAATATGTTGAATATTGCCAAAGTAATGGCATAATTCATGAGGAGACACCCCCTTATTCTCCTTAGTCTAATGGGATTACTAAACGAAAAAGTAGAACTTTTAAAGATATGATCAATAGTTTACTTTTGAATTCTAGATTGCCTAAGTATATGTGGAGTGAGGTTTTGAATACAGCTTGCCATATTCTGAATAGAGTCCCTTACAAACATAAAGATGTAATTTCGTTTGAAGTCTGAAAAGGTAGGAAACCTAACTTAAAATACTTCTGTATGTAGGATTCTCTTGCAAAAGTTCTAATCCCTGAACACAAAAGGAAAAAGTTAAGACCAAAGACTGTTGATACTATTTTTATTGGTAATGTGAAAACAAGCTATGCTATGAGATTTTTAGTAATTAAACTTGAAATACCTGGAATAGATGTTAACACAATTATTCAATACCATGATGCTACATTCTTTGAGGATGTGTTTCCCATGAAAACTAGTTTACCTCAAGATGTTTCTACTTTAGATTCAGTCTTAGCATCTGATTCCATTCCTGATCACGTAGAAAGAGTGAAAGTTGTGAGGGTTGGTCTAAATAGTTCTAACACTCAAATTGAGGAATTGAAAGAACCTAGAAGGAGTATGAGAGCTAAGATAGTCAAGGACTTTGGACGTAACTTTGTCACTTATAATGTTAAGGACGAACCTTACCTTTCAAGCAGTCATGGCTTCCTCAAAAGCAGGGTATTGGAGAAGAACTGTCAAAAGCGAGGTGGATTCCATTATCTTGAATAGGACATGGGAACTAGTAGATCTCCCTCTTGGGTGTACTACAATTGGATGCAAATGAATTTTTAAGAAGAAACTCAAACCAAATGGAACCATAGATAAGTATAAAGCCAGATTAGTTGCCCAAGGGTTCAGACAGAAAGAGGGAATAAACTATTTTAATACCTACTCTCCTGTTGCTCGTCTGCTAATTGTATTGACTTTTATATATGATTTTACTATCCACCAAATGGATGTAAAGACTATTTTTCTTCATGGTGATCTTGAAGAAGCGATATATATGGATCAACTTGAGGGATTTGTAGCCAAAGGAAATGAGCGAAAAGTCTTAAACTTGTTAAATCCCTATATAGTCTTAAACATGCACCCAAACAATGACATGAAAAGTTTGATAAAACTATTTTATCATTTGGCTTCATTATAAATAAGAATGACAAGTGTGTCTACTGTAAGGTTAAAGGTAATGCATGTATTGTACTATACCTGTATGTAGATGAAATTTTACTACTTGGGCACAATGTTGAGATAATTAATAAGGTTAAATCATTCTTGAAAAGTAAGTTTGAAATGAAGGATATGGGAGTGACAAATGTGATTCTTAGCCTAAAATTGATTCGCTTAATTGAGGGGATAACTATTTCTCAATCTCACTATGTTGAGAGTGTTCTTGAGAAATATGGTTATCAAAATTATAAAATTGCTAAAACTCCAAGTGACCTTTCTGTAGCTTTGTTCAAGAACAAAAATGGTATTTCTGTGTTTTAATTAAGATATTTTCAAATTATTGGTAGCTTGCAATATCTTGCAAATGGCTCAAAATTAGATATTTCATTTTCGGTATCTGAACTCACAAGATATACAAGTTGTCCAAATCGGACTCATTGGGAGGCCTTAGATAGAGTACTAAGGTATTTAAAGGGAACAGTTTTCCTTGGGCTGCTTTATGAAAAATTTCCTGTTGTACTTGAAAGGTACAGTGATGGGAGTTGGATTGCCAAGAACTTCGGCAGCAATAGTTGCACTGGATATGCTTTTACATTAGATGGCGAAGTAGTCGCCTAGAAGTCTTGTAAATAGACTTTGATAACTCGGTCAAGTTTTGAGGCTGAGTTATGTGCCTTGGATACTATTGGAACGAAAGCTGAATGGCTGTATGGATTATTGTCCTCTTTGCCAATGATCAGCAAGCCCATTACTGCTATATCTGTGCAATGGGATAGTCAAACCATAATCACAAAGATAAAGAGTACCAAGTATAATAAAAAAACTAAGTGACACATTCAAGTTAAACTTAAGTTTCACTACAGGAGAAATGGGCTTTAATGACAAAAAATATTAGTGACAACAAAATTATTATCACTGAATAGTAGAATTAGTGACAACATTTTAAGTTGTCAGTAAAGGTCAAACTTTTAGTGACAACGAAAAAGATTGTCACTAAATGATAACTTTTAACGACAATAGAAAATGTTCTCACTGTTTATTGTCTCTAAGGGCATTCCTACCAATCTCATTTGAAAGTAGGAAATCTTTTTAGTGACAACTCCAAAATTGTTGTCACTAAATAGTGCACATATGGTGACAACAATTTTCTTGTCACTAAATAGTATACTTATAGTGACAATATTTATCTTGTCATTATTGATGTGAATTTAGCGACGAAAAATGTTGTCACTATTATGTATGTGTATGTATTTTTTTTAATTAAAAATACTATTATGTGCATTTTAATTTATATAATTTTACTTATATAAAGAGAAGAAAGGTAATATAAATAAATGTAGACATGTATATATATAGGGGAGAGAGTGAGAGAGAGAAAGAGAGACAAAAAGAGAGAGAAAAAAGGGGGGAGAGAGAGAGATAGAGTGCGTAAGAGAGGGAGAGAGAGAAAAAGAAAAAGAGAGATATATGGAGAGAAAGAGTACTAAAACAAAGGGGAAGAGAGATAAAAGGAAGAAAAGAAAAAAGGAAGAGGAAGAATGAGAAAAAGGGAGAAAGAGAGATCGAGAGGGTGAGAAAATGAGGAGAAAATGGGTGAGAGAATGGGAGAGAGGGGGAGAAGGGTAGAAGATATATATATATATATATATATATATATAGAGAGAGAGAGAGAGAGAGAGAGAGAGAGAAAGAAAGAAAGAAAGAAAGGGGGAGAGAAAAGGAGAGAGAGAAAGAATAGGGGGAGAGAGAGAGAGATAGAGTGTATAAGAGACGGAGAGAGAGAAAAAGAAAAAGAGAGATATATAGAGAGAAAGAGAATTAAAATAAAGGGGAAGAGAGATAAAAGGAGGAAACGAAAAAGAGGAAGAGGAAGAATGAGAAAAATGGAGAAAGAGAGATTGAGAGGGTGAGAAAGGGAGGAGAAAATGGATGAGAGAATGGGAGAGGGGGGGAGAAGGGTAGAAGAGAAAGAGAGAGAGATATATATATATAAAAAGAGAATGAGGAGAGAGAGAGAATGAGAGAGAATGAGAGAGAAAAAATGAGAAGGGGGAGAGAGAGATAGAATGTGTAAGAGATGGAGTGAGAGAAAAAGAAAAAGAGAAATATATGGAGAGAGGGGGAGAAGGGTAGAAGAGAAAGAGAGAGGAGAGAGAAAGATAGATAGAGAGAAAGAAAGAAAGAGAGAGAGAGAGTTGTATATTAATAAATAAATATATATAATAGGGTCTAAATTAGTCATATTTTTTCGAGTTATTTAAGGCTCTTTTATGATATATTTCGTTCAATAACTAGTCATATTCCATCATATTTGAGATTTTACCATTGGAAAGGTATTTTGTACAGTATTTTAGATTTTAGGGATAAAACGAAGCAAAAACGTCGCAAAACAGAATAGAGGCGGCGCTGGCCAGGATAGAGGAACTGGTGCCGGCCATGTGCTGATGACACGAACTTCGAAGTGACAAAAAATTGTTGAAATAAACCGGGACAGAACCGAACCAGTGCTGGCTGTAGTAGCCAATACGGCGTGGCTACATTCTGGACAATAGTGCATGGAAATCAAGAAAAAATTGGCGAACAACATAAGAGACAGAACACAACCGGCGCTGGCTCTAGCAGCCAAGGCGGCGCTGACTGTGCCCTGAGGAAAAGACGGGATCTTGATTTTTGCACGCGGTTTTTGGTAATCTGTGGAGTTTTAGTATCTTCCTACTTCTACTCGACTAAGAACCTTATACCAACGAGTTTAGACACTTCCTAAGCCTATGAATAGATGGAAAACACAAGAGAAATGAAGGAGAATTCATAGAGCATCATAGAAAATCACTCAATCAAATGAGGAATTCTTCAATTCAAGGAGGGTTGCACAAGAAGGTCTTCAAATGAAGAAGAAGAAGGCTTATCTATGAGTGCTTTCTTTTACTTTGTTTTCTTCTTCTTGACAATGATGTATTAATTGTTTTATTGTAATTTGACATTATTTTAGATATTCATGATTTTTAGAGTTATTTGACCTTTTGATTAATTGATTGTTATTCTTGGTATTTAATTACTTGTGCTTATTACGAGATTAATTGGTTGTTTCTTTCCATTAACTTGCTTGGACAAAGGGGTTAATGGTAGTCTCAATTCATTAATTTCTTATTTGTTGGCTTTTAACTTGCTTAGACAAAGGGGTTAATTGTAGGGACAAAGTAGTTAAAAGTGAATTGATGTTTGCCAGGATATGGATTCATTAGTTAATTTCATGGGTAATTTGCCAAGAATGGAAATTTAATCAAGGATTTTGATTAATGCGTCTTTTACGTGAATTAGTTGAGACAGGATATGTGATGCTAACTTATCTAGAAGATCGGGATTTCATGGATTGGACAAAGAAGTGAATTTATATTATCCTTCATGATGCTAAGAGAATAATTAGTTATGATAATGGTTAGGTACTTTAAGATCATGTTTGTCAAAATAATGATTTGAGTTATATAATCCTCCATCATTGACATGTATATATTTTTATTTTTATTTTTTTGTTTTATTTTATTTCTTTTTCACTTTATTGAGTTGATTAAACAATGAAAGAAAAGGGAATAATGTATACTTGTTCATTGAGGATCGACACTCGTTTGAACCCTATGCTATGTTAATGATGAGTACGCTTGCTCATATGTGTAATTTGGGGTTAACGTTTTAATTTAACTTGATTGAGAATGTGCTTAGTTTTTGTATGATTTTTATACCAAAATCCAAACACATCAATATATATATATATATATATATATATATATGATATATAGATATATGTATATATGTATATCTATATATATGTATTTGTTGTGTGTGTGTGTGTATACATATATATATATGTACACACACACACACACACACACACACACACACATATACATACATATGTATCTACATACATATATATATTTATATATATGTATGTAGATACATATGTATGTATATGTGTGTGTGTGTGTGTGTGTGTGGTGTGTATATATATGTGTGTGTCATATATTGTGACATACATATATGTATGATATATAGGTATGTATATATATAGATATGTATATATACAAACATCTATATGTGTATATATATAGACAGATTTTTATGTGGTATGTATATCCATAGTATGTGGTATGTATGTGTGTGTGTGTGTGTATTTATATATATGTTTGTATTGGATATATATATGTATAAATTTTTTAATAAATTTATATGTTTAAAATTATTTAATAAAAATAATACTCTAATTAACTATATATAAATTTTAAAATTTATGTAAATATAAAAATATTTTATTATATTAAATTACGTTATTTCATAAAAAATTCAATATAATTATTGTATTTTTATATTATATTATTGTTTTAAAAATTTGAAAGTTATTAGGAATAGTTTAAATAGTAATAATAAAAAAAAAGAATTATAGCACACAAAGTGGCTTGGCCCAGCGGCTGAGACACAAGGTTTCTATGTGCGAGGTCACGGGATCGAATCTTCGCTGCCTCACTTAACTCTCAATTTTAAGTTAATTTGGTGTTACGATCCGGTGCAGTGGATTCACTGGACCATGCTAAATTATCACTAATATATGTGGATGTTGTCACTAATGATCATTTATTAGTGACAAGATATAAGCAATAGTGACAACATTTATAATAAATTAGTGACGAGAAATGTTGTCACTATTGATTGATTACATTAGTGACAATGGAATTTTGTCACTAAAAGTCGAGCTTCAGTGATAAGAATAAATTGTTGTCACTCTATACCTTTAGCGACATAGATTTAGTGACATTCAAGTGACAACAAATTTTTCGTCACTAAAGGCTTTTAGTGATAACATTTTTACATTTAGTGACAACATTACGTTGTCACTAAAGGACACTTTCCTTGTAGTATATAAGGGAGTTAGTGTTTGAAATGGTGGTGTCTGTTGGCTTTGTTAGATCCAAAGATAACATTGCAGACCCCCTAACTAAGGGACTACAAACATCATTATTCCTTAAATTCAGGTTGGGAATGGGACTGATAACCTAAAAATGATTTACCTACAATAGCAACCCAATTGACCAAGTGGAGATCCCACACGGTAGTTCAATGTGGTATAAACAAGTTATCTGAGTGAATTTGGCACCTATTTTGATACCTTTGTATCTATGTCTTTTCCATGAAAGCCTATGGTGCGTTTATTGCAATTAGTAAAAGTTTTGACTCTGAATGGGATCAAGTCTTTTAGATAGGATGCTAGTAGTACATCTTTGGAGATCGCCAACTATGTGAGGGTGTTGTGTGGCTACAACTAAAGGGAATTGAGTTTTGTCTGAATATACTCATGAAACAGGATCAGGAAATATGGCCATAATGTGTCAACCCTAAAGATTATCTCCATAGCAGATAGTCTGTTGTTACCAATGGACGTCGTCACACTCAATGTTCAAATTCAAGGCTCAAGTCCATCTGTTCCTGTGGGGGCATAAGTTGGATAACTTAGGTAGTGGTGTAAATCGGAAGGTACTATTATCGAAAACAAATTATGTAAATTCTGAATAGTCTATAACTATAGATTTGTGAGGATTGTTGAAAATGGCAACATTGGGAGTTAATAATTTTTAATTCATGATTAGTTAGCCTAAAATAATTAATGAGAGTTGTTCTTGACATGTTAGAGATTGTTTTGATTATGGTATAAGTCATTTTTATGGTAGGAATCCATAATTAAATGTCATTAAAATCGAGTGTGTAACTATTTGAGAACTCATGTTATACATGAGCCCCATAGAGAAAAAGTTGAAGAGTGTTGAAGCCCTTAATACTAAAAGGCTTTTCTATAGACTTGATAGAAAGCCCAAGGTAGTGGGACTGCCACAAACGCCTGTTGCCTTCCCGGCCTAGCTCGGGCTTGGCCATGTTTTCATATTCCTCTCTTTTTTATTTGGCTCAATTAGCTCTAACTTGTATAGAAAAATGAAAAATTAAAACTAATAAGAATTAGGACTCCTAATTCGGATTAGTATAGGGTTTTTCCTAAGGCTATAAAAAGAATAGAGCCGCCGCTCTGGTTTGGAAGAAAAATAGCCGCCTCTTCTATTCTCCCTCTCGCAATCCATATTTTTCTGACTTAACGGGACTGGCGAATTGAGGAGATTTTTGAGGTGATCGCAGTTGGTGTACATCGATGGCGATCTAAGACCGTCTTATCCTGCAAGGAGAGTTGTTGTACCATCACACCGGTAAATATGGCGAATAACTTCTTGAAGGCAAACCAGTATTGAACTGGTGATTCGATATGTGGTTATATCAGATAAGTTGTTGTCTGGTTCTACTATTCAGGTCTTTTACTGACTTACTTTTCTGTTTTAAATTTTACCTGGTTGCTTTACATTTGGATTATTTGGCCTTGCCAGCTTTGCTGATAATTGATAATTATGCTTTTGTTAGAGCCCTGGTCAATTCAGTCGAGTTGCCTGTTTATGGTCATCGTTACCGATTTCTACCACGACCTATTGCTTGCTTTATGAAAATTCACCCATGGTATATAGGAGTGGTGGTGTGGGGCAATTCATTTGTGACCATCCTCAATCATTCTGCTAGGGCTTTACTTCTTGGTGTTAAGCATTGGATTCTACAGTCATGTGCTAACAAGACACTGTAATGTTCTCCATGAAAATGGTCTTTAAGGTTTTACTTTTGTTCATTTGTATTTGTATAAAGCAAAATTTCCTTCAATATACATCTCTGTAAATTTCAAATTCCTTGAATGAAAGGTTAAAAAAATTCATCAAATTAGTTTGTATATGTGAAAGGTTATCATATAATTAGAAAGTATCAAAGGTCATCATTTGCATATGTAAAAGTATCAAATTTGTATATGTGAAAGGTCATCATGTGAATTAATTAGATTCAAATGATTTCAGATGAATTTTATCTAAATATCATTTTCTAGGGATACCCATGATTAAAATTAAGTAAATTAATTTAATTAGATATCTATTTAAATTTAATAAATTTGATAAATTTAGATGGAGATAAATTCAGATTGAAACTTATCAGAACTAAGATTTCTATGCTTTTTAATTTTTCACTTATCATCTTTTTGGGAATTACCTTACGCAACGCACAGTCATCAAACTTGTATAAATATATATGATTACGGATATTCTAGTACACTTTTCTGTAATATTCTCTAGTACACCACTAAAAACGTTATATGTATCTACTGATTTAATTGATATTTACCTAATTCTATAAATCAATATATACGTGTATTAGATATGTTAGAATATATGCCCTCTAGACTTGTTTTCTGTTGTACTTATCGATTTTATTAATAAAAAAATTTATTCTCAAAATTTGTTCATGAAATTACATTTTATTTGTGCACAATTTACATTTGGATAGGACCCGTTGTATTTAAATAGGTGATCTATGTAAATGGTGGTATTTCACAATAAGGTATAGATCACGGGTTACTTAACACATAAACGTTTGTTCTTGACCGATTGTAGAGAATGAGAATCTTATCATGTTTAGATTATTGTGTTATGAATTATTGTGTTATGAATTTTAAATGGGGAATAGCTTACATTTAGCCAGTGAGTAGTCTACTCACTTCATAGCATGAGCGTATTTCGAATGCGTAGAACATGACCTGTAATAGTGATTTCTAAAAGTACTATTTAGAAGAAATCCAGACTATTACTGCTATAACGTGGACTAATACTCTACCACTTGAGTATAAGTTGGTGGTCTGACGAAGCTGGAAGCATATACTTTGATATGCTATAGTTGAGGTTCTTTCATAGAGTCGATATACTTGTATGTTAGGTATATGTAACTAGTTAGTTAAGACAAACTTTTACAAGATAGCTTTTGTGCCATATCGCCCATTGTGACTGTTCAAATGATCTAAATATCTAGGGTCCTAGGAAACATGACTTCGATGTTTGCTTTAGGGTAGCTCCCTTGGAAAGTGAAAACATTCCAAGAGTTATGGATCATTAGACTAGAGGTCTAAGGATGGTAGATATCTTTTTAGAGAGGTGTTAGTACACTCCTTATTTCTAAATACATGACGATGCGTAGAGGGGTATTTTAGTCATTACACCTGTAGGTCGAAGATTTTGCTAACACAGCATTGTCGTTGGGGTCAATATTTCCTTATGGTGATATTAGAAAATATTTAAAATGCAATATATAGCTATATATATAGTAGGGGTATTTTGGTCATTTTAGTAGCCAATAAAATGTGTCTTTTGGTCCCCGGAATAGCCCTTAAGTCCTGATATATTTGGGTTAAGGAATTAGTCTTGATAATTATGAGTTTTATTTTATTTTATTCAAGTAGTCTAATTTATTATTGGATTAGAATAAAATAAAAGGCCTAAGAGAGAGCATATATTTTATCTAGTTTAATTGGTTAATTAATTATTCAGGGCCCAAGGCCCAGATTGAATAATTAAAAAATTAATCTAAGTATAAACTAGATAAAAGGCCTGGAATTTTATATTGGTCTATTTGGACTTGTTAATTATTTATTGGGTTGTTTTATAAAGCTCAGAAAATAAATAATTGAGGCTTTTTATTTATGGGTGTTCAAGCCCAAGAGTAAATAATTTTATTTGGCCCAATGAATAAAACCAAGGGTAAAACAAAATTTTAAAAAATAATAAATTAAATTAAATTAAAAAAAAAAACGTGAGAAGATAACAGAAAGTATAATGCTTTTTGTTTCATACTCTTGGTTTCTCTCTGTGAAAACATGAAAGAAATGAAAAAGAAAACAAGGTCATAGTTCTTTGATTTTTTCATTCACAGTAAACCCAAGTCTGTGAAGCTTTCACAGACTAAGGAAGAAAGGGAGTCATTCCGGAAGCTCAAAAGTTTCGCGTGAATGAGACGAAGTCGACATTTATAAGGGCGTGATCCATTAGCTTCAAGTATTCTGGTTCAGACATCTTATTCATTGCCAATAAGATCATTCAAACACAGAGGTAAACAGTTTCTATTATGCTCTGTATATTTTTTTCATTCTGTAAGCATGCTTTTGGTTTTATCATTTTTGCCATTTTCAACCTTTAAGTGGTATCAAATCATGATTTGGCAAATATAGGAAGCATACTAGGCTTAACTAAAACAAAAAAATATTTGTTTTGGATATTTTCTGTGAACCTTCACGTTTCTGGTTTGGGATAGTCTCTGTGTAAGCTTCATGAGTGGAAATATAGAAACACTGTAATTTACTACTTTCTTAGATGAAACATGTAAGCCCATTATTGTTAAGGGTATAGGAGTTTGTTAAGTGGTTTTATATGCTGTCTAGATGAAAGAACCAGAAGAAGAAATGCAAAATCGTAGGAAAATTTGGAGAAAATGAGCCGAGCCAAGCCGAGCCGCCTGTATTGGATGTGTGTGGAGCTGTCCGGGCCGCGGCAGTCGGCGCACGAGGAAGCAAATTTGCAATTGCAAATTGCCGTGGTCATCAATTTTGATCGTGGCAGCAGGGCAGTTGGCAGGACGAGTCGCGGGCACTCGCTTGGATCGCAGTCCATAGGTTTTCCCATGGGCCATGATCTAGTGTGGCAGGTGCACTGGACCATCAATAAATAAATTTTTTTTATCCCATACCAGACGAAATTATTTTTATTATAATAGTTAATATTCTTTGAATATTTTGCATGAAAAATAATAATAAAGGAAATTTAGGATTAAATAAGGTCATTAATTAATTAATGTGTTTAATTCTATTATTTGGACACTTAAGTTAAAAGAATAAAAAAGCATGAGAACGTTTACAATTTTCTAGTATGCTTATTTCTTTTTGTACCCTATGTGCACATTTTCTCAAAGACCAAAGTTTTTGGGAATTTTTGACCAAAAAAAATATATATTTTTCTTAAATCAAATAGTTAATTTTAATTTGACCAAAAATTAATTCTTGATTATTTTCTCAAATGATTTTATCCTTGACATAGAAAATATTTTGGATTTAGATATTTTTGTGAATTAAAATAGAAAACTATTTTGATATAATTTTAACAAGAAACATTATTTTTGTCAAATTAAATTTGAGATCAAAATCTCTCGAAAGTTTTATTAGAAAATTTTGAAATTATAAGTTTATTAACTTAAATAAAATTAATCTATGAAAAATTCCCAAAGGGTATAAACCTTGACATAGAAATTTTTATGGGTTTAGATATTTTATTTTTGAGTTAAAAGAAAATTTAATTGAAATTTTCAAAAGATATTTTCTAAGAAAACCCTTAACTAAGTGGAAGAGGGGTTCCAACGGCGCTCCACGACTTCCATCACGATCCTCATTAGAGATCGTGGGTCCCCTCGCGTCACCCTGGGAGTGAACCCATAAAGGATGAGGATACCACAAGGATTTAGAATAAATGGATGGATGTAATTAATAACCCAGGACACGTGCTATGATCGGTCAACCCACATTGGAGGTTATAGTGTAAGGAATGTCTATAGGAAATGAGAAGAAACGGTAATTTTTCAATAGAGTTATCTTCTAGATCATTACTTAGAAGGAAAATTAATTTGTAGTGGTCAATACACTTAGCTTAGGAAAATATTAATCTTCCCAAGAGGCTATGTCAGTTTTTCTAAAAGCCAAATTAATCGTATTAAAGATAATAGTGATAGGGTTAACTATTATCGGATTTAATATGAGGATAAAGTCACAGATTATTTTATTTTTCACAAACTGAGTTTTCTTTTATTTTTGATATTTCAGAAATGGTTGGTAAAGGTTCTTTTAGTCATTTGGCCGTTATTCTCCGTGAGAATAAGTTAACGAGTCTAGATTATATGGACTGGAAAGGGAACTTGGACATAATACACACTGCTGAGGAGTATATGTATGTCCTCTTTGACACCTACCCTGTTATCAGGGAGGGTTTTACTGCTGAGAAGCGAGAGATTGAGAAAGCATGGAAGAAGGCTAATGAGATGGCTCGATGCTACATGTTGGCCTTCATGTCTAATGTGCTCCAGTCTAAACATGAACACATGGCCACTGCGTATGACATTAGCCAATCACTAACCACGATGTTCGCAGATAAGAACCGTCCCGCAAGGCAGAGGCTCTTAGGACGATCAACAACACTAAGATGGCTGAGGGAGCATCAATTAGAGAGCATATGCTTAAGATGATTGCTGCTTTTGAGAAAGCAAACGTCTTAGGAGCTCTAATTGACCCCGAGAGCCGAGTGGACATGGTTCTCGAATTTCTTTCGAGCTCTTTTACTTAGTTCAAGTTAAATTATAATATGAATAAGTTAAACATGAGTTTAACCGAGTTAATAAAAGAGCTCTATGTGACAGAGAATGTTATAAAGTCACAGTCTAAGGCTATGATCGGTAGGATTTTTTCTTCCAGAACTGGGCTCAAGCCCACGAAGTTCAAGAAGAAGAAGGGAAACGTATCGGCCCAACCCAAGAACCAGCCCAACAAACCCAAAGGCAAGTGCTTCAAATACGGGTAGAAGGGACACTGAAAAAAGGAGTGTCCAGAACTTCAGGTCAAGAAAAACCCTTACAGGTAATGTTCTCTATCTAGAGTCAATTTCAATGGTTGGATAAACTTTTACTTAGATTGTTGATTCTAGTGCCACTGATCATATTTGTAACTCCTTGTAGGAGTTTAGGAAGATAAGAAGACTCCAGAAGAGCAAGTATAGACTACGAGTAAGAAATGGAGCACAAGTATGGGCCCTTGTAGTAGGAGAATTGGATCTTATTTTTTGTAATAAAGTAGTCATATTGAAGGATATTTTATATGAACCTGGTTTTGGACAGAATTTAATTTTAGTTACTAAGCTAATAAATTATGGATATTTGATGTGTTCGGATTTGGGTATAAAAATCATATAAAAACTAAACATATACCCAATCAAGTTTACATTAAAACGTTAAACCCAAATTACACATATGAGCAAGCGTACTCATTATTAACATAGCATAGGGTTTAAATGAGTGTCGATCCTCAAGGAACAAGTATACATTAATCTCTTTTCTTTCATTGTTTAACCGACTCCATAAAGTGAAAAAGAAATAAATAAATAAAATAAATATATACATGTCAAGGATGGAGAATTATGTAGCTCAAGCCATTGTTTAGACAAACATGATCTTAAAGAACTTAACCATTATCATAACTAATTATTTCCTTGGTATCATGAAGGATTAAAGTAGATTCATTTCAATGGTCAATCCATAAAATTACTATTTTCTAGATAAATTAGAATCACTTGGTCTCATATCAACTAATTCATTTAAAAGACGCATTAAACACAATCCTTAATTAAATTCCCTTGGTCTCGGCAAATTTAAAACATGAAATTAATCAATGAACCCTTAGTCTTGAAAGACATCAATTAACCTTCAGTTACCAGTTCTAAGCAATCAACCCCCTTGGTTCAATAAGTCAATAGCCAACAGAATATGAAATTAATAAATTGAAACTACCATCAACCCCCTTGGTCCAGTAAGTTAATGGAGAGAACCAACCAACTAATCTCATAATGAGCACAAGTAATTGAATACCAAGAATAATAACCAATTAATCAAAAGATCAAACAATTCTAAAAATCATGAATATCTAAAACAATGTCGAACTACAATAAAACAATTAACACATCATTGTTCAAGAAAAAGAAAACAAAGGAAAGAAATATATACTCATAGAAAAGTCTTCTTCTTCTTCCCTTGAAGATATTCTTGTACAATCCTCCTTGAATTATTTATCTCAAAAAAATATTGGTGATGCACTCTAAAATAAATCTAAGTCCTTACATTGTGCACCTTCTTTTCTTCGGGTAAATTGGCCTTTATTTATAGGCTTACAAAGTTCCTAAAAGAATTCTAAGTAAAGAAGAAATAATTACCTAAAAATAATCCAAAACCAAAAAGGAGTAAAAAAATCTAAAATAAAATCCTAAATAAAATGCTAAGGAAAAGAAGTCCACCGCCTTGACTTTTGATCAATTGAGAATCAATTTGGACTTCTGTCCTCTTTTGTTGTCTTGCACTGGGGCTTTTAATTGATGTTGATTTGGAATTGTTGAATTGGTGAATTTGGCTTGCAATTGAGCCATGAACACCACCGAAATTCTTTAACTTAATTTGCTGTCGGCTAAATTGAGCCACCGAAGCTGCTATTTCTTCTTTTGTTATTGCAGCGGCTTCAATTAAGCCACAGCCAAGCCTACCGAAATTCTACGCTGAATTCCTTTTCTTTTCTTTCTTATTGCACTGGTTCAATTTGAGCCACAGCTACCGAATTGATTTCTTTCTTTTGTTTGTATGGAAGCTGCTAAAATCAACTCTTTATCTTTTCTTTCTTCTGGCCGTTTTTGTTGACTTCTATTTCGCATCTTAGCCCTACCGAATTTACTTCACTTTGTTGCAATTTCTGTTGGCTTTCCAAGCCATAAAGCTGCCGACCGAATTTCCTTTGATGCTTCTTTTCTTGCTGTTGTTTCCTTGACCGAATTTCCTTTCTTTAATTTCCAACTTCAATGTTTTGTTCCATTCAATTTTTTCCTGTGCTGCTAGTAGCTAACCGGCGCCAGCTCCACTTTCTGGACTGGTGCTAGTCCTGTTCTAAAAAATCACACAATTAACTCTAGTTTTTCCTTATTTTTGCATAAAATTACAAAAAAGTATTTTTATAAAGGAAATATCAAATAGAAAGGAATATGACTAGTTATTATATAAAAAGTATCTTAAAATGGCTTCAAATAATTAGAAAAAATATGACTAATTTAGCCCCTATCAATTCCCCTACACTTAAATTTTTACTTGTCCTCAAGTAAACACTTAACCAAAGCATTTAAAACAATTTATTTCTTTTCATATTCATCCATAACAAAGCCATAATTTCTTTCCAACCTTAGACATAAAATTGTCATTCATTCACCCTTTAAAAACCTTCGTAAACTCATAAATTAAATCAAATAATCCCAAAGTTATCAAAGTTAAGTTAAACAAGCTTATATCTAGTACATAAAAATTTTTCCACTTCTTAACAAAAAACATAGATAACATAAATCATACAAGTCAAGTCATGTAACCAATTTAAGCATTATAAACTCAAATTTACTAAACTCGAGTTAGTGAAATAAGAAAAATACTCCACTCTTTATTTTTTCTATGACTTTGGGAATTAATAGCCTCAAGTACATGTATTTCTCTTCACATACCGTATTGGCCCCTTTTACAATCATCACTCATCATTTTTTCTCTAACAAATTTTCAACACATTTTTTCTCTTTTCTTGCCTTTTTACCTTCGGGATAGCCTCAAGAGAGTGCATCGAATACACTTGCTACTTCTCCCCATATTGACCCCCTTTTCAGCAAAAGGTCTTCAAAGATAAAAACAACAAAGACATTTTTTTCTCAACTCAATTTTTTCATCTCATATTTTTTCACTCTTTTTTCATATATTTTTTCAACTCAATTGTTTTTCTCTCACATTCCTTATTCAAACTCAAAGTTAAGCAAATTTTAAATATATAATACAAGAATTAATCAACAACTATTCCCATATTTCATCACATTATAATTATCCATATTCAAACTCAAAAAATAAAATAAAACTCAAATACCAAATATACCCAAGGTTAACTTAAATTCTCAAAACTTAGCAAAATTCAACTTAATACACAAGTTTACCTTTATAATAAAATCCTACCATACTGAATGACAAATCTATATCCAAAGTTAAAAAGAAAATCATATCTTCATTATAAACAAATAAAATCAATTTAGCTCCAATTTTTTTTTTTTCAACAATTCAAAACAATTCAAACATATATCATTGAAAATCCCTTAAACATATCTAATTGAAGATCCATTGAAAATCACAAAGATGCACTTGAGAAAATGTTAAATCTCTCCCCCACACTTAAATAGAACATTGTCCTCAATGGCCTGAAATAGCACATTAAATCATAACCAAGGGACCAAGAATATAAAGAGGAAAAGAAAATAATACTTCTCAAGGCAGATTAGCTCCATGAAAAATTCAAATTTCAAATTCCAAGGTAACTCAACAATAAGAAAATATCAAGATAATTGATAAAAAGTTAGACCAAGAATATCACCAAACCACTCCCCCATACTTAAACTGGACCATATCCTTATGGGCCAAAAATAAACACAATAAAGCATCTCCAATGGGACCAAATTTGAAAAGGGGTAGAAAATTTAAACAATACTCCCCAAGTGTAGATTAGCTCCAAGATGTGAGAAATTAATTCTTCAAGAAGTTGGAAGAATTATTGGCAATGAAATTCAACCTACAAATAGATCGATAAATACACAAGTAAAAGCATAAAAAGTAATTGAAACTAAAAATAAAAATCAAGGGAGATGAAAGATAGAAAGTCAAAGCCTTGAAGTCCCCCTCGAAGTAGAGTCTTCCTTGCCTCCAAATTATCCAATAGCACCACCAAATAGACCACCATAACCTCCAAATGGTTCACAAGATCCTCTTTGTCTCAACGAAATCCACTTTGCAATTGGTTCTCTTTTTAGTGAAGAATTTTTTCAGATTTTTGATATTCAAGAAAAATAAGAATAATATCCAACATAGATAGCACAAGCACCATGGCAGTCAATCTTCCATCAATAAACAAAATAGCACAAGGAGGCCAAGATTTCTAGATTTTGCAAAAAATTTAGAAAAATGCATAGCTAATTTTTAGAAGCAATTACAAGACTTAGAATCCATGCTATGCATTTTTGTCCCACAAAATAAACTCAACAATGATTCGTCCATGTCTAGTAAATTTTGCCTCAACCACATATGCATAATGCCAATAAATTCAAGAGGATAAAATCTTGCTTACATGAAGAAAGTTTTTCCACCAATGACTTCCCCAACGTATAAGTGTTAAAAATTTGTAATCCATGGGGGTTATTTAGAAGAAGAGGAAAAATAATTTGAAGATGAAGAAGGGGAAAACGAAGATGAAGGGAAGGAATAATTCTAGGGGAATAGGGAAAAAAATAAAAAATAAAATAAAATAAGAAGGAAAAATAGAAGAACAAGACAAATAAGAAAAACAAACAAGAAAATCAAAGAAAAAGAAAACAAGAAGAAAAAGACAAAAAAAAAATTTGGGAAGAAAAGAAAAAGGGTACGGGAACAAACGAAAAAAAACAATTGAATAGCTTTCCAGACTGGAGCCGACGCCGGTTCTGGGTCTCAGTCGGCGCCGGTTGCATTCTGTTCGGGCTCCATGTTATTTTTTTTTACTAAAACTTTCCTAATTGAATACATGACCAGAATACATTTAAAACAAGAATTCCTAAATTAAACTAAAATTATAAATTATAAATAAAGAAACAAATAATAAAATAAAGTAGTCCGTCTCCAATATCGTGTTAGCTTAAGTCCAAACCTGAAAATAAAAAGAGTTAGTATTGACTCAAAATTATAGATGTAAAAATCAACAAATTAAAAATATCATTATTACACATATTCCACATTAACATTGGGTCAGTAAAATTAAATAACTAAATATACAATATATACAAACATACAAAGACAAGTTAGTGATTATGAACATATATATACCTATTTACATATTTACAAGATATAGCAAAATTAAAATACAATTATACAAACAACAAAATAGGGCCCTTACGCATACAAGGAACATATATACATATTTGCATATTTACTTATAGACATATGAACATATAAATATGGTTAAATCAATGAAATCTAAGCTTTCATGATATTGTTTCCTAGCAACGGCGCCAAAAACTTGATGTGTTCAGATTTGGGTATAAAAATTATATAAAACTAAGCACATTCCCAATCAAGTTTACATTAAAACGTTAAACCCAAATTGCACATATGAGCAAGCGTACTCATCATTAACATAACATAGGGTTCAAACGAGTGTCGATCCTCAAGGAACAAGTATACATCAATCCCCTTTCTTTCATTATTTAACTGACTCCATAAAGTGAAAAAGAAATGAAAAGAAAAATAAAATAAAGTAAAATAAAATATATACATGTCAAGGATGGAGAATTATGTAACGCAAGCTATTGTTTAGACAAACATGATCTTAAAGAACTTAACCATTATCATAACTAATTATTTCCTTGGTATCATGAAGGATTAAAGTATATTCACTTCGATGGTTAATCCATGAAATCACTATCTTCTAGATAAATTAGAATCACTTGGTCTCGTCTCAATTAATTCATCTAAAAAATATATTAAACACAATCCTTAATTAAATTCCCTTGGTCTCAGCAAATTTAAAACATGAAATTAATCAATGAACCCTTGGTCTCAGAAGACATCAATTAACTTTCAATTACCAGTTCTAAGCAATCAACCCCCTTGGTCTAGTAAGTCAATTGCTAACAAAATATGAAATTAATAAATTGAAACTACCATCAACCCCTTTGGTCCAGTAAGTTAATGGAGAGAACCAACCAACTAATCTCGTAATGAGCACAAATAATTGAATATCAAGAATAATAACCAATTAATCAAAAGATCAAACAACTCTAAAAATTATGAATATTTAAAACAATATCGAACTACAATGAAACAATTAACACATTATTGTTCAAGAAAAAGAAAACAAAGGAAAGAAATAGATACTCATAGACAAGCATTCTTCTTTTTCCCTTGAAAACTTTCTTATACAATCCTCCGTGAATTATTTATCTCGAGAAAATATTAGTGATGCACTCTAAAATAAATCTAAATCCCTACATTGTGCACCTCCATTTCCTAGGGCAAATTGACCTTTATTTATAGGCTTACAAAGTTCCTAAAAGAATTCTAAGTAAAGAAGAAGTAATTACCTAAAAATAATCCAAAACAAAAAAGGAGTAGTAAAATCTAAAATAAAATTCTAAATAAAATACTAAGGAAAAGAAGTCCACTGCCTTGACTTTTGATCAATTGAGAATCAATTTGGACTTCTGTCCTCTTTTGTCATCTTGCACTGGAGCTTTTAATTGATGTTGATTTGGAATTGTTGAATTGGTGAATTTGGCTTGCAATTGAGCCATAAACACCACCGAAATTCTTTAACTTAATTTGCTGTCGGCTAAATTGAGCCACCGAAGCTGCTGTTTCTTCTTTTGTTATCGCAGCGGCTTCAATTGAGCCACATCCAAGCCTTCCAAAATTCTGCGCTAAATTCCTTTTCTTTTCTTTCTTATTGCACCGGCTCGATTTGAGCCACAGCTGCCGAATTGATTTCTTTCTTTTGTTTGTGTGGAAGCTGTCGAAATCAACTCTTTTTCTTTTCTTTCTTCTGGCCATTTTTGTTGACTTCTGTTTCGCATCTTAGCCCCACCGAATTTACTTCACTTTGTTGCAATTTCTGTCGGCTTTCCAAGCCATGAAGCTGCTGACTGAATTTCCTTTGATGCTTCTTTTCTTGCTGTCATTTTCTTGACCGAATTTCCTTTCTTTAATTTCCAACTTCAATGTTCTGTTCCATTCAATTTCTTCCTATGCTGCCAGTAGCTAACCGGCGCCAGCTCCACTTTCTGGACTGGTGCTGGTCCTGTTTTGAAAAATCACACAATTAATTCTAATTTCCCCTTATTTTTGCATAAAATTATAGAAAACTATTTTTATAAAGGAAATATCAAATAGGAAGAAATATGACTAGTTATTATATAAAAAGTATCTTAAAATGACCTCAAATAACTAGGAAAAATATGACTAATTTAGCCTCTATCAATATTCTGTTTCATTCCATTCTGGTATTACTATCAGTAAAAATAGAGAAGTTTTATGTACTGGGCACATGTATGGAAACTTATTCTTTTTAAATCCTACAAACAATTAAATAAATAATGCTCAATCTAAACCTTTAAGTAAGAAGAGAAAGACTAATGTCAATGACTCATATCTTTGGCATCTAAGGTTGAGTCATATTAATTCAACCACAATTCAGAGGTTAATCTATAATGGGCCCTTGAGCTCATTAAGATGGAAAAGTTGGTCTCAGTGTGAATCTTGCCTTATGAGAAAAATGACCAAAAGGTCGTTAACTCAAAAGACTGATAGAGCCAAGGAGATATTGAGCCTTGTTCATACTGATGTATGTGGTCCTTTGGCTACATAAGTTAGAGGGGGTATTGAGTACTTCATCACTTTCACGGATGATTACAAGGTTTGGTTATGTCTACTTGATGCGTATTTATTTGGGTATAAAAATCATGTAAAAATAAGCACATTCTCAATCAAATTTAAATTAAAACGTTAACCCCAAATTACACATATAAGTAAGCGTGCTCATCATTAACAAGCATAAGGTTCAAACGAGTGTCGATCCTCCAGGAACAAGTATGCATTAATCACTTTTCTTTCATTGTTTAATCAACCCAATAAAGTGAAAAAGAAATAAAAAGAAAAATAAAATAAAATAAAATAATATATACATATCAGGATGGAGAATTATGCAACTTAAACCATTATTTTGACAAACATAATCTTAAAGTATCCAATCTTTATCATAACTAATTATTCTCTTGGCATCATAAAGAATAATATAGATTCACTTTTTTTTTTTTTTTCCAATCCATGAAATCCCTATTTTCTAGACAAACTAGCATCACATATCTTGTCTCAACTAATTCACCTAAAAGATGCATTAACCACAATCATTTGATTAAATTTCCATTCTTGGCAAATTTACACATGAAATTAACCAATGAATCCATACCTGGCAGACATCAATTAACCTTTAACTACTTTGTTCCTAACAATTTATCCCTTTGTCCAAGTAAGTTAAAAGACAATAAATATGAAACCAATGAATTGAGACCACCATCAACCTATTTGTCCAAGCAAGTTAATGGAAAGAAACAACTAATTAATCTCATAATAAGCACAAGTAATTAAACACCAATAAGAATAATCAATTAATCAAAAGATCAAATAATTCTAAAAATCATGAATACCTAAAATAATGTCAAATTACAATAAAATAATTAATACATAATTGTTCAAGAAAAAGAAAACAAAGAAAAAGAAAGCACTCATAGACAAGCCTCATTCTTCTTCCTTTGAAAACCTTCTTATACAACCCTCATTGATTTGGAGAATTCCTCCTTTGATTTGAGTGATTTTCTATGATGATCTATGAATTCTCTCCTTTTCTCTTGTGTTTTCCATCTATTTATAGGCTTAGGAAGTGCCTAAACTCGTTGGTGCAAGGTTCTTAGCTGAGTAGAAGTAGGAAGATACTAAATTTCTATAGATTACCAAAAACTACGTAGAAAAATCAAGATTCCGTCTTATCCTCAGGGCATAGTAGGCGCCGCCTTGGCTACTAGAGCCATTGTCGATTGTGTTCTATTTCTTCAGTTATTCGCTGATTTTTTCTTGATTTCAGCATAACGTTGTCCAGAGTACAGTCGGAGCCGCCTTGGCTACTAGAGCTGGCGCCAGTTCTGTTCTGTTCTTGTCCTATTTCAATAATTTTTTATCACCTCGAAGTGTGTGCCAACAACACATAGCCGGCGCCGATTTCTCTGCCCTGGCCGGTGTTGCCTATGTTCTGTTTTGCGACGTTTTTACTTTATTTTACCCTTAAAATCTAAAATAATGAACAAAATACCTTTCCAAGAGTAAAATCTCAAATATAAAGGGATATGACTAGTTATTGAACAAATGTATCACAAAAGAGCCTAAAATAACTAGGAAAAATATGACTAATTTAGACCCTATCAATTCCCCCACACTTAGCTCTTTGCTTGTCCTCAAGCAAAGTATCAAAGACAAGTAAGAAAATCACAAGGTTTCATCAATCACTCAATCGATTTCAAAATATTTCTCTAATGTTTTCTTCATTCAAGAACACAAAACACATGCTACTACATATTTCACAATAAATGCAAGACTTGTGTAAGTGAATAGCGACTTAGTAGAACCATTCCAATACATAACAATATTATCAAATCATTGGAAAGAATTTAGTTCAAAAAGAATATGCATTCTATAAGCTTAATTTTCATACACTCTCTCTACTAATCCAAGACATATCATGATTTTACTTAGGTCAAATAGGACTTTCAAGCTTGTAATGTAAGACTAAAGGGTTTGTAATGTAGCTTTTCAAATGAAGGACATAAGAGAATCAAAGATCAAAGAAGCTGAGAGTTTGCAAAAAAATGATTAACAACATGTATCAATAACTTCCAAACTTCTCTTGCTTTCATATCTCAAAATCAATCAAAACCCATAACCTTGTCTAGAAATTATAGTTCAACTCAAGCAAAACTTGCATTGTCTCTCTCTCTCTCTCTCTCTTTTTTTTTTCCTGCTTCCTTTATTAACTCTTCTCTATTTTTTTTTCCACAAGATCACTCGAATTTTCAGCAATGGTGTCAAGGACTTGATGTAAACTCAACTTTTACAGCTCAACCACCATTCCTCTTGTGAACTTCCTATTCTTTCTATTTCATTTTTTTTCTTTCTTTTCTCTCTTCTTTTGTTTTTATTGCTGCTGTTCTTTTCTTTCTCAGTTTCTCTCTTCTCATCTTTTCTGGCAACTTTTTGTTTTCTTTTTGTTTTCACTTTTTCTTCTTTTTTTTTTCTTTTTTTGCCTTTTCTTCCTTCTTTCCTTTCCCAACTCATACACTATTAATGCATGACTAAAAGCAACAAGTCATGATCTTTTCACAAGTATTCTCCCTCAATATTCTCCTACATATACTTTTATCCATCTAGAGCAATCAAAGATTTGAACTATAAATTAAACTCTCAGAAAGAAGTAATGTACAAAATATGATAACGGGTTTTAAGAATGAAACTACAAATTTAAGCTCAAAATAGGCACTAGGGATAATAAAATAGGTAGGCTTGAAAAGCTCAAACTATCCAAAGAAGGCCTATTTCCGTCATCCCTAAGTTAAGTCATGAATGTCTTTCTTATTTCGCCTCAAGAGGTATTCAAGTAAGTTCTAGAAGGCTCCATGAATTTTAGTAGAAAAATAGGTTTAAGAATAATGTAAAGCATTTGATCAAGAACTACTTAGTTCAAGTGCGTGCAAAAAGTCATGCATAAGTCATAAACGATATAGAACATATTCTCTATAATCCATCCTAAAGACATGCATTAAAAATACAGTTTGAAATCTCAAAGAAAATAAAAAAAAAAAAATTTGAAAATTTTGCTCACAAGAAGGATAAAGTATAAAAGAATGATGCATAGAAGAATTTTCAATCGAATCACTCCCCCACACTTAAACGGGACACTGTCCTCAATGGCCAAATAAATAGAATAAAAAATAAATAATGCCATGGAACAAAAAATATAAAGGAGAAGAGATAAGAAAGACAATACTTTCATATATTGTGCAATGTGCTGTACAAGAGTTGAATTTCTGAAGAAAGAGGCATTGACAAAGTATCTAAAAAGAAAAATACAAAAGAAACACCAAAGTATAAAAACTAGAAAAGAAAAATAAAGCAAAACGAAAGAAAGAAAATAGGACAAAAAGAATAGAAAAAAAAAACGAAATCAGAACTAACTAGGAAAGACATGAAAAGATAAAGGAAAGACAAGAATGAACAATAAAATAGAGTGTGGAACAAGCAGCTCAATCCTCCTCCTCCTCATCATCATCAGCCGGTGCGGAAGGGCCTGCACCACCATGGTGGCCCAAAAAACGCTGCCTCCATTCAGCCTATTGTTGCTTTATAGTAGCTTACCGTCTTGCAATATCATCGATGGAGCCCTACAAGCGTAGGAGCATCTCCGTTTGTTGGGTTAACTGTCCCAGCACAGTAGTCTCAAAGTCAGTCCGGGGTTAGAACTAAGAACTACTAGCTCGTGCGCCTGCTGGTGGCGGTGGGTGCTCCTCCTCCATAGGGGTGGGCCTTACCTGATCGGGATACCTGACCTCATGGGGGGTTAGTTACTTTTTCAACTCTTGATTGTACTTGTACCCACAACTCATCAGTGTTTGTTCCGTAACCATATTATGCTCAGTGGTAGCCTCTATCAATTTTCCCTCAGTACTAACACTAAAGTCTTTCAAAATTTTCATGATAACTAAAGGGAAGACGAAGGATTTGGTAGAGAGACGGTGATGAACTACATCCCTAATGGATTGTATAATCAAGGGTGCAAGAGGGATAGGCAGGGTGTTTATCATCCTATGCAAAATGTAGGTGTCAATAAGCCGAGTCTCATTAAATCCACTGGCATAAGGTACAACATTGAACCCAAACATATAAAGTAGAGCTCTAAAGTTGGTAGCAAGATCATTGTTAGAATAGAAACTGTTAGCTTGAAAGGCATTATGCTTATACAACCTTAGAGTGGCTCTAGTCTCACTGGCATCCCAATTAGAGTCAGAAAGAATTTTTTGATTGTTAACATCTATCTCTTGCCAAGAATCATCATTAAACACCTGGAGAAGATTAGCTAAGTGATTTTGTGTGATGATAATGGGGATTCCTTTCACTCTCGTCTCAATGTGGGAAAGGTGGTTACTGCCCTTATCAACCATGTTGGCATAGAATTCTTTGATTAGTACTGGACAATACTTCCCTTTTAGCTATACTATCGTTCCCCGTCCTAGCTGCCTAAACATCATTCCTAATTTAAGGGTATGGTCTAAGGTAGATGCGAATGTACGCTTTACAATGATCTTGTTGGATGCTCTCCTATTATACCATTCCTTTCATGATGGATCGATAAACTCAGTTGGTCTAAGGAATAAGGGATCGATGGATGAAGGGGCTGAGGAAGAGGAAGCTCTCGCCCTTTTAGAGGATTGTCCCCGTGCTTTAGACATGTTGTCAAGTAAGTGGTGGTGAAAATAGAAGGATATAACAAATGAGCTCAAAGAATTAAAAAGGGGTGTAGCTACCCGTTTCAAACACAATCTTCAATTCTCACTCAACCCTCAACCAATTCTCACAACAATAATGCCCAAACTCCTTCAATGTATAGCAGACTCCAATCAACAATCCATTCAATCTCCTTCAATCAATTCAACACAACCTGTAAGAATACATATAAAGCTCATTGTAAAGCATAAACGTGTTGAATATCCCCAATGCATTTGAGTATACATGATCATATTAATGAAGGTAGCATCATGGCATTTTTGTGAAAAACAATTCAAGGTCCATGGGCAGTAATTACTCAACCATCATAAATAGCCACAATTCTAACCTTAGACATATGCATGAACTGCCTAATGATCATGTGCATGAATCAAGGATCCAAGAACAATTAACTCTTAATCTATCCAAAGTCATGAAGCTTAAGGAGTAATGCACAATTCAAGAGAACATAAACAACCCCCAATTTTAAGCTAAAATTGTCCCTAAAATTAGAAAAAGTCATCTACACTAGTTTAACCATAGGAATTGAATAAAAATCATACCTTTGTGCTCGTGTATGCATGGGCAAGCAAAAGATGTAGGGTTTTTGTAGAAATCCAAGCTCTTTGCTTGTGGATTGAAGGTGAGATTGTTGTGCAAAATGAAAGATTTTGATATTTTTGATCCATAGGATTAACAAAAGAAAGGTAGATGGATGTTATAGAAGTGATTAGGAGGTGAAAAATCAAAATTTGGGAAGTTGTTGAGGTGAAGCCAACGCGAGTTAGAGAGGATTTGAGAGGGAGTTGGAGATTTTGAAAGAAGAAGTGGTCAAACTGGCCTATTTCTTGTGCCTTACCCAACAAGAATCGGCGCCGGCTGCATTCTGTCCGGCCTTCTCAACTTTTTTTTTATTAAATTAAGAAAAAGGATGAACACACAATAATGATGAACAATGCACTTCAAATCATGAAAAGTAATCAACAAAAAGGACAGAAGTAAAAATTGTCTCAATCACAAAACTGAAAGTAGAAATGGCGTCAATGTTTTCCACGGCTTTGATCCCATGAATTTTCCTCAGTATTTCCTGGCAATGTCCCGGCTTGACAATCCCCCATTAGTTTGGCCAGTTAACCAATTTGGTTTTCCAAGTTGTGCATAGAGGCCTCTAGGTTCCTTGTTGTAACATCGACTCATTGGAACTTAGTCTCCGTTATACTTACCAATTGGCCAATTAATTCCTCCAATAGTGGTTTTAAAGGTGCTGCATTATTGTTCATGGGGGGTTGGTTCCTTTGATTGCCTCAAAATTAAAAGAACCCTACCTAGGTTGGTTTCCATTGCTCCACGAGAAATTATGGTGATTTCTCTAACTAGGATTATAAGTAGAGCTATAAGGATTGTTACTTGGACGGAAATTACCTGCAAAGGCTGCTTGCTCCGTGGTTTCTTGGAGTGAACCCATATTTTGGCATTCATGATTTGGGTGCCTCTCTCCACAGAAATCACAACTTACTTTTAATACCTGGCCTTGAGGCATTACCATTTGTTCCATCTTCCGAGTCAAGGTGTCCACCTTAGTTTCCAATGCTGCCATAACATCCACTTTGTGCACTCCTTTCACGGGAACTTTAGACCTCGTACTCCCCCAAGAATAGTTATTAGAAGCCAAGTTCTCAATAAGATCGAATACCTGTTCCGGGGTTTTATAGTTGATGGAACCCCCTGCAGAAGAGTCCACAACTTGGTGTGTTGTGAACGTGAGGTCGTTCAAAAAGATGAGAATTTGCATTCCTAACTCAAATCCGTGATGTGAGCATTTTCTCAACATTTCCTTGAATATCTCCAAACTTTCATACAAGGGCTCAGAATCTAATTATTGAAAGGCAAAGATTTCGTTTCTAAGTTTGGTTGTCCTAACTGGAGGAAAATAGTTGGCCAGAAATTTTTCAGCTAGGCCATTCCAAGTAGTGATGGAACCTGTAGGCAAAGACTTTTAACTAAGATTTGGCTCTATCCCTCAAAGAAAAAGGAATAAGTCTTAACTTTATGGCATCCTCAGAAACACCATTCATCTTAAAAGTATCACAAATCTCTAGGAAACTAGCTAAATGGGCATTGGGATCTTCTTCAGGTAGCCCATCAAATTGAACCATGTTTTGAACTATCTGGATAATATTGGGCTTTATTTCAAAATTATTCGTATTCACCCTAGACCTTGTGATACTCGAGCCTGTGCCCGAGATTGCAGGTTTCACAAAGTCATCCATAACCCTTCTATTATTCCCAACATTGTGATTTTGAGCACCATCCATGTCGACAATCAAGTTCTTTTGGATTGTTCGGAGGATCTTTGATAGTGTCCTTTCAATTTCAGGGTCAAAATCGACTATCTCGCCTTCAGATTTTCGGGTCATGTGCCAAGAATAACACCTAAAAAAAAACAACATAAAGCAAGTTAGATAACAGAATTCATGATTGCAATAAAATACAAAGTTAGTCAAAGTTAGTAAATTAGATTATAAGAATATACAAAGATACACAAGATACAAAAGATAGCATCTTTTTGTGAAAAGAACAATTGTACATATTTACATATTTACATGGTTAAATCAACAAAATTTAAGCTTTCATGATATTGTTCCCCGGCAATGGTGCCAAAAAAATTTATGCGTATTTATTTGGGTATAAAAATCATGTAAAAATAAGTACATTCCCAATCAAGTTTAAATTAAAACGTTAACCCCAAATTACACATATGAGCAATCATACTCATCATTAACATAGTATAGGGTTCAAGCGAGTGTCGATCCTCTAGGAAAAAGTATGCATTAATCACTTTTTTATCATTGTTTAATCGACTCAATAAAGTGAAAAAGAAATAAAAAGAAAAATAAAATAAAATAATATAATATATACATATCAAGGATGGAGAATTATGCAACTTAAACCATTATTTTGACAAACATAATCTTAAAGTACCCAATCTTTATCATAACTAATTATTCTCTTGGCATCATGAATGATAATATATATTCACTTCTTTTTTCAATTCATGAAATCCCTATCTTCTAGACAAACTAGCATCATATATCCTGTCTCAACTAATTCACCTAAAAGATGCATTAACCACAATCATTTGATTAAATTTCCATTCTTGGTAAATTTACACATGAAATTAACCAATGAATCTATATCCTGGCAAACATCAATTAACCTTTAACTACTTTGTTCCTAACAATTAACCCCTTTGTCCAAGCAAGTTAATGGAGAAAACAACCAATTAATCTCGTAATAAGCACAAGTAATTAAACACTAAGAAGAATAATCAATTAATCAAAAGATCAAATAACTCTAAAAATCATGAATACCTATAATAATGTCAAATTACAATAAAAAAATTAATACATAATTGTTCAAGAAAAAGAAAACAAAGAAAAAGAAAGCACTCATAGACAAGCCTCTTTTTTCTTCCTTTGAAGACCTTCTTGTACAACCCTCCTTGATTTGGAGAATTCCTCATTTGATTTGAGTGATTTTCTATGATGATCTATGAATTCTCTCATTTTCTCTTGTGTTTTCCATCTATTTATAGGCTTAGGAAGTTCCTAAACTCGTTAATGTAAGGTTCTTGGCCGAGCAGAAGTAGGAAGATACTAAAATTCTGCAGATTACCAAAAATTGCGTGGAAAAATCAAGATTCCTTCTTATCCTCAGGGCACAGCCGGCGCCGGTTGTGTTTTGTTTCTTCAGTCGTTCGCCAATTTTTTCTTGATTTCAGTACAACATTGTCCATAGTACAATCGACACCAGTTCTGTTCTGATCCTATTTCAATAATTTTTCATCGTCTCGAAATGCGTGCCAACAGCACATGGCCGGTGCCGGTTCCTCTGCCTTGGCTGGCACTGCCTATGTTCTATTTTGCGACGGTTTTACTTTGTTTTATCCCTAAAATCTGAAATAATAAACAAAATACATTTCTAAGGGTAAAATCTCAAATATGAAGGAATATAACTAGTTATTGAACAGATTGTATCACAAAAGAGCCTTAAATAACTAGAAAAAATATGACTAATTTAGGCCTTATCACTACCTGATGAGGCGTAAGTCTGACTCTTTTGACAAGTTCAAAGAGTTTAAGGTTGAAGTGGATTGTTGGATAGGTAAACTGATCAAAATCTTATGATCAGATCGTAGTGGAGAGTGCCTCTTCGGTGAGTTCAAAGATTATATGGTACATCATGGGATAGTATCCTGACTCTTTGCGCCGGGTACACCCCAACATAATGAAGTAGTTGAGAGAAGGAACATGGCATTAATAGAAATGGTCCGAAGTATAATGTCTCATGCTACTCTTTTGGTCTTTTTTTGGGGATATGCCTTGGAAACAGCGACATACATTTTGAACTTGGTGCTTTCCAAGTCAATACCTAAGACGCCTTATGAGATGTGGATTGGGTGTAAGCCAAGTCTAAATCATCTTAGGATATCAGACTGTCCAGCTTATATATTGATCAAGGGAGACAAGTTCGAACCAAAATCAGAATTATGCTACTTTGTTGGGTATCCAAAAGGGACAAAAGGAGGTTACTTTTATCATCCCAAGGAGCAGAAAGTATTGGTAAGTACTAATGATAGATACTTGGAGGATAATTAAAGTACTTCCACTAAAGGTTTAACAAGGTTGGAACTCGAGGAGAAGTTATCTTTGAAATCAACTTCTTTAGACCCGATTATGGAACAAAAAGAGGCACAGCCTCAAGAACCTGTACAAACGGAGCTTCGTTGTAGTGGGAGGGTATCTAGAGTTCCAGAAAGATGGACAGAAGAGGCTTTCGAGTTGGTCTCTGACCATCAGGAACAAGATCCCACTAGATACGAGGAGGCTATTACAGATGCTGATGCAAATCTATGGCATGAAGCAATGAAAGTCGAGATTGAGTCTATGTACTTCAATTAGGTTTGGGATCTTGTAACTTCACCTGAAGGGATAAAATCCATTGGGTGTAAGTAGCTATACAAGAGGAAGAGGGGAGCTGATAGGAAGGTGGAAACCTTCAAAGCTAAGCTTGTGGCGAAAAGGTATACTCAGAAAGAGGGAATCTAATAGGGGCTAAATTAGTCATATTTTTCCTAGTTATTTGAGGTTCTTTTGTGATATATTTTGTTCTATAACTAGTCATATTCTTTCATATTTGAGATTTTACCATTGGAAAGGTATTTTGTTCATTATTTCAGATTTTTAGGGTAAAATGAAACAAAAACGTTGCAAAACAGAGGAGAGGCGGCACCGGCTAGGGCACGGGAACTGGCGCCAGCCATGTACTAGATTACATTAACTTCGAAGCGATGAAAAATTTTCAAAACAAAGCCAAACCGGCCGGCTTCAAGAGTCAAGGTGGCGCTGGCTGCATTCTGGTCTTCATCATGTGAAATTCGGAGAAAAATCAGTGAACAAGTAGAGAAGCAGAACACAACCGGCGCCGGCTCTGAGAGCCTAGGCAGCACCAGCTGTGCCTTGAAGTTAAGGCGGTGCTGTGATTTTTCTACGCGATTTTTGGTAATATGAGGAGTTTTAGTATTTTTCAACTTCTACTCGGCCAAGAACACTGTACCTACGAGTTTAGGCATTTCCTAAGCCTATAAATAGATGAAAAACACAAGGAAAAAAAAAAGAGGAGAATTCATTGATCATCATAGAAAATCACTCAATCTAAGGAGGAATTCTTCAATTCAAGAAGGGTTGTACAAAAAGGTCTTCAAACGAAGAAGAAGGGGGCTTGTCTATGATTGCTTTCTTTTACTTTGTTTTCTTGACAATGATATGTTAATTGTTCTATTGTAATTAAACATTGTTTAGATATTCACGATTTCTAGAGTTGTCTGATGTGTTGATTGACTGGTTATTATTCTTGGTATTCAATTACTTGTGCTTATTACGAGATTAGTTGTTTGGTTCTTTCCATTAACTTGCTAGACCAAAGGGGGTTGATGGTATTTTTAATTTATTAATTTCATATTCTGTTGGCTATTAACTTGCTGGACCAAAGAGGGTTGATTGCTTAGAATTGGTAATTGAAGGTTAATTGATGTCTTCCGAGATCAAGGGTTCATTGATTAATTTCATACTTTAAATTTTCAGAGACCAAGGGAATTTAACTAAGGATTGTGTTTAATGCATCTTTTGGATGAATTAGTTGAGACGGACCAAGTGATTCTACTTCATCTAGAAGATAATGATTTCAAAGATTGACTATCGAAGTGAGTCTAACCTTCATCCTTCATGATACCAATAGCATAATTAGTTATGATAAAGGTTGAATACTTTAAGATCATGTTTATCCAAACAATGGTTTGAATTGCATACTTCTCCATCCTTGACATGTATATATTTTTATTTTGATTTTCTTTTCTTTTCTTTTTTTTTTGTTTTTCGCTTTATTGAGTCGGTTAAACAATGAGAAAAAGATAATTAATGTCTACTTGTTCCTTCAGGATCGACACTCATTTGAACCCTATGCTCAGTTAATGATGAGTACGCTTGCTCATATGTGTGATTTGGGTTGAACGTTTTAATTTAAACTTGATTGGGAATGTGCTGAGTTTTTGTATGATTTTTACACTCAAGTCCGGACACATCAAGTTTTTGGTGCCGTTGCCGGGGAACAATAGCATGAAAGCTTGGATTTTGTTGATTTAACCATGTAAATATGTAAATATATACAATTGTTCTTTTCGTAAAAGTGTGCTATTTTTTGTATCTTGTGTATCTTATGTATACCTTTGTAATCTAACTTGCTAACTTTGATTATGTTTAACTAACAAGTTCTTGTAATTTTGTTTGAATTGTGAATTCTATTATCTAACTTTCGTCTTGTCTTTGCTAGGGGTTAGCCTTGGTACATGATCCAATGACTTGAAGGCGATATAGTAAATTTCGTTTTGTTTCATGTTTATTTCTTTCGTCATGAATTAAATTACATTATTCATCATTGCTGCATGTTCATCATTTTTATTTCATTTTTCACAAAAAAAAAATAGTGTATTAATGATAGATTGGCAAAATTACAAGCTAACATTGATGTTTTTAGTGAGACGTCATTAGAAGTATTAGTGAATTCTTTTGTTGCCAATACAAATTCATCTATTCAGTGGCATAAAGAAGCTTTGCAAGGATTGGGCGCTCAAAGGAAACAATTAGTTAAGATTGTTGAGGAGACTCATGAGTTCATGCTAGCTCGTATAATTGACCATGAAAAAAAAAGGACAGAGGCTATGAGGGACAATTGCATGATGTGGCAAGAGAGGTATTTTATTCTACTCTATGTGCTCATAATTCTAATATTTATTTGTCACATGATTTCTTAGGCTCTTCTCACTTCTTGGAGAACAATGGTCCCAATAATGATGTATGGAGTTCAACATACCTCAAGAAGTTGGATTTATCATTCATTCTAAGAAACCCTTTGAGGATGTTGACGAATTCTATCATTCACCCCAATCTCAGGGAGGTAACTTGGTATTTGTCGAAGCATTGAAAAGTAAGAATTTCCCAATCCCATCTTTAAGAACTCAAACACTAAGTTTAAAGGGGTATTTTAAATTGTAAAAATTCTTTTGAAGGGTTAATCGGTGATTTCAAGTTTGATGCATTCTTTAGAAACCATGTGCACTTATATGTTGACAACAATATTTGTGTGTCTAAAGAAATGTTAGAGAAAGAGGTTTATGTGTTTTGCTTTAGTGAGAAAAAATTATTTTCATGAATCTTCTATTTTTTAAAATCCTCCATTCTTTCTACATTCAGTATGCCTATCTACTATTTTGAGCTTTAATTTCTTTTCAAAAGGTTTGATGAGGAAACATGATGAATGTAGAGAGTTTTTGTTTTATTTTTTATTTGTTTATTATTTTATTTTTTTTCTTTAGTTTGTTTTCTTTTATTTAGGTATGTTTTTATTTTATTATTATTTACCTTGTACTTTTATTTGTGTTTTGTTTTATAGGCATAGAGTCCTCTTGGACAAGCCCTTCTCTGTACCTCACGTTTGGATATCTATTGGAGCATTATTGCATTTGGGCAGTATTACTTAAACTTTCTAACCCCTTATTATTTCGTCCCTTTGGAGATGCGTTCTTATGTTTATTTTTTGCCAATAGGGACATTGTCCAATTTAAGTATGGGGGAGTGGTTTGGGGATATACTTTGTCCAAATTTTCATCGATTTTAGCACATTGCACAATATATGGAAGTATTGTCTTTCTTATCTCTTCTCCTTTATATTTTTGGTCCCATGGCATTGTTTTTTTCCTGTTATATTTATTTGGTCATTGAGGACAATGTCCAGTTTAAGTGTGCGGGAGTGATTCGATTGAAAATTCTTCTATGCATCATTCTTTTATACTTTCCTTCATCTTGTGAGCAAAATTTTCAAAATTTTTTCTGATTTTCTTTGAGATTTCACGCTGTATTTTTAATGCATGTCTTTATGATGGACTATAGAGCATATATTCTACATCATTTATGGCTTATGCATGACTTTTTGCACACACTTGGATGAAGTAGTTCTTGATAAAATGCTTTACATTGTTCTTAAACCTGTTTTTTTTACTAAACTTCATGGAGCATTCTAGAACTTACTTGAATACCTCTCGAGAAGAAATAAGAAAGACAATTATGATTTAACTTAGAGATGACGGTAATAGGCCTTCTTTGGATAGTTTGAGCTTTTCAAGCCTACCTATTTTCATAACATCCTTACTGCCTATTTTGAGCCTAAATTGTTGATTTATTTCATTAAAACCCGTCACAATATTTTGTCCATTGCTTGTTGCTGAGAGTTTGAAAAATTTTTCAAATCTTTATGCTCTTGATGGATGAAAGTATATGTATGAGAATGTTGAGAAAGAATGTTGGGATAAAGATCATAACTTGTTACTTTCAGTCATTGACCAATACTGAGTTGAGCTGGAAAGAGGAAATAAAGCAAAGAAATAGAAGAAAAAGAATAGAGGGATTGGAAAAAAAAAAAACAAACAAAAAGCTGGTAGGAAGAATTGAAAGAAAGAAACTGCGAAAAAAAAAATAGCAGCAGTGAAGGAAAAGACAAGTGAAAGAAGAAGAAAAGAAAAGATCACGAAAGGAATGGTGATTGAGGTGTAAAAGTTAAAGTTCATATTAAAGTACTTGACACCATTGCTGGAAAATTCGAGTGATCTTGTGAAAGAAATAGAGAAGAGTTGATGAAAACAAGAGAAAAAAAATGCAGAATTTGCTTGAAGTGCACAGGAATTGCTGAATAAGGTTATGGTTTGATCGATTTTTGGAATAGGAGAGTAAGAAGAGTTGAAAATTATTAATTCATTTTGTTTATCCTTTTCTTGCTAACTCTCAGTTTCTTTGCTATTTGATTCTCCTATATTCTTCGTTTGATAAGCTACATTGCAAGCCTTTAACCTTATATTACAAGCTTAAAAGTCCTACTTGATCTAAGTAGAATTATGATCTGTTTCGGATTAGTGGAGAGAGTGTATGAAAAGTAAGCATATGGAATGTATATTCTTTTTGAACTAAATTCTTTCCAATGGTTTGATGATATTGTGAAGTATTGTGATGGTTCTAATAAGTAATTTATCACTAACACAAGTCTTGCATTGGTTGTGAAAGATGTAGTATCATGTGTTTTATGTTCTTGAATGAAGAAAGCATTGAAGATATGGTTTGGAAATTGATTGAGTGGTTGATTTAACCTTGTGTTTTCTTACTTGTTCTTGATACTTTACTTGAGGACAAGCAAAGAGTTAAGTGTGGGGGAATTGATAGGGGCTAAATTAGTCATATTTTTCTTAGTTATTTGAGATTCTTTTGTAATATATTTTGTTTAATAACTAGTCATATTCTTTCATATTTGAGATTTTACCCTTGGAAATGTATTTTGTTCATTATTTCAGATTTTTAGGGTAAAATGAAACAAAAACGTCGCAAAATAGAGGAGAGGCGACGTCGGCTAGGGCACGGGAACCGGCGCCGACCATGCACTGGATTACACGAACTTCAAAGCGATAAAAAATTATCAAAATAGAGCCAAACCAGCGCTGGCTACATTCTGGTCTCATCATGTGAAATTCGGAGAAAAATCGGTGAACAAGTAGAGAAGCAGAACACAATCGACACCGACTCCGAGAGCCTAGGCGGCGCCGGCTGTGCCCTGAAACTAAGGCGCTGCTGTGATTTTTCTACGCTGTTTTTGGTAATCCGTGGAGTTTTAGTATTTTTCAACTTCTACTCGGCTACGAACACTGTACCTACGAGTTTAGGCACTTTCTAAGCCTATAAATAGATGAAAAACACAAGGAAAAAAGGGAGGAGAATTCATTGATCATCATAGAAAATTACTCAATCTAAGGAGGAATTCTTCAATTCAAGGAGGGTTATACAAGAAGGTCTTCAAAGGAAGAAGAATGAGGCTTGTCTATGAGTGCTTTCTTTTACTTTGTTTTCTTTTTCTTGACAATGATATGCTAATTATTTTATTTTAATTAAACGTTGTTTAGATATTCATGATTTCTAAAGTTGTCTGATATTTTGATTGACTGGTTATTATTCTTGGTATTCAATTATTTGTACTTATTACGAGATTAGTTGTTTGGTTCTTTCCATTAACTTGCTGGACCAAAAGGGGTTGATGGTAGTTTCAATTTATTAATTTCATATTCTGTTGGCTATTAACTTGTTGGACCAAAGGGGGTTGATTGCTTAGAATTGGTAATTGAAGGTTAATTGATATCTTCCGAGACTAAGGGTTCATTGATTAATTTCATACTTTAAATTTTTCGAGACCAATGGAATTTAACTAAGGATTGGGTTTAATGCATCTTTTGGATGAATTAGTTGAGATGGACCAAGTGATTCTAATTCATCTAAAAGATAGTGATTTCATGGACCAAGTGAGTCTACCTTCATCCTTCATGATGCCAAGAGCATAATTAGTTATAATAAAGGTTGGGTACTTTAAGATCATGTTTATCCAAACAATGGTTTGAATTACATACTTCTCCATCCTTGACATATATATATTTTTATTTTGATTTTCTTTTCTTTTCTTTTTTTATTTTTTATTTTTTGCTTTATTGAGTCGGTTAAACAATGAAAGAAAAGTGATTAATATCTAATTGTTCCTTGAGGATCGACACTCGTTTGAACTCTATGCTCGGTTAATAATGAATACGCTTGCTCATATGTGTGATTTGGGTTGAATGTTTTAATTTAAACTTGATTGGGAATGTGTTGAGTTTTTGTATGATTTTTACACCTAAGTCCAGACACATCAGAATCGATTATGAGGAAACCTTTTCCCCGATAGCTATGCTTAAGTCCATCCGTATCCTCTTTGCCATTGCATGTCATTTCGACTATGAGATATGATAAATAGATGTGAAGACGACATTTCTTAATGGCCATCTTAATGAAGACATCAATATGTCCCAACCGAAAGGTTTTATTGTTAAAGGTCAGGAACATATAGTTTGGAAGCTTAAGAAGTCTATTTGTGGACTTAAGTAGGCATCTAGAATATAGAACATTTGTTTTGACGAGACTATAAAGTCTTACAGTTTCATTTAAAACAAAGATAAACCATACGTGTACAGAAAATTGGAAGGCATAGATGTGGTTTTTCTTGTCCTATATGTGGATGACATTCTACTCATTGGGAATGATGTAGGAACATTGTCATCTACTAAAGTTTGGCTGTCTAGTCAATTCAGTATGAAGGATTTGGGAGAAGCTGGTTACATTCTCGAGATTAAGTTTCTTAGAAATAAGAAGCAGAAAATATTAGGATTATTTCAAATGACATACATTAACAAGATGCTGGCCACGTTTAGCATGGACTCATGTAAGGGAGCTCTAATCCCATGCAAATATGGGTTATCTTTTTGTTCTAAGGACTACCCTAAGTCTCAAGAGGAAAAAGATAGAATGAGTAGGATTTCCTACGCTTCGGCTGTAAGAAATCTTATGTATACCATGCTATGCACTAGGCCAGATATCTGCTTTGCCATAGGCTTAGTTAGCAGATATTAATCAAACCCTGGGGAGGTTCATTGGCAAGTTGTAAAACATATTTTCAAGTACCTCTGTAAAACCCCATGACTACGTACCCTAAAAGGGCGGGGATGTCGCCCCGTCCCGTAGGACAAGGGGTCTTTAGAACGAGGTATAAAATATAAGGGGAATCTCCAAAAGGATCAACTTAGATAAATAAAGAAATATTCTTATTACAGTAGGCTCAACTTGGAGCAAAACGGAATAAAACAAAATATTGTTTAGAAGCATAAGCAATAAATGTCTCCTAGAACGGAAATAGAAAATAGCAAAAGCTTCAACTATTACATGCCCCGCTAACTCGGCACAGTCTATCCCCTGAAAACATGATGTAAAACAGTGTCAGAACAAATCTAAGTAAGTCCTGTGTGTGCACATGGTGTTTTTAAATAGTTCGTATATGCAAAGTGTAAAACATTTGTAAAAATAATTTGGCAAGTTATAAACAATCTCTTTTCATAAAGAGTGGGTTTTTCTCATTGTCATACTTTGTACAAAATAAATCCTCCACTCGGATAAAAGTCATGTCACCACACGTTGGGCTCCATGAGAACAAGTTGGCCAAGGCACCACACTTTGTGCACCTTGTCCGGACCAGATTACCACACGTTGGGCGTTCTGATCAAGGTAAGTGTACAGCCCACCGGGTGAGATACTCCTCCATCTCTACACCCAACAAAACCATCTGGGTGTCCATGCCGGGAATATAAATAATACCTTTCAGGTATAATGCTAGCTCGGACCGGCCTGACCAACCAACACTGTCGCCTTTTCAAGAAGAGTTCATCTTCTGGAGGTGGCCTCCTGCCAGAAAACTTACTCTAGCCTTCCAAGAATAGTATTGTTAGACTACCCTTATTGATTGAGTACTCAACAAATATATCCGTTAATTCCTGGTTCAAAATATTTCAAAATCTTGGCTTTGTAAAACGTGGTTTTCTTTAAAAGAGATTTCTAAAAATTTAAGGAAAAGAATAGTTTTCTTGCTAAAATCATTAGTTTGACAAAACCGTTTAAAGAATAAATATCCACGTTTACAACCCAAGCAAACACAGTTTAACAATAGCTTTACAAAGCTTCATAACATGGACTTGCCATCACAACCTTTAACAAAATAGTTTATAAAAGGACTTACCATCACAACGTTTATTAAAAGAGTTTATGCAAGAACTTACTTGATATGCCTCAGATAAATGCGATAAATTCACAGCTGGCTTTCCTCAATTATCCTCTTGATCTAAACCATATAGTATCATGATCAGGGTCTCAATTAATTCAAACATGCTCTAATCCCATTTATTTTCATAACAATTCGCAATCTCCTATTTAATTCCAAGTAAACTATTCAATCCCCGAAGATCAAATACTACGACCACATGTTTATCTCGCTAATAAACACCATTACACTTTACTTTCGGCATCAAGGGAGGGTATTCCCTTACCTTGCAACTACTGGGTAATGAGGTTTCGATGCTCCTATGGTGATCGTCCCGAGTTCGCTTGAGAAGAAGAGAGAAGCTACCTCCTTTGCTTCTCTTGATCGAAAATTTAGGAAGAAGAGGAAATCAACCTCTATAGGGCGTGATTTAAGGGTAGAAGAAAGAGAAAAGAATCATTAGAGAAAACGGCATCAAGAGGTTGAAAGGATTCGTGCTTACCTTAAGGCGTGTTCGATTTTTGCTTGGAATAACTCTTGTGTTTTCGAAAAATTTGCAGAGAGAAGTTGCTGAATTTCTCATGTAGAATGGAGAGGGTAAACTGTGGTTATGATTTAAAGTTGGAGAAGATTGGTTTAGGGTTAGATGGTGATGTTTAGATAGACCCCTAATGGCTTTAGGTTTCTTGGACAGCAAAGGCGAAATTTCCAGTTTGCGCGCGCCTCCTTGCTGCCGATTTTAGGGGAGTTTTAAGGAGGAAAAAATTCTGCAATTTGCTCCCCTAAGCTGGCCGAAACACTGCTCAAAGGAAGGGCTGAATGTGTTCAGAATTTTGGGCCAAACAAGGAAGAGTTTGAGTGAGTTTTGATGACTGAAAAATCCTGTGCAAGTGCTGTGAAAATTCTGTGCAAGTGTAGCAAGTTTTGGACTGGTTTGGCTGCTATAATTCTACCGAAATTTCCAGAGGAAAATTGAGGGTTTTAGGGGCTGAAAATAGCTTGTTCAGCTGGGGTTTTTCAGTGAATGATGTGTGCAGAATTTCGGTTGAAGTAGGAACATAAAGCTGGCCGAAAATCCTGCACAAAGCTGTCCGAATTTTCTGTGTATATGCTGGACGAATTTCAGTGTTTTTGTATGAATAAAATTTTGATTTTGTGCAGCAAAGGTAGTTGAATTGTTAAAGAGTATTCTAGGTGGTTTGAGCTAGGATTTTCAGAGTTGGATTGGTAGCTAAAGATGGCTGGAATTTCGAACAGCTTATGTAGATTCAAAGCGGCCGAAATTTAGCTAGGAAAAGGAAGAAATCCTAGTTGAATTTGGATTGAAATAAAATCCGGTTTTATCAAGGATTTGGATAAGATTTCCTCTAGTCCTAGAAGAGTTTGGATTGAGCTAAAGGTGCTCCAAGGTGGCGAAAAAAATCTGGAAAAATTTCCAGAATATTTCCAGCTTATGGTTTCCGAAAATTCAAGGGAACAAAAGCTGAAAATAAAACAAATTTCATCCTTAGCTAAAATCCTTGAACTTAGGAGTTAAATATAGAGTCTTACTCCTATGGAAGTGGCGTTTAAACCCAAAGAAAATATCTAAGACTTTAGTTAAAATATTTCTCTAAAACAATTAAATAAATACAAGGATTATGGCTAGAATTCTTGAAGAGGTAAAATAAGATTTTTCCCTAATATATTCCCTAACTCTAATATTCATCAAGAAGAGTTTTATACCACTTGAAATTCTTCAAAGTGGCTCCTAGCTAGGTTTTTTTCGAAAATCCTAAGGAACACAAGCTGAAAATTAAAGGTGAACTTTATTCACATCAAAGTCCTTGAATTTAGGAAATAAATATAGAGACTTATTTCCTTGGAGTAAAAATACTAAAATTTCTCTAGGATAGCTAGATTCTTTTTCGGCCAAGATAAGAAACGGTCTAAAGAAAAGAATTTCAAGAAGAGAAACTTACTTCACAAAAGGTAGGATTCGAACTCGGGTCACCAAAGGAAATCACCAACCTCCCCGCTATTCCAAAACAACTCCAATACTAATTTTTCTACAAGAAGTTCTTACCACCCCAATACTCATCCTTCAAAATCTTCGACCAAACCTCCCTTAACCAAATCTTTAACAACACAACTATTTCACATCAATTAATTCAAATGCAAGAGTAACGGAAAAATTCACATGCATCCATGCAAATAAAATTATTCTAGCTACCACATAAAATGCAAGATGCTATGCAATGCATGACTTTTTCCCATAGTCAAAGGTGGTTTTGGGCGGGGTATTACATCCCTCCCCTTAAGAGAATTTCGTCCCGAAATTCAGATTTCATACCCTTCGAGCATACCCGGATACTTTCGTCTTAACCATTCCTCCGTTTCCCACGTTGCATCCCGTGCTCCATGATGATCCCAAAGTATCTTCACCATGGGTATCTGCTTGTTTCGGAGTGTCTTAATACTCCGCTCCAAGATCTTGACGGGTCTCTCCACATAACTCAGATTGGGTTGCAACTCCAACGGTTCCTCATTGAGTACATGACTCGGATCGGGATTGTACCTTTTCAACTGAGAGATATGGAATACGTCATGCATCCCGGTTAGGCCATCAGGTAGATCCAATCGGTAGGCAACCGGTCCAATTTTCTCCAATATCGGGAATGGTCCCAAATACCTAGGACTCAACTTCCCTCCCTTCGGATGTTTCAGGATTCCTCTACTAGGAGTCAACTTCAAGAATGCACGGTCACCTACTTGGAACTCCAATTCCCTCCTCCTAGTGTCTGCATAACTTTTCTGTCTGCTTTGTGCTGCCCTTAGCCTTTCCCGAATTAACTTAATCTTGTCGGTCATCTCCCGAATGCATACTTCACCAGCCTTTTTAACGTTCCCTTCTTCTCGTCCATCCCCAGTATATCGGTACTGGCATTTTCGCCCATACAAGTGCTTCGTACGGCGCCATTCCGATCGACGCTCGATAGCCGTTGTTATATGCTAACTCCGCATGCGGTAAAGACTCAATCCACTTGTCTCCAAAGTCCAAGATACATGCTCGGAGCATGTCTTCCAAGATCTCGAATGACTCTTTCGGATTGACCATCGATCTGCGGATGAGCAGAGGTACCGAATTTCGTGGTCGTGCCCAAGGACTCCCGGAACTTACCCCGTAACCTTGAAGTGAATCTAGGGTCCCTATCCGACACGATGCTCGACGGTACACCATGCAACCTTACAATTTCTCGGTATATGTCCGAGCCAACTTTTCCATCGAGTCCCTTACGTTTACCGGTATGAAATGCGCTGTCTTGGTCAATCGGTCCACTACCACCCAGATCGCATCTTTGTGTGACTTGGTCATCGGAAGGCCAGTCACAAAGTCCATGGTCACCTCTTCCCATTTCCATTCGGGAATCGGTAACGGTTGCAGTAAACCTGCAGACTTCTTATGCTCCATCTTAACCTTCTGGCATGTCAGGCAAGTTGACACATGCTGAACTACATCCCTCTTCATTCCAGCCCACCAATATTTCCTCTTCAAGTCTTGGTACATCTTTACCTCCCCAGGGTGTATGGTGTATTTGCTCTTGTGCGCTTCATCCAGTATCCTCTTCCTTAAGTCTTGGATGTCCGGTACACAAATCCGGTCCCGAAAGTATAATACCCCATTCCTCATCGGTTCGGAAATCGCCTCCTCCTCTCGCGATCTCTTTCTCCCCGAAAGTTTGAAATTCCGTACCGCCCCGTTGACCCGATACAATTTCCTGGTCCGGATCGGGTTTCAGGGTCAAGGTTGCTCACGCAGATCTTCCCTTTTGCACTTGCGCCTCTTTCTCCAGGATATCCCGGACTGCCAACACCTGTATTCTCAAGTGTGCCATTTTCACCTTTCGACTTAGAGCGTCTGCTACCACATTTGCTTTACCCGGGTGATAGTTAATGGGCACTTATATTCTTCCAGGAACTCCATCCACCTACACTGCCGGAGATTCAAGTCCTTTTGCGTAAAGATATATTTCAAATTCTTATGGTCCGTGAAAACCTCGTATTGTGCACCATACAAGTAATGTCGCCATTTCTTCAAGGCGAACACTATAGCTGCTAGCTCTAGGTCATGCGTGGGATAATTAACTTCATGCGGCTTTAGCTTTCTAGATACATAGGCTATGACTTTCCCTTCCTGCATCAGTATAGCTCCTAGTCCTTCATTGGATGCATCTGTATAGAGTGCATAGGGCTTATCAGCCTTGGGCAGACTCAGCACGGGTGCTGTAATCAACCTCTTCTTAAGTTCTTGGAAGCTCTTCTCGCACTTCTCACTCCAAGCAAAAACAACATCTTTCTTCAACAGCCGTGTCATCGGTGAAGCTAAAGTGGAGAAGTTTTTAATGAAACGCCGATAGTACCCAGCCAGCCCAAGGAAACTTCGTATCTCGGTAATGTTCTCCGGTTGTTTCCAATTAGCTATGGCTTCTACCTTAGCGGGGTCCACTTTGATCCATTCCTTGGATATCACGTGACCAAGGAAAGACATTGAGCTCAGCCAAAACTCACACTTACTGAACTTAGCGTAAAGCTTGAATTCCCTCAGCTTCTCTAGGACCAACTTTAAGTGCTCCACGTGGTCCTCCAGATTTTTGGAGTAGATCAAAATGTCATCGATGAATATAACCACGAACTTGTCCAAGTAGGGTTGGAAAATGCGATGCATTAAATCCATGAATACTGCCGGTGCGTTGGTTACACCGAACGGCATTACTACAAATTCGTAATGGCCATACCGCGTGTTGAATGCAGTCTTAGGAATGTCTTCTTCTTTGATCCTTACCTGATATTATCCTTGCCGTAGGTCCAATTTCGAGAAACAAGCAGTGCCTTACAGTTGATCAAACAACTCATCGATCAAGGGTAGAGGGTATTTATTCTTGATCGTTAGATTGTTCAGTCCCTGATAATCGATACATAGCCTCAAGGTACCATCTTTCTTCTTGACAAACAACACCGGGGCTCCCCACGGTGATGTACTCGGCCGAATGTAGCCTTGCCTCAGCAGTTCTTCCAATTGCACCTTTAACTCCTTCAACTCTGTCGGTGCTATCCGGTAGGGAGTTCTAGATACCGGTTCTGCTCCGGGAATCAGATCCACGGTGAACTCAACTTCCCGTTCAGGGGGTAGGGAAGTGAGCTCCGTAGGGAACACATCCGAAAAGTCTTTCACCACCTCCATACTTTCCAAGGTACACTGGTCCTTTGGTTTGTTTAGGAGATACGCCAAGTATCCCGTTCATCCTTTCTTGAGCAACTTCCGGGCTTTAGCTCCAGCAATAAGAAATTTCAATTCCTTCGTTCACTTGCCATTGAATTCAATTACATCCCGTCCAGGTCTCACAAATTGCACCGTCTTAGTCTTGCAGTCCACACGAGCTCCGTGCTTCAATAACCAGTCCATGCCCAAGATCAAGTCATAACCGTCCATGGCCAGGATTATAAGGTCGGCCTCCAGAATCTCCTTCCCATCCTCAACTCCACAACTTCCCATTTTCTTACCTGCTTCCACCACCTTTCCCAAGGGGGAACTAACTACTAGGGTATAAGGTAGCTCATTTCCTTCCCAGCCCAGACGTGAAGCACATACTTTACTTATATAAGAGTGTGTAGATCCTGGATCTATCAGAACATTAACAAGACAACCTTGGATAGAAAGGTTACCTTTGATTATGGTGGCGTCTGCTCCGACCTCCTCTCAGCTCAGGGCAAAAACTTTGGCCTTCACCTGGGGCTTCAGGCCTCCCGCTCCGGCTGGTCCAATAGCGGCACCTTTGTTGCCTCCCATTGGCTGGGTCACCGTTGTCTGCTTAGTCCTTAAGGGTTTGGGGCAGACGTTCCTCAGATGTCCTGGGTCTCCGCAGTTGAAACACTTTCTCACACCCCTGCTACCCCAGCAGTTTCTCTCAGTGTGGCCTCGCTTCCCACACAGTCGGCAGTTCAGGCTGCCTTGCATTGATCCGGCTATAGGCACTCGGGGCTGCTTACCCCGATTTCCCCACGGCATAGGACCCGCAGGTCGTTTATTGCCTGAAGGCCTCATAGGTGGTCGACTTAGTTGGAAGGGTCGGTTCACCGGTCGGTGCCGATCTTCGTCCTCCGTCCGAGAGGCTGCGTCCACAGCGGCGGTGTACGACGTTGGCGGTGATGGAGCCAACGCCCTCCTCCAATCTAGCCTTAGCCCTTTCACGAATTGTCGGGTGCGCTTCTGCTCCGTGTCTACCAAGTAGTTGCAGTACTTGGACAACTGCATGAATCGGGCTGCATATTGGGCCACAGTTATGCCTCCCTGCTTGAGGGTCTAGAATTCATCCTCCCTCTTCTTAGCTACCCATCGAGGAATGTACTCGGCCCGAAAAGCCTCCGTAAAATCGTCTCAGGTCCACTCCTGCTCCTCCTTGTCCCAATCACCCCGTACTCGCTGCCACCATGCCCGAGACGGTCCCCTTAGCCGAAAAGCAGCAAACTTTACCATCCTTTCTTCTGAGTACTGTAGAGTAGCGAAAATGTCCTCCATCTGCTCAATCCATTGCTCGGCTTTCTCATCCTGTTCCACCTCCCCCTGGAATGTGGGAGGCTGGAACTTCAGGAAACGCTCCAAAGCCTCATCCTCTCCCCGCGGTGGTTTCCTGGCCACCTTGTCCACTTTTTTGGTCAAGTTCTGTAGAATCGAGGCCATCTTGTCGAAAGCCTGACCCATGGTCACATCCCGTGATCTTTCCGCAGCTATCTCCTGCTCTCCTGGCAGGTGCTCCTCCACATCGGGGGTAGAACGACGCATCTGTTCAAACTCCGGGGTGGAGGATGCACTCTCCTGCACCGTTCTGCTATGCACCACTGTTCGGCGTCTTGGTGCCATCTTAATCACATTCACTCAGGGTCAGATAGTTATCAAGGGGAAAAAGAATATGCTTAGGTGCATGATCAGTTGATAGTAATGTACTCATCTAAAAGAGAATGTGATGATAACGTGAAGAGATAAATCAAGTAATAAACGAAACTCATGCTTGTCATATAAACCATTCTTTGCGGAAAAGAAGGGGTCATCTCATACGATACCCTTTTTATTTAAAATGATTAATAGGCCCTATGAGCCACATGCTCCCTTAAGGAAAAGATAAATAAACAAAAGTATGCAAATTTCAAAGAAAGAAAGAGTAAAAGCTGCTGGTCTTCTATGTTCGACTCTCCCTAGTTTCAACAGAGGTATCGAAGTCGTCAGAGGCCGGTTCCACCAGCCACCCCACGGAACTATCGGGTCTCCCTATGTAGTTCCTCGCGAAACCAACGCTCCCACTTGGCTGCCCTGACTCATCCTCTCGGCATCTCTTGGCTCTCATGGCCATCTTATAGAGCTCGTCCAACGCTAATCTAACTATACCCTTAGGCGCAGGCCTCTCACTCCCCAAGTCAGATGGATCAACTAACCCATTGCTCCTTAGCATGGCATCTACGCCCAGTCCATATCGGAGTCCACGCCCCTCAGGACTCCCTTCTAGCTTCCTCTTTCCCTTATCTACCCCTCCTAGAGCTGACTGCCTATTGTCTCTCTCTCCCGGGACAACCTCCATTACCTCCTCGTCCTCTCTTTCTACCCCAACCATCTCTCCCTCGTTCTCATCGTCTCCCTCATTCCCTAGCTCATCTACCTCTCCCTCACTCAACTCCATCATCTTCTCATCTCCCTCATCTTCCCCTAGGCTCTCCTCGACCTCGATCTGCGTCTCAACTACTGGGTCGTCCAACACTGACGGCTCACGCTCTCTCTCTGAATCAAACGCGGGTGAATTGGCTACGGGTAGTGGGACAGGTGGATTCCCGCAGCCAGCAGGCCAGTCTTTAACAACCGATACAACTTTTTTGACCATCCTATAGGCAAAAGACAGGAATTAGAACCAGATCAAAATACTTAAGAAAATAGAACCCCATAAGTCAAGTAATTGCCTAAACCATATCTCTGATACCACTTGTAACACCCCACGACTACGTACCCTAAAAGGGCGGGGATGATGCCCCGTCCCGTAGGACAAGGGGTCTTTAGAACGAGGTATAAAATATAAGGGAAATCTCCAAAAGGATCAACTTAGATAAATAAAGAAATATTCTTATTACATCAGGCTCAACTTGGAGCAAAACGGAATAAAATAAAATATTGTTTAGAAGCATAAGCAATAAATGTCTCCTAGAACGGATAGAGAAAGTAGCAAAAACTTCAACTATTACATGCCCCGTTGACTCGGCACAGTCTATCCCCTGAAAACATGATGTAAAATAGTGTCAGAAAAAAATCTAAGTAAGTCCTGTGTGTGCACATGGTGTTTTTAAATAGTTCGTGCATGCAAAGTGTAAAACATTTGTAAAAATAATTTGGCAAGTCATAAACAATCTCTTTTCGCAAGGAGTGGGTTTTTCTCATTGTCATACTTTGTACAAAATAAATCCTCCACTCGGATAAAAGTCATGTCACCACACGTTGGGCTCCATGAGAACAAGTTGGCCAAGGCATCACACTTTGTGCACCTTGTCCCGACTCGCATTACCACACGTTGGGCGTTCCGATCAAGGTGAGTGTACAGCCCACCGGGTGAGATACTCCTCCATCTCTACACCCAACAAAACCATCCGGTGTCCATGCCGGAATATAAATAATACCTTTCAGGTATAATGCTAGCTCGGACTGGCCTCGACCAACCAACACCTGTCGCCTTTTCAAGCGCAGTTCATCTTCTCGGAGGTGGCCTCCTGCGCGAAGACTTACGCTAGCCCTCCAAGACTAGTATTGTTAGCCTACCCTTATTGAGTACTCAACGAACATATCCGTCAATTCCTGATTCAAAATATTTCCAAACCTTGGCTTTGTAAAACGTGGTTTTCTTTAAAAGAGATTTCTAAAAATTTAAGGAAAAGAATAGTTTTCTTGCTAAAACCGTTAGTTTGACAAAACCATTTAAAGAATAAATATCCACGTTTACAACCCAAGCAAACACAGTTTAACAATAGCTTTACAAAGCTTCACAACATGGACTTGCCATCACAACCTTTAACAAAACAGTTTATAAAAGGACTTACCATCACAACGTTTAATAAAAGAGTTTATGCAAGGACTTACTTGATATGCCTCAGATAAATGCGATAAATTCACAGCTGGCTTTCCTCAATTATCCTCCTGATCTAAACCATATAGTATCATGATCAGGGTCTCAATTAATTCAAACATGCTCTAATCCCATTTATTTTCATAACAATTCGCAATCTCCTATTTAATTCCAAGTAAACTATTCAATCCCCAAAGATCAAATACTACGACCACATGTTTATCTCGCTAATAAACACCATTACACTTTACTTTCGACATCAAGGGAGGGTATTCCCTTACCTTGCAACTACCGGGTAATGAGGTTTCGATGCTCCTATGGTGATCGTCCCGAGTTCGCTTGAGAAGAAGAGAGAAGCTACCTCCTTTGCTTCTCTTGACCGAAAATTTAGGAAGAAGAGGAAATCAACCTCTATAGGGCGTGATTTAAGGGTAGAAGAAAGAGAAAAGAATCATTAGACAAAACGGCATCAAGAGGTTGAAAGGATTCGTGCTTACCTTAAGGTGTGTTCGATTTTTGCTTGAAATAACTCTTGTGTTTTCGAAAAATTTGCAGAGAGAAGTTGCTGAATTTTTCCTGTAGAATGGAGAGGGTAAACGGTGGTTATGATTTAAAGTTGGAGAAGATTGGTTTAGGGTTAGATGGTGATGTTTAGATAGACTCCTAATGGCTTTAGGTTTCTTGGACAGCAAAGGCGAAATTTCCAGCTTGCGCGCGCCTCCTTGCTGCCGATTTTAGGGGAGTTTTATGGAGGAAAAAATTCTGCAATTTGCTCCTCTAAGCTGGCCGAAACACTGCTCAAAGGAAGGGCTAAATGTGTTCAGAATTTTGGGCCAAACAAGGAAGAGTTTGAGTGAGTTTTGATGACTGAAAAATCCTGTGCAAGTGCTGTGAAAATTCTGTGCAAGTGTAGCAAGTTTTGGACTGGTTTGGCTGCTATAATTCTACCGAAATTTCCAGAGGAAAATTGAGGGTTTTAGGCGCTGAAAATAGCTTGTTCAGCTGGGGTTTTTCAGTGAATGATGTGTGCAGAATTTCGGTTGAAGTAGGAACATAAAGCTGGCCGAAAATCCTGCACAAAGCTGTCCGAATTTTCTGTGTATATGCTGGACGAATTTCAGTGTTTTTGTATGAATAAAATTCTGATTTTGTGCAGCTAAGGTAGTTGAATTGTTAAAGAGTATTCTAGGTGGTTTGAGCTAGGATTTTCAGAGTTGGATTGTAGCTAAAGATGGCTGGAATTTCAGACAGCTTATGTAGATTCAAAGCTGCCGAAATTCAGCTAGGAAAAGGAAGAAATCCCAATTGAATTTGGATTGAAATAAAATCTGATTTTATCAAGGATTTGGATAAGATTTCCTCTAGTCCTAGAAGAGTTTGGATTGAGCTAAAGGTGCTCCAAGGTGGCGAACAAAATCTGGAAAAATTTCCAGAATATTTCCAGCTTATGGTTTCCGAAAATTCAAGGGAAGAAAAGCTGAAAATAAAACAAATTTCATCCTTAGCTAAAATCCTTGAACTTAGGAGTTAAATATAGAGTCTTACTCCTATGGAAGTGGCGTTTAAACCCAAAGAAAATATCTAAGACTTTAGTTAAAATATTTCTCTAAAATAATTAATGAAATACAATGATTATGGCTAGAATTCTTGAAGAGGTAAAATAAGATTTTTCCCTAATATATTCCCTAACTCTAATATTCATCAAGAAGAGTTTTATACCACTTGAAATTCTTCAAAGTGGCTCCTAGCTAGGTTTTTTTTTTTTTTTTTTTCCGAAAATCCTAAGGAACACAAGCTGAAAATTAAAGGTGAACTTTATTCACATCAAAGTCCTTGAATTTAGGAAATAAATATAGAGACTTATTTCCTTGGAGTAAAAATACTAAAATTTCTCTAGGATAGCTAGATTCTTTTTCGGCCAAGATAAGAAACGGTCTAAAGAAAAGAATTTCAAGAAGAGAAACTTACTTCACAAAAGGTAGGATTCGAACTCGGGTCACCAAAGGAAATCACCAACCTCCCCGCTATTCCAAAACAACTACAATACTATTTTTTCTACAAGAAGTTCTTACCACCCCAATACTCATCCTTCAAAATCTTCGACCAAACCTCCCTTAACCAAATCTTTAACAACACAACTATTTCACATCAATTAATTCAAATGCAAGAGTAACGGAAAAATTCACATGCATCCATGCAAATAAAATTATTCTAGCTACCACATAAAATGCAAGATGCTATGCAATGCATAACTTTTTCCCATAGTCAAAGGTGGTTTTGGGCGGGGTATTACAACCTCAATGGTATGAAAGATTATATACTAGTTTATAGGGTTAACTGCTTTGTCCCTACCGGATACATAGATTCAGACTTCTAGGCAGATAAGGATAAGAAAAAATCCACTAGTAGATATGCCTTCACCTTATCTGGAGGAGTTGTTTTATAGAGGAGTATCAAGCAATCTTGCATTACTGACTCAACAATAGAAGCTAAGTATGTGGAAGCTTCAGAGGCATCTAAGGAAGCAATCTGGCTCCGGAAGTTCCTTTTAGAACTTGGAGTTGTGCCACACATGAACAGACTGATTGTGGTGTATTGCGACAACTCTGTAACAGTCTCGCAATTCAAAAAACACAGGAAGCACAAGAAAGGGAAGTACATCGAGAGAAAGTACCACTTGATCCGAGATTTCATCCAAATACGGAAAATTGTGGTAGAATAGATAGTCTCGGAGAACAACCTGGCAGATCTTTTCACCAAGCCTTTGGCTGAAAGAGTCTTCAAGAGACACTTAGACGCCATAGAGGTGGGCACCTACTGACTTTCTTAGTCTTAGAGTGCAAGTGGGAGATTATTGGAATATATGCCATTTAGACTAGTTTTTTGCTGTAATTATCGATTTTATTAATAAAAGAATTTAGTCTCAAAATTTATTTGTGAAATTATATTTTATTTGTGCACGATTTACATTTGGATAGGACCCTTTGTGTTTAAGTAAGTAATCTATGTGAATGGTAGTCTTTCACAGTAAGGTATGGATCACGGTTTATTTAACACATAAACGTTTGTTCTTGACCGATTGATGAGAATGAGAATCTCATCATGTTTAGGTTATTGTGTAATGAATTCTAAATGAGAAATGGCTTACCTTTAGCCAGTGAGTAGTCCACTCACTTCATAGCATGAGCGTATTTCGAATATGTAGAACATGACTTATAATAGTGGTTTCTAAAAGTACTATTTAGAAGAAACTCAGACTATTACTGCTATAGCGTGGATTAATACTCTACCGCTTGAGTATGAGTTGGTAGTCTGACAAAGCTGGAAGCATGTACTTTGATATACTGTAGTTGAGGTTCTTTCATAGAGTCGATATACTTGTATGTTGAGTTTATGTAACTAGTTAGTTAAGACAGACTTTTACAAGATAGCTTCTGCGCCATATCGCCCCTTGTGACTGTTCAAATGATCTAAATATCTAGAGCCCTGAGGAATATGACTTAGATGTTTGCTTTAGGGTAGCTACCTTGGAAAGTGAAAACATTCCAGAAGTCGTGGATTATTAGACTAGAGGTCTAAGGATGGTAGATGTCTTTTTAGAGAAGTGTTAGTACACTCATTCTCTCTAAATACACGGTGATGCGTAGAGGGATATGTTAGTCATTACACATGTAGGTCGAAGATTTTGATAACGCAGCATTGTCCTTAGGGTCAATATTTCCTTATGGTGATATTAGAAAATATTTAAAATGCAAAATATAGCTATTTATATGGTAGGGGTATTTTGGTAATTTTAATAGCCAAGGTGATATGTCTTTTGATCCCAAAAATAGCTCTTAAGTCCTGACAGATTTAGGTTAAGGAATTGGTCTTGATAATTATGGGTTTTATTTTATTTTATTTAAGTAGTTTAATTTATTATTGGATTAGAATAAAATAAAAGGATCAAAAGAGAGTATACATTTTATCTAGTTTAATTGGTTAATTAATTATTCAGGGCCCAAGGCCTAGATTGAATAATTAAAAAATTAATTTAGGTATAAACTAAATAAAATGTCTGATATTTTATGTTGGTCTATTTAGATTTGTTAATTATTTATTGGGCCGTTTTATGAAGTATAAAAAATAAATAATTGAGTCTTATTATTTATGGGTGTTCAAGCCAAGAGTAAAATTTATCTAGCCCAATAAATAAGACCAAGGGTAACATAAAATAAAATAAAATAATTAAATTAAATTAAATTAAAAATAACACGGGATGGATCCCGTATTATTTGGCGTGAGAAGATAACAGAAAGCATGGTGCTTTTTGTTTCTTGCTCTTGGTCTCTCTCTGTGAAAATATGAAAAGAAATGAAAAGGAAAACAAGGCCATAGTTCTTTGATTTTTTTTCATTCACAGTAAACCTAAGTCTGTGAAGCTTTCACTGGCTAAGGAAGAAAGGGAGTCATTTTGGAAGCTCAAAAGTTTCGCGTGAATGAGATGAAGTCGACGCTTATAAGGACGTGATCTAGTAGCTTCAAACATTCTGGTTCAGACATCTTATTCAGTGCCAATAAGGTTATTCAAACACAGAGGTAAATAACTTCCATGATGCTCTGTATATTTTTTTCGTTCTCTAAGCATGCTTTCGGTTTCATCATTTTTGTCATTTTCAACCTTCAAGATATTCACCAAATATTAGATAAAAATTAAATAAATATCTATTAAATCAGTAGACACATATTATGTTTCTAGTGATGTACTAAAAAGTATATTAGAAGATCCTAAGCCAATATATATTACTAACTACAGTTGCTTCTCACAATCATTCAAACAAGTCTCTAAATACATACACAAACTATTCTATGACTACGTTACAAGTACCTCCGAGCCTTAATCCCCCACCCTGCATACTCATACAAGTTTGTCAATTATGTCCGAACTCATGATAGAAGTAGTATTTTTTTTAATCCTTTCTATCTGAGCTTATTCTTGTTTATCTTGGTTTTGAGTATTTGTTTCCTTCCACCCTTGATTACCAACCTCCTTTACTTAATTACTAACTTTCTCCGCCCCCCCCCCCCCCCCCCAAATAAATAAATAAATAATAAATAAAAATAAACTATAGTCATTTGTAGAAAGTAGAGATGTAATTAAAAATAATAATGGTTCAACACAATTAAGAAACTCACATTATAAATTACATTTCTAGTATAATTTTCAATATAACAGATTCCTGCCCATACCTGTAGGAGCGTCTATGTTATCAGCACCTAATCAAGCATTCCAGGGATAATCAATTTCACCCAAAAATAATAATGACATTGCAACTGAAAAACCAATTAATACACATGAAATTACAAATCCATTTGCATATGTAAGAGGCATATATTTACATATTCCTCCCACTTTCTATAGGAGCATTCGATACTTGACTCCATTTTCAATATCGTATGGAGTATATTTGAATAGATTCTAACATTCCGAAAATTACTTTGGACCTTACTTGCATACTTTTAAGGTCAAAACTCAGCATACATATTCTCCGTTTAAAAATATGTGATTTATTTTTTTTATTTGTCAAAAAATAATTATTCATTTTTTAAATATATGCCTATTTAATTTTTTTCTAATTTTACTTTTATATCAAAATTTCTTCAATTAATTAATATTACAAATACTTATAATGCATTTATTTTAACCAAAAATGAAAATATATTTTTCTATTAAAAAAAGTCAAAAGTCGATTTAATTATTATCATGATTTTCTCATTTTTCTCTCTATATAAATATTACAAATAAAATTTTAAAATTGATAAGATGAGATTTATTAAAATTAAAAGACTAATAAAATAAATATTTTAGTTTTTTTTACTATAAAATTTTATGATTCTTTAATATACATTGTTTTGACAATTATATATATATGTTTTTGGACAAAGAAAGTATTATTTAAGAAGTGACCAATGCCTGGGATGATTGTTTTAAACTGTCAAATCATGAATAGCAAGGTTAGGGACCTTTAACTGTCACAAATAATCATTAAATTCGTTTTGATAAGTAACATTTGCACATGTCCATAATTTATTCTTCAAGGCCTTTTAGGGGTGCAACTTTTGAAATTATTCGGAAGATATCTCGTACATACAATGGTGATGTTCAACTCCTTGAAAATAATTTCTCCATAGCTAAAATAAGGCTTGGCATATGCAAAGAAATACATCTTCGTAGCCCACATGAAAGGAGCATTTTAATTGAGAAAAAGTACCTACCAATGCTTACTTTTTGATGATTTGAGATAGAAGTCTATCTTTCCTTCTCATAAACAGGTAGATCCTCAATTAGACATTGAACGAACCACTTCCATGATATATAAATTGTCCTCTACTTCAACAAAACTACCTAAATTAAGGGAAATATAGAGTTATTTGGATGTATCCCAACAATACTCAAAAGTATACCAAGGGTTCTCTAAGATGGCATCCGTTCAAACATAACACAGGATTGCAACCAGCAAAAAATCCTTCTCTCAAGAATGCCAAACTTCCTTGAAACCTTTGAAATCTGCCCTTTCATCACGACCTCTAAAAGGAGAGCTTTAAAATTATTGTGAAAATGCCTCATGCAATGGTGATGCTTAACTCCTCAAAGTAATTCTCCTATGACTGGAATAAGACTTTGCAACTATGAGAAAATGCACGGTTAAAATAATTTACATGAAAGAAAAATTTTTATTGAGAAAAGTATATATAAAAATCATCAACTCTCACATTTTAACGATTTAATGTAAAAATCTAACTGTGCTGCACGTAAATAATTAGATATCCCTAATTAAAAACTGAATGAACCAATTCCATGGTGCCTTATTCTCCACTTTAACAATTACCTATATCAAAAGAAATAATATAGGATTGTTTGGATCGACACCAACGATACTCAAAAGTATACCAAGAAAAGGTACTCTACGTTTGCACCCATCCAATATAGTAAAAACTTGCATGGCTAACCAACCTAAAAAAAAAAACAGAAAACACCCTTCATTAAGGATACCAAACTTACATAAAATCTCTAGAATCCCTCATTCTCTTTCGAGTCAAAGGTAGTCCTGATGATAACAATGTTACTAGGAATTGATTTTCTCAACTTCTTAATATAATCCCCCAACTTTGAGTATTGGTTTTTTTACCTCCCTTTAATTATAAAACTCACCCATAAAAATGTTGCGAATACCATCTATGCCCGTCTTTGCTCATTTATTCCTAATAACCTATTTATTTATTCAACTATTGACCTATTTATTTATTAAACTATTGAATTATCTTACATTTTATGAATATAAAATGGAAATTATTAAACCATATGTGCTTTATGTTTTGTTTGCAGGGGCGAACGCAAAATAAACATTTGAAGGGGACTTAAATTTAAATAAATAAATATTAATTTAATTAATTAAAATATAAATCGTCAATCCTTCAAATCACAAAAATAATCTATAAGTAAATTTACACTAAATTTTTTAACAATTTTTTTCCAATATATACTAATAAACAATCAAAAAGAAAATCATTTTCAATTTTACTACAAAATCTTAGTCTTGACTATTTTCATTGTAGGAAATTATTGTTCTGTGATTGCTATTGAAATTGGAAGAACAAGAATAAATACTTTAAGCACTCTAAGTACTTTGCTGGGCCAAACACGTACTCTAAGTTGGTGGGCTTCTAATCTAAATGTATATACTAAGAGTCAAGAGGGGATAGAAATGTCATAACATATTGTTTAAATAATTTAATTTTTTTTCTCTTCAAATATTTTAAAATCTAATGGTTTAAACTTTAGAGTTTTGTAATGAAGGAATAAGATTTTATTTAAAACATTTTTCTACTCCTTGTATGGTTCAGATTCATTTGGTCGTCATGGTTAGTTTTGTCATTTTCTATAATATTTTCTTTTTTTCCTTCCTATTGAATTTAATTTTAACAGTTTAGTGTGCCTTTGATTTCCCAAAATTCCTACCCCATCCCCAACCCACCCTTGTGTCTCTCACCCTTCATCTTCCAAGGTTTTTCAACTCTCCTTCCTTTTTGCTTTGGCTTCGTCGTCCATCGGGACTTTCCATTTAACTACATATTCCATGTTGCGAAACCCCCTGGCTTCCTCTTCGTCTTCATCTTCACAACCGTTGTGTCTTCGTCTTCACAACCGTTGTTTATCTTTAGAATAAAATCTAAACAACTTAGGGTTTACTATTCCATAGAATTTGTAAAGGCGAATTGCCCAAGAATGCAAAAAACGACTGCATAAAATTGAATAAATTCTCTCCAACTTTCAATGCCAAGTTTTCAATCTTCTTCTCTGCAGCAACATCAAGGGAAGGCAGCATCGCTAGATCCTCACAAAGACACCAATTTTTGCTGATAACGGCGCAGCATCAGGTGCCATTAGCTTTAATTGGCCACCTGGTTCTGGCTATGGCAAAGAAAGCACCGCAGAGGGATGGGTCGTGTCACAGCACCATAGTATAAAAAAGGAGCACCCGGGGATTGGATATAGATTGCAAGAGCTTTATCTGGAGCTTACCCACAAAAGTGTTCATGTAGAGAATCCAGTGAAAAGTGTCGATTTGATTGAAGGTGGAGATGTCCATTGGAAAGCTCCCATTTGGGAATACCTTGCCGAACATGTTGTTATCAAGATTTTCTTGAAATTTTGGATGATTTGACCTTCAGTGAATAGGATGAAGAGAGAAATGGATGCCAATGCAAGTGAGCTTCGAGAAGGGGTGGCTCGTAAAGCAGCGGAGGAGGAGGTTCTGAACTTTTCTGGGCATGAGAAGACATTGGTAGCAGTCAAACGAGGAGCATTGGAAGGCTCTAGAAAGCTCTAGACTCCAGCAGCTTTGGAAGGGCTTGACAAGTATTCTCACTGCTGGATTATATATGTATTCCATCTAAATACAGACTTGGAGTAGTTGTGGAAACCTTTACCTCAGTCGAAGTTCAAAGCAAAGGTATGTGCCGTCAATGGTTCCTTGTACTTAGCCTTTATTTTATTCTTTTGAATTTCATACTTAAAAGAAGGTGAATGATGAATAGGTAAGAGTACCAAGATTAAAAGGTGAAAGGATGGGAGTCTTTGTAACAAGGTCTCCACATCGACCGTGCCCTATTGGCCTTACAGTTGCAAAGGTATAGTTGTATTCCATTGTTGGTACCTTTCAACACTAAAAATGTGACTAGAAATATGTTTTTGTCAATGGACAATGAAATTTTCTGCACTTTCTTTAGTGCTTTGTGACAAAATCATAAGAAAGACTTTGTCCAATCAATTTTTGTTTTCATTTACATAGAGTTTTGCCCCAGATTTGGCAATTTCTATGTTGCCTGAATTCACAACCACAACAATTCAATATGAGAGTTCGCTTTTTGTGTGCAATACTTGAATATTTGTAAAAGAAAAGAGATTTGCAGAACTAAAATATTAGGCAGAGATTTTCAGAAGTTGTTGACTTGATGAAATTTCTAGTGTAAAACTATGTGACATTTGTATGTTTCTAGCTATTGTAGCTGTGTAGAATTTGATTCATCTAAGAAAGAAAAAGCAAAAATATTATTGATTATGGCAGAAAGTTAACTTCTTGAGGATAGTAGTTTGTTGGTGCAATGATAACTGCTGATTTTTTAAAGATGGGCTATTTGATATTTGTTGGTGTAATAGTGATATTTGTTTGGCTCATAATGACATTGAGTATGAGTAAAGATCTTAGAAACGTGCTTTCGTTGTTTGTGCTGAATGTTAGTCACAAGCAGGAGCAGCTATCCATTCTTTTAACAACTATTGGAGAGTAAGCTATTCAATATCTTTGACTATTCAGATATTTGAAATCTAAGTATGCTCAAAGTGCCAACATCAATTTGTCTCATTCCTTCTATGTTTTTTGTTTTTTTTTTTTGTTTTTGGGAGGAATAGCTACATCTAGCGTATTCAGGTTATGCAATTGTGATTGATTTGTAATATTTTTAATAGTTATTGAATCTATTTAACTTGATTGATCGTAATTTGTATGATCTATGAACGGATGTTTATGATTTTGATCTTTTCTTGTAATTAGGAAATTGGGTTGTTCTTGATTTTTCAAATTTTCTCCTTTTTAAATGGAGATTTGTTTCCTCGCTTCATTTTTGAAGGAAAATTTGCCCGTAATTCTTCCGAATTTGTTCTCTAATCTCGCTTCTTCAAATATGGAAATACGTTTTTGCATAAAAAGATTCAATTCTTACACATTTGGTTGTACACCATAGTGGTGTCAGATCAACTCTGATACAGATGAGTTGTGTCTGATCATCTCTGATATGGAAGACTTATCCAAGCTTTTGAATTGACAAATTGTAACATTCTCTTTGGTTTCTGATCATTTATGTTTTTAAGTGCATAGTTTTTCCTTTGCTTTTGTACAGGTGATCTATGTGTTTGCCTTTGTTCTGTCCCAGTAAGAAAGCATACTAGGATTGTCTCTCAGACAGAGAAAGAGAGAGAGGGTACTAGTTCATGAAGCCACTTCACTTCTGCGAGCTTAAGGTCCTCCTATCATTGTTCTTTTTCTTGTCTTCGTTGCTGGCACTATTAAGTTTGTAATATCTTGATGATATTGTGGTGGAAAAACACTGTGGGTTTAACATAGATTGTAACTAGGATCATGGGTTCAGATTGTTGCCGCTTGCAAGATGAATGTGAAGATTTTGCTAATCTAAATAGCTCAATTTATAGGAATTGTATATGTCTCCGCTATATGTGGTATGCTCTAAATCAACACGTTTCTTATTATTTTTCCCTTGACTACTATCAACTACTATTACTGATGATTATTTGATATATAACGGGACATTTATTAGTTTGCATATCCTAATTTGTAACAAAGAGCTCAATTCAATTCTTGAGTAGTTTTGCAATGTGATCTTTTCACACTAGGCAGAGTACCAGTTTGACCTTCCAGTCCTTAATTTTCTTATGGTGTCAATTTAATTTTCTCACTCAAATATGTAATTTTGACACATTATTTAATCTCTGCATGTTAGGATTTTATAATAAGGATAAAGTCGGGAATTCTTAGCAGTCTGTGAGAGTGCTGTAATCTGTATTCGTGTTTGTCATTTATTAAGTTTGGATCACATGTTTGTTTCTAACTGATATTTTCTTAAAGGGAGGTATAAAGTAGGACTTTGTTCTAAGATATTCTCACGGAGAAGGACGAAAAGAAAATCTAAGGTGAAACAGCCAAAGTAGGCATATAAGCTCAAGCATGGCGTGCAGTAAACATATGGCTATTTCCAGCTTAATGAGGTAGATTGGAGTACTACACAACAGATATGTAACAGAATACGATAATGAAATTAGAACAAAGGATGAAACATGCACTGATTTCTACATGAGGAGAAATAACAAAAAAAAAAAAAAAACCAATGACATATTAATTAATACATTTATAATATAGTGAGCCACCAAAAGGGCAAAATATCATTCAGCATCCACCATATGGTTCCTGATATTTCAGGAAAATATTCGTATCAGTGCATGAGATTCAGTGCATATTGATGTTGATGTATCTGCATCAAGGATGAATTGTCTTGCATGTGTCATTTTCTTCATTTTTTGGTCATTGGTCATCAATCATGTAATTTCCATGATATACACTACAAGTGTCCCCTCTTTACGATAACTTGTGCCATATGGTTTCCTCATCATATTGTCGCTTCTTTCATCCAGCTCATTGACTGATACTGCCCTCAGGAAAGCTGTCTTTTACTTTATTAGAGGCCAAACTTTCAAACACATTGCATTGGGGGTGTGAAAGGAAAGTACTTTTGAGCAACAGGTGCAAAAAAGTCCAATAAACAAATAGGTTTTGAATTCTTTTTACAACTTACCTTTAGATAACTATATATTTCCCCATTTAAGTGATTGATTAATTATCTTCTTACTTTAGGGATGGTATTGAGGTTGTACTTGGATCACGATTAAATTAAGATAAATTTGTTAAAATTTAATAAAATATTATTAAATATTGAATAAATATAGAATCTAATTATTAATGAGAGAGAAAAAAATATTAATATGTTTTGAGTATATGACAATTATTGAGAAACAAAAATTATTCAAATTAATAGTATTATTTTAAACTAAAATTTTAGTTTGCATGTTAATATAGCAGCCCTATTGATGCTGATTCAATTAATATAGCTTGATGCAGTTTTTTGATATTTTCCTATTTTGTTAATATGCATTGATGTATCCATATTAATTAGCATTTGATTTTTACATATTCTTTAGCTACTACAAAAGTAGACAAGAGGGAGAAAACAAATTGTGAAAATTTCAGTAGGAAGCATAAAGAAGAGAAAATGATGTGATTTTACAAATCAGAAAGCAAGATCACCTGAAATTCTCTTTCATAATTGAACTTCTAAACATAATTGCTCTTGTGGAGAAAATTGATGAATCCCATTTTTACATTATGGATTTTCCATTGTGTGATTCTTTGAACAGGGTAGAGAAATGTCATGTCAGCTATTGCTCCATAACCTCCATTACCATCTAGAACAAGGTAGACATAATTAAGCCATATGAAACATTTAAGGTTTCACAATCATAATTTAGTCTAACAGATTTAAGCTTCATTCTGCACCAGCTAGCTCGTTTTCATGTGAAAAGTCTACATAGACCACCTATCTTTAACCTTTGCCTTGCTTTGTAATTTGTTAGATTATGCTTTCTTCTACTGTTATAGCCTGGAAAATTTTCATTGATTTCAAGTGTTTTCAAAAAATGTCTAACAGAATCAATGGTACGTTTTATTGTTTTATTATTAATTTTTTTTTTGGTGAAACAATGATCTTTCATACAACCATTGAAATAGCAATAACAAGAAGTAGTTATTGTAACCACAATAAGTAGGCAGAAATTCTAGCGTCAACCAGGTCTACGCAAGAAGTGGCCATTAGTAGATAGCCCAAATGTGGAATCCAAGTGTAATCCCTGGATTAGATCACAGCCTTAAACTATAAACTTACAAGGAAGTTATAAAGAAAATTTGTTTTAAAGGTTGGCAATTTTACATATGAGTTCTCCTTGCCTCTTAGCCGAAATGAGAACGCCTTATATGACTTCAGTCTTTCCTACATGCCATTACTCCAATCCCTGCTACACTAACATTAAAAAGCTAGGGGTGATTACCCCATTAAAGAATACGATATTATGAGCAACAGATTTTCTTTACCCCATTTCATTTGCAAGGATGTGAAGTATATGAAGAGGAGTAATGGAACTAGGAATACTCTTACTTTTGGAATTTCTATATTGGATAAGATTATGCAGTACAACAAAGCAAATGGGTTAGATCATATAACACACTTTTTTAAGTTGTAGATGATCTGCTATTACTACTAATTATTGTTAGTGGAAAGTATAATTCATTTTTTTTTGGGTTGGTTCAGTGTGCGTGTGTGTGTGTTTTATTTATTTTAGATTTGGTAAGAAGTACTTTTGAGGATTGCAATATCTATTAGTTTTGAATCTCCCTCAATCACTTCACCAACATTAGCTGTGTTTTTCTATTCCTTGGAGTATGATGTTCCAAAATTTTTGGAACTTGTCAAAGAAAATCTTTTTGAAACAGTTTTCTTAAAGTTATAAAAAATTTTATAGATTCTTTTTTTTAGGCTTTTTTCATTTGAATGTGACTTCTTTCTTGCCTATGCTATGTCCCTGTGTAGTCATTGTATTGCTTTAAAAATGTTATTACTTATAAAGCTAATGTACATTTCAGGTGGGTGTACGAAGGAGTGATTGATGACCCTTATGGTGAATTTTTCATTGCTGAGAATAAGTCTCTCCAGAAGGTATCACATTATCTAAAAGTGACTTGAGTTATTATTTGAGCTCAAAAAGGGGTAAAAAAATTCGAATTATGCTAAATATTTGTAATCTCAATAGGAGAGTCTCACTCAAGATTATGCTGAAATGTTTTTCAAGAAATCTATTTTTAATTTTTTTTGGCTGGATATGCAAATAATAATTAAGAGTTGACTTTACTTGCCTTTAAAGATATGGGAGATGACTTTGATTACAAAACTTTCCTTATCTGTTGCTTTAGTATTTATATTGTGAATAAGAAATGAAGACAACATTACTATTCAATATTTGATTTTTTTTATAAAAAAATTCTCAAATGGGTATATTTTTATTCATAGCCAAAAATGGGGAAAAAAAGAAAGAAATGTTGCTTTTATTTTGCAGGAGCACAGTGGAAAAGTTAATACTATATGCAGAAGTATTGAAATGGGTGCTCCAGTAGTTATTAGTGGAGCACACTATTTTTTGGGTGTTTGATTGTGTTCGATATGACATAGTATATGTTAGTCCTAAGGGCTTTCTTCTATGTTTTGACTTATGACAAACGTTAATATGGACTAACTTGTGTAATCTATTATGATAGGACATGTTTGACCTCTATTCTTTTAAGGCATTCAAATATGGTTATTGGCAACTCTTCAGTAATTGAATTCAAGAATGGAAGATCAAATTATATGGAGTTGCATACCAAGAAGTCCTTATAAAAAGAACTTTAGATTAAGAAGTGTTATTAAGGTATTTTTATTAATTCCTATGTCTCTTTACCTTTTGATTCAATTGATTTTACCTTGACGCATACAAAGAAGAAGATTTAAATGTTTTGAAAATCTCAGAATTTTGGATTGAGTAGTTTGGATGAATCTACATCCAAGAGATTCGTTCAAAATCCTATACACTGTGTTGAAATGTTTCTACTTAAAAAAGTGCCATTTTGGACTTGTTTTTTGGATGCATCGTCATCCAAAACCTAAGTCCAAAATACGGATAATTTTAACAGAAAAATTATAGCCGTTGGCACTTCACTTTTTGGCTCTATAAATAGCATTTAAGCAAGATTAGACTGTAGAGAAGATTTTTGAAACATTCTTCTAAGAAACACTATTGCTCAACGTTTTCAAAAATCTCCTTTTATCAAAAAGCTTCAAAGTGAATTCATATTGTGTCAAAGGTAAAAGTATTTATGCTTTGTATCTTAGTGAATATCTACTCAAATAAGTGAGCTCTTTACTGTTCTATTAATATTGAATGTCTATTGTAGTACAAGGTTGTGGTATAAAACCCAGTTGGGATAAACCTTGTTGTGATTGTTTGTTTGAGAGGTTTTGAAAAACCTAGTGTGGGGATCCTGATCTCCTGTATGTGGTATTGTTTGATTTCATTAAGTGGAGTAAATAAAACCTGGTTGAAAATCCTTAAGTGTGAGCTTAAGGTAGTGGACGTAGATCTTGGAAGATCGAACCACTATACATACTGTGTCTCATTTCTTTTCTTACTGAATTACATTTCCATCTCTAGTTTGAATCTGGATATATATATCAAAGAGTTCTTGGACCGCTTTCCTTGTTACCATAAAGTTAGTTCAAGAATCTTGATGATCATTGTTATTCTGCATATCAGACGATTAAAAAAAATTTAGTTTGCCACCCCCCCTCTAAGGTTTTTCAGTATTAGTTAACATTTGGCTTCTCCCATATGGTCCATTATTGGGTAAACCGTTTGTTTCTCTTTCCCATCTACACTATATGCATCAGTTGAAATCTGACATGAAGCATCTAAAATTGATGATTAATTTGTAAAATTATTAGTTTTGAATGATTCACATTAACTTGTAAATGAACTGAATTTCTTTTTGACTTTGAGAGTTTAGATACAAGGATAATTAGTATTGAAGATAAACATTCTATTGGTTGTATTTCTCTGTTACTTGCGTGATAAAGTTTGCAGTTTTTTAGTTTTGGGCTTCTTTTTGCTGATTGTGTTCTCCCTGAGAGTTTACTTTTTGTGTGCAATATTTGAATATTTGTAAAAGAAAAGACATTTGTAGAACTAAAACATTGGGCAGAGATTTTCAGAAGTTGTGGACTTGATGAAATTTTGAGTGTAAAACTGTGTGACATTTGTATGTCTCTAGCTATTGTAGCTATGTAGAATTTGCTTCATCTAAGAAAAAAAAAGCTAAAATATTATTGATTATGGTAGAAAGTTAACTTCTTGAGTATAGTAGTTTGTTGGTGCAATGATAATTGTTGATTTTTAGAATATGGGCTATTTGGTATTTGTTTGACCGAGATGCATTCTTCAGCTAAATAATGATTTCTCTTTGGGGCCAACAAATCTATATGCATAGACAGAAAAGTGTTACTTATTAATAATGTTTCTTACAAAATATGAGTTTTGTAACATAGAAGTGTTGAATGATTTGTACAAGAGCTTGGACGTAGTTTGTGAGGGTGAGAATTGGTGGGAGGTATATTTATCGCATATTCTGTTTATTATGAAATGTTTCTTTTGAATAGAGAATGTGGCTGTTTGGGTTAGATATAATGTGATAATGATGTCTGCCATTGCACATTTGTAGGCTGTGGGTTAGATATTTCTTCTGTGCTTTATTGAATATAAATATAGGATTCTAATATTCTTCCCCTCTTGCTATCAGCCACTACTCCACCAACAGAACCTAAGAAAGAGTATTTTGTTGATAGTTACTAAACTGAAAATATGTGTAATGTACTGCAATATTGTGTTGGATATGCTATAAGCTTAGTGGATCTAATTGTGAGCTAAGTATATTGGGTGTCTATATAAATATGATTGGACAACCATTCAGTGTTTTACGACGATGGTTTACCATCAAAAGCCCACGTATGATGCACAATGTCATGAAAATGTTAACGTATTTGGCCAAAATCTATATGCAAAAAACATAAGAAATGTGCTAAATGGATAAAAAAGAGTTGAAATCAAAAGAATATAGTGGATCTGCTTGTGTGCTAAGTATATTGGGCGTCTATATAAATATTATTCGACAACCATTCGGTGTTTTGTGATGATGGTTTACCATCAAAAACCCACGTATGATGCACAATGTTATGAAAATTTAAATGTATTTGGACAGAATACATAGGCAAAAAGCATAAGGATGGTGCTAAATGAAAAAAAAGAACAAAATCAGAATTATATCCATCTATTTTGTATCTCTGTTATAGAATAGAACCTTTTAGCTTAGCATTTTCTAATTTTCACAGTTAGTAAGCTGAAAATATGTACAATGCACTGAAATATTGTGTTGGATATACTATACGCTTAGTGGATCTGATTTTGTGCTAAGCATATTAGGCGTCTATATAAACATGATTAGGCAACCATTTGGTATTTCACGACGATGGTTTACCATCAGAAACCCACGTATGATGCACAATGTTATGAAAATGTAAACATATTTGGATAGAATGATAAGGAAAAATCCTAAGGAATGTGCTAAATGAATAAAAAAGACTAAAAGCAGAAGCATATCAATCTGTTTTGTATCTCTATTATGTAATAGAACCTTTTAGTTTATCATTTTGTAATTTTCATAGTTATTAAGCTAAAAATATGTACAATGAATTGTAAGATTTTAGAAAATGAAATCTGTGAGGCAAATTTGGTATGAACTACGAGCGAAAAAAGGATTTCAAAACTGTAGGGAATGGACTTCTTCTTCAAGGGAAATTTGGAAAGACCTACTGTTACAAGTTCTATGTAATAATTTAAAAATAACTGTGAAGCATTTCTTTTATGAATTAAACTCTTTAGCTGACTTTCTACAGGATGGCCACACGTTGTAGTTTTCTGAATCTGTTGCAGATATTGTTCTGAAGCCTGAAGAATTTTTTTGGTGATCGTCTTGCTACTGTACCCTATGAATTTCCTGCTCTTACTAGACTAAAGCAGACTAGTGTCACTTTAGTGGTACATAACTATTCATAAGTATATTTATGCTGATGATAAAATGTAAACAAAATTTTGGTTCTTATAATGTTTTCTATTTTCGTAGTCGAGATAGGTTAATGGTAGCAATTGGACTAGATTTATTTGTTATGAATGATGAAAAGTTTATGGATATGTTTGTTGCACCTAGAGCAATTGAAATTCTTAAGAATGAGCGCCAATCCCTTCAGAAGTGTCTGAAATTTTTGAATTCAAGCATGATTGAATTCAAAACTGTGGCTAGATCTTTGTGACAGAAACCAGAATATAATTCACTTGACATGAGTTGTGCATTCTGATCTTCTTGTAGTCGCAATTCTAAGAATGAACCATATCTCAAAGGTTTCACATCTAGTGAACAAGTTGGAATCTCCTGTAAGTTGTGATGTACTGTTTAAACTGAGCTACAATATTTCTTCTGTTCTTGTCTTCCATTTGAACACTATAAAAATCATACAAAAGAATATTCCTTTTATCTTATCAAAGCTTGTTAAGCATCAAGCTTATCTGCATTTAGTGCACTTTACATAGAGTGAACATGCATTGACTTCTAAGAGAGGAATTGCCTGGTTTTTTTCTTTCTTTTATTTGTGGGTTTTTAAATGTGGTAGTATTAAAATATGAAAGCTTGATCACTCATTGGTTGATTTTGTACTTGACACTAACACATTTTCTTGTTTTCATTCTTTGATACTGCATTTTGGCTTGATATGGGGTTACTAGAAATCACTTCTGATAGATGTTGTTTTCTTCTCCTAATATATTTGTCCTTGTGTTTCTCCTTCAAGTTTTACCATCAGCTCCCATAAGTTATTTTTTTACAAGTTCATAAAGATAGTTCTGAAAATGAAGTAAACACAACAGTTAATCTTGACTAACTGAAAAGATCTTGATACTATCGTTTAGAACTGATGTTTTCAGTGATTTTTTTCCTCCATATAATATTAATTTTTTCCTCTCCCTTTTTGCATACTTTTCCTACAAGTGCCTTTTTGTGTAGTGATTTATACAGGTTTGTTTGCTCTTCGTGATTCATAAATATGTCAAAATGTTATTCTATCTTTACTTGTTTCTTTGTTTAGACATACAATATTTATATGCATATTGTGGCTTTGTGGTCTTGGCTAGCTGGGGAATTGAAATTTACTATCAACATATTGATTTATCAATTTCTCATCATGGTACTACTGGACTACTTTACCTCTTCTGTACTTTATTGAAGATAAATATAGGATTCCAATATTCTTCCCCTCCTGCTATCAGCCACTACTCCACCAATAGAACCTGAGAAAGTGTATTTTGTTGATAGTTACTAAGCTAAAAATATGTATAATGCACAAAAATATTGTGTTGGATATACTATAAGCTTAGTGGATTTGATTATGTGCTAAGTATATTGGGCATTTATATAAATATGATTGGACAACCATTCGATATTTTGTGACGATGGTTTACTATTAGAAGCCCACGTATGATGCACAATGTTATTAAAATGTTAACGTATTTGGACAGAATCTATAAGGAAAAAATGTAAGAAAGGTGCAAAATAGATAAAAAAAGAGTTTAAACTAAAAGCATATAGTGGATCTGCATGTGTGCTAAGTATATTAGGCATCAATATAAACATGATTGGACAACCATTCGGTGTTTTGCGACGATGGTTTACCATAAAAAACCCACGTATGATGCACAATGATATGAAAATTTGAACATATTTGGACAGAATACATAAGGAAAAAGCATAAGGGCGGTGCGAAATGAATTAAAAACACCGAAATCAGGAGCATATTCATCTATTTTGTATTTATGTTATAGAATAGAATTTTTTAGCTTATCATTTTCAAATTTCCACAGTTAGTAAGCTGAAAATATGTACAATGCACTGAAATATTGTGTTGGATATGCTACATGCTTAGTGGATCTGATTATGTGCTAAGTATACTGGACATCTATATAAACATGATTGGGCAACCATTTGGTGTTTTACGACGATGGTTTACCATCAAAAGCTCACATATGATACACAATGTCATGCAAATGTAAACATATTTGGACAGAATCCATAGGGAAAAATCCTAAGGAAGCAGCTAAATGAATAAAAAAGACTGAAACCAGAAGCATAACAATCTATTTTGTATCTCTGTTATGTAATAGAACCTTTTAGCTTATCATTTTGTAATTTTTCATAGTTACCAGCTAAAAATATGTACATTAAACTGAAATATTGTGTTGGATATGCTATAAGCCAAAGCTCTGATATATATTATAAGATTTCACTTGACTTTATTTGTGATGCTAATATTTACTTTATTCATTTTTTTGGAATATATTATAAAAAATACCGGGAAGGAAAAAATTTAGAATCATAGAAGGCAGGATTCTTCTACTTAGTTCTTGCCCAGAAGTTTAAAAAAAAATGTAGAATGTAAAGAAATATTATGTTAGAGCTTACTGGATCTGATTGTGTGCTAAATATATTAGGCATCTATATAACATAATTGGGCAACCATTCGGTGTTTTGCAACAATGGTTTACCAGCAGAAGCCCATGTATGATGCACAATGTCATGAAAATATTAACATATTCGTACAGAATCTATAGTGAAAAAGTATAAGAAAGGTGCTAAATGAATAAAAAAAGACTTAAATCAGAAGCATATCCGTCTATTTTTTATCTCTATTATGTAATAGAACCTTTTAGCTTATCATTTTCTAATTTTCATAGTTACAACGCTGAAAATATGTACAATGCACTAAAATATTGTGTTGGATATGCTATAAGCTTAGTAGATCCGATTGTGTGCTAAGTATATTGGGCGTTTATATAAACATGATTGTGTAACCATTCGGTATTTTGCAACGATGGTTTACCATCAGAAGCCCACTATGATGCACAATGTCAGGAAAATATTAACATATTTGGACAGAATCCAAAGGGAAAAAAACATAAGGAATGTGCTAAATGAATAAAAAAGACTAAAATCAAAAGCATATCTTACATGTGCTTCGTATTGTGGATTAAATGAAAAGTTTATTCTTCTCTTGCTTTTTATATTATATTTTTGAAATCTTTTGGTTGTCGGCTTTGGTGATGTTTAATCCAGTCATTGTGTAGTTTGTGATGTAAAAAGCATCGAGTGTTTTTCAGTTTGGTGTAATACTTCCACTTGCTGTTTGTCATTATAGGGTCAGAAGATTTGAAGGCTAACCATGCAATTCGTCAGCATGTGGACATTATCTCTGACACTCGAAAATACAATAAGTAGGCTGGAATTTTGCCTCTTCTGGATTTTCCCCTTTAGCTTTTTATATTTCAACTTTCTTCATAATGTTTACCCTATTTGTTTGTGTTTTCCTATAAAAAATGATTATATGCAAATTAGTGAAGCTTCTTGAAGATATTATTGATGGTAGCCGGATTCTGATATTCATGGATACCAAGAAGGATTGTGATCAGATCACTCGACAACTGTGAATGGATGGTTGGCCTGCACTCCTAATTAATGGAGATAAATAGTCAAGCAGAAAAAGATTGGGTCCTTTCAGAATTCAAAGCAGGCAAGTCCTATAATGACAACAATAGATGTTGCTGCTCGCGGTCTAGGTAGGCCTACATGGTCAAGCTAACTATTAGATAATCTTTATTTGCTATATGATTCAGTATATGACTTTTTTGTCTAATGATTTATGTTATGTTTTAAGTTAAACATAAGTTTCTCTAAGGTTTATTAAAATTCTGTTTCTAAGGAATATAGATGTAATATGGAATACTCTAGTATAAGATTGTTTGTGAACTCAAACATCAATTGTCTACTCTCTGTGTGTGTGTGTGTGTGATAAATCTCACTCTTTTAGGTGAAGGTTCTAATAACAAATGCCAACTACATATTTCCTATTTCCTAACATTAATTGCGTTGATGCTCTTCTCTGTGTTAGAGTGCTGTTAAGACTTAAATTTTGTGAAAGATGACTGTTCTTTTAGTGCCTGATTCTACCAATAACTTGTTGATACTTTGTTTATCGTGAGAAATTTTGTCCTTCATGAGTTATAGAGTTTAAAAGCTTCATTTGAGTCTATAAGGCTGCTACTATTAAGAATCTATAATTCAATTGATTGGGTTTGTTTTTAATTGCTATCAGATGTGAAGGGTGTGAAGTATGTCATCAATTATAACTTTCTAGGAAAAATCAAAAAATTGGATTTCATAATTAGTGAAAGCCTTATTAACCTTTGAGTTCTTATTTTGCAAAATTTAACAGCAACTGAAATACAGAATGTGATAGTGAATTTTCTATTCCATATGATAGTATTGTTTGGCCTTGCCTTGTGCGTCTTTATTCTCTTGTTGTGGTCTGGTCTTTTCCTTTTAATTTAGTATATTAAATTTTTAGTCAATTCTAGACTTGTTTTCTTGTCTTTTACCCTTACACCAATCATTTTTCCCCCACCTTTTAATATTCTCGTCAGCATGGTCATTTTACTATACTGATTTGGAAGTAAAAATTATCTTTAGGTGTTTGAAAATGACGTTGTTGATACAGAGACCACTATGGTTCATATATTCTAATCTCCAATGCATTATGCTAGAAGTACTAATGTGCAGTGCCATGCTAAAGCCAGTATTACTCCTGGTGCAAACTTCTACATTGTGCGTTGAGACCCTGCTGGCATGAGGTATCCACTAGAGAAAAAAGCTCTGTATGACTCTGACCATGCAAGGAAGGTTCTTAGCATACCTCCAAGAGTAAAATAGTTGAACATTCTACCTTTCAAGGTACTAAATAATCTTGTCATGAATCAACTTTATGCCCTTGTTCTTTCTGGTTTAAATGGTTGAAAATTAAAACTTTAACAGTAGTGAAAAAATATTTGAAAATTGACAAGTCAACTTTTCCACTAGGTCACTACAAATGACAAAACTTAAAGGAAAATGGCATTCTTCTATCCATCAAGGGCACAAGATTTTATTTTCATAACATGCACCAAGGTATTCATACTTGAAATTATTCTATTATACACTTTATTTTTTATATAACCTAACCTAAAATGGCTTGAGAAAAGACTAAAAGAAACATTGGCAATGAAATGTTGGCAGGAGAGAACAAGAAAAATAGGAAAACTGGAAAAGAAAAGGCAGTAGAACTAAATAACTGCCTCTTAAGGAAAGAGGAATAGCTCTATAGAAGTAGAATTTTAATATCTAATTTCTACCCCAAATTCTTTTCAAGAGTATTTCTGGTTTTTTGTTTGTATCATTCCTCTCCTATTTCTGATAGTTCCTTGTTAGTATTACCCTGTTAGTATTATATTTTTCATTATTAGTGTTTTCATTATTCTTAAAAAAAAGGCAAATATTATTGTATTATTATTATTATTATATAATATACAAAATTACAATAATTTATGCTATTAAAACTATTAATAACTATATTAATAACTCATGAACAATAATACCAAAAACAGCTATAATAAACAGTTATAACACCATATTAATCAAAAGCCTCTTAAAATTCCAATAATAGCTTTGTTATAAATTTCAGTAAAAACACTAATCATGACACCAATTTTTTGTTGTGATGATTCATATTAAATCATAATAAATATGAATACAAATCATGTGAATGATAAATTACAGTTACAATAATAAAAAATGATAGTTACCAAAATATGAAAACTAATAATTGTTTTCATATGAATACTTATTTGTGGTAAGATTCATATATAAAATTGCCTTTGACAAAATACACAGACTGCATGGGCATTGCATGATACTTGCTCCAAATAAATAGGTATCTTTCTTCGTTGATGTTACTGTTCCAGTGAATGATTTCCCTACGTCTTGGTTATCCTTGTTGTCTTGCATGATCTGTTTAGTTTTCCCCTGCTGCTCATTTCTTTTTCTATTATGCTATAGTAGTAAGTTCAACAATTCACATAAGAACTGCCAACCTTACCATGGTGGATGCAGTGGACATTCATATGATTTTCTATTTCAGATTCCATAGAAGCATAAAACCCCATAGTAGAACCGAGATTGCAACTAGCAGAGAATTACACTAACCATTAATCTTCCGTTAGCAGTCCTATAAAAATAAAGAATTGATTTGGTCTTCCTACTACCTAATCAACTAATTGTAGATTTTATGTTTTTTGTCTATTTATTCTCTTATGATTATTCATTTTTTCCTTTTTTTAAATGGGAAGAATTTCTTGGTCATCACCCTGGTCCTCCATTATCAACATCTTTAAAGACACTGGAAAGTAGAATAGCAATAAGAGTAGACAATTTGCATTATAACATCCAGGATATTTAAGGTGCATTTCCATAACGAAGATATCTTTTGCATTTCCCTGTATCTCAAATCTTCTGAACCTGGCTACTATTTTTCTTTCTTTTTGGGTTCATGAGATGAGAAGAATGTTGTGCTACAGAATACTGATTTCTGCTATGTTAGAATGCAATGAAATCAAGGAAATCCAACTGTTATTGTGAAGTGATTATGTATACAGTGAAGTTTAAGAACTCTTTTGATTAATGATATTGCAGATTCTTTTCCTTCTCTATTCCCCCCTCCCCTCCCAGACTGTTTTGGTAGGTACTTGTATCATTTATGAGATGAATGATTACTACATATTCAACCATAAAGAAAAATATTAGTACAAGGATAAAGATTCTTGCAACCTAATTCATATGTTAGGTTCCAATAAACTAAACTAGCATGGAATTTTTCTCTATATGAGTCTGAAATTCACAGTGATGAATTGTAGTGTGTGCTAAATCTTAATTTAAGTTCAGAATCTTTTTTATTTCTCGATAGGTTGATTGATGCTCTTTGTTCCTTTGTACTGTGATCGTTTACTAACCCCATGCTTGTTAATGTGCATAGGATGGTTAGAATGTATCCAACTACCCATAAGAAAGCGGTGTCCCACCTACCTATCCTAATACATCCAGCAAACATACCTTCTTCAGACTTAGAACCTAAACCTGAACTACCAATGGATGAGAATAGTGATGATGAAGTACAAATTATAGAACCACCTCTTGCCCCACTTGTGGAAGTCATAAACTTAGTTTCTGATAGTGATGATGATGTGGAAATCATACAATATGCTCCAAACCCACTTGTTCAAGACATTGACCTAGTTGCACATAGTGATGACCCATGGGAATTAGATTATAAATCCCCACCAAGGCATTTTGAAGTTGGATAGGGTTCCAGGAGACCTGGGAAGGAACCTATGAGTTAGGGATTTATTGATGGGAAACGGGTAGATTTTAGTAAGAACAATGGCAGGTGGTTGTTTGAACCTGATTTTAAGGATTCCAATGAAGAGTAAAGGCTTGTAGCTTCTGCGACACTTGGAGATCTTTGTTATAACTAACTAAATGCCTTGTTATTCATTTACTTGAACACATTGTCTTCTAAAATAAGGAAATCCATGCGATATTCCTCTCTTTTGTAAAAGCATTTCCCTTTAATGCATAAGTTATTTTTCTATCATATAACTATTGTTCTAATGGCTTCCTTTATTTTTTTTTTGTATTTGATAAATCTCATGCACTAAAAAAAAAAAAAAACCATCGAAAATCGAAGCAACGAATAAAAATTAACAACCAAAAAAGATTTGGATTATGTAAACATTATTATACCTTTCTGTTACATAAGAATGAGATTTTCTACCAACAAATATATATATATATATATATATATATATATATATATATACACATAGGAGAATAATTCCAATTATAATAAATAATGTCTATATCTATTTTAAAAGTTTTTAAGGTGGGTCAAAATTGGGAGAAATAAGATATTCTAACAGTATATGTATATCTTCAATGTGTACATTTTGTAGGACTAATTTTCAATTCTACAAGATCAACTTACAAGGTTGCCGTCAAAGATAAGCGAGTTTCTAGATGTTGCCTAATTCACACAAACATCTTGTTACCTCAAATAGGTACTATCAATGGCAATTTCTTCATTACTTATTTTACATAAATGGTCTGTTCTTTTCTAAATTATCTTGATACACATTCTATCATTACATTTTTTTTGAATGGTATGAACAACTATTCTTATACTTTCTCCTACTCAATAGTTGTTATATTACTATGTTTACCAATAGTTATAATTGTTAAATATCAAATTTATAGTATATCGGATAAGGAAAACTCTTTTAAATCGGGTGAAGCAAGTAACCCATTGCACTGATAGAGTCAATTCCCCAGTACAATGGATGAAAGGATAGTAAAATATTAGAATCTGTTTACATTTCTTTTGAATACTATGCTTACTTATAGTTATGTTATGTTGTTACTTTATCCTAATAATAGTTGTTACTCTAATACTCTTTATTCTGTTGCATGCAAATAGTTACTATCTTTAAAACACTCATTTTCATTGGCATGCAAATAATTTATACACATATAGGTTATCAAAATAGAGAACATATCATGAATGAGAATCAACCCAAATACAAAGAAGAAGATGAAAGGAGGGAAAAAGTGTTGCAACAAAGATTTGAAGCTTATCGACAACACTCACAACAGAAAAAAGAATAGATGTTGCTACGAAGACGTCAAGATTTTCATGCACAATCAATTGAACAAAAGGAAAAGCTGTAACAATCTCCATGTCAAGCTTATATTCGAAGAAAACAAGAAACAACTTCAAATGTTGGAAAAGTTATCATTCTGCCTCCTTTTTTACTTTTTATTTTTTTATCCCTTTTTGATTTATATGTTCTGTGGACAAAGTAAAGAAAAAAAAATCCTATGAAAATTTAGTATTTATAGATGTTGAGGAACTGCATGAAATATAATTATACAAATTTTACATGTCAAGTTAAGTAGAGAATAATAGCCTATTGGCCTATAATAAGCAGCTTATGTCCATTTCAGCCTAATTTAGGTGAAAATATTTGGAAGTCTTTCAATTTCTGTACTATCTTACCTGAAAGCCATCCTTAAACCAACACAATCTAGAAGAGACAAAGAATGTGAATCACTATTTTGGGGATAAAGCCTTTCCTTAGGGCTAATGGTAATAAGTGTACCTTTGAACGTATAGCTATGTACTTATGAGGAAACACAAGTGAACTCATAAAAATGAGGAAGCTGAATTGTTGAGGAAGCTGAATGGTAATAAGTGCACCATTGCATGCTTGACTTCCTATTAGTGAATGTCCTTTGAGTTTTTCTCTTTAGCATAAGAATCAGAGCTTGCCTAAAAAGACAAGAAATCAACGAAGAACGATTCTTAGTATTGATCATGATTACATTGCTTTACCTTTTATTCAAGTCAAAATATATCATTTTTTCCCTCAGAACACTACATATCTGGGGGAGGTATGCAAATATGCAGTGTAATTTAAATTTTTCACTGAAGCTTTCCTTTCAATTGCCTAACATAATTGTTCAAAAATTCAATATAATAAGATTACTTTTTTATTTATCTTCCATATTATAGACTTCACACCAAGTATGTAATTGTAAACTATAGGGATGTTTAGTATACTGAACTTTGGTATGGATTTAATGTCATTGATTGAAGAGAAAGCAATTTCTTATTGGTAGCAAGAATCCACACATTACTCTTGGATTTTCTACTAACTATAGCTATTTCTTATTGGTTGAAAGTAATTTCAGGAGTGTATTTTGGAAGAGTACATTCCCTATTTGATCATGCCATGTTTTGGTCTGCTATATGTTAATTTTTCATCTGCAAAGGATGTCTTCTTAATTGGATTTGTGGATGTTGGTGCTGGTGGTATTTTGCATAGAGCTGTTCTGGATCTAACAATACAGGGTAGAGACATGATTGGAGAGATAGGACTGTAACTGGGACGACTCTTGCTTTTAGAATTTCTATATTGGATAATATTATGCAGTACAACAAAGCAAATGGGTTAGTTCATATAACACACTTTCTTTTGTTGTAGATGATCTGCTATTACTACTAATTACTATTAGTGGAAAGTATACTTCATTTTGTTTCTGGTTGGTTCAGTATGTGTGTGTGTTTTATTTATTTTAGATTTGGTAAGAAGTACTTTTAAGGATTTCAATATCTGTTCGTTTGGAATCTCCCTCTTTCATGAACTTATAGAAGTGGGAAGAATCTTTAGGCATTTGTCTTGGCTCCTACTAGAGAATTGGCATTGTAGGTTGACAAGGAATTATTGATCTTCTACAAAGGAGTTCTTTAAACTTATTTGAAGTTTAGTTTGTTATTTTAGATGAAGCTAATAAGATGCTTAGGCTATACAACCACTTCTGTTGCCTGAAACTTTTGTTATTCTTTTAAACTTTTGTTATTCTGGATCTCAATTGCTTGATTTCTTTGATATATTTTGTTATGAGGTTAAAGGATGCAGTAGCTTTACTGTTTGTTTATTCATCAATTTGACCAAATGGCAATTAAGTGATAATTGATAAACAAATGGCACTATGTTGTTATCCTCTCTCTCTCTCTCTCTCTCTCTCTCTCTCTCTTATGTTCTGAGACTTTCTATTGTGTTTAATCCTATTTATGCATTTGATATTTGAAGTTGTGCTATAATTTTGAAATTTAGCCCTAAATTTCAGTTTCTTGAAATATTTTTGGTTGTGTAGCATCAAGACTATCTATTTATTGAACGCAAATAGACTAACCTTTTTTGTTTTTTTCCCTCTGGGGTCTAACCATTTTCAATTGTCTTATTTTGCTATTTTTTATGTTCCTGAGATGGTTGTTGGCAAGAGACTGTTGGAAAATGCATTTTTGTTGCTTCAATTTAGCCAATTTACTTATTTTATGTGTGCACGAGCAAACATGTCTGTGCATATATATTTCTGTTGTGGTTGGTAAGAGTGTTTATAAAGGGGTAGATTTACTAGCTTAAAATTCTGAATATCTGGAATATTTGGAGAATTCTTTCAGCTTCATGGAAGCATATGGTAGCAGTGCTATTGAATATTGCAGAATTATTGTTGTATAAACTATTATTGATGTTAAACATGTGAGGGGCATCAAATTCATGTTGTCACTACATTTGAAGGAATTATCATTCTTTTTCTGAATCAATGATATTATGCTTCCACAGTGATTCTCTCTCAAATTACCATTTTTTTAGTGTGTCTTTTTCTTGTAGTCTATTTTGCATGCTAGAACCAGTGGTGAAGCTTTAGTAGTGAATTAGACGATGGGTTCAATATCCCTAACTTTAATCCTCCTAGCTTTTCTATAGGCAAGTTTGGCATAAAATGTTGAAGATGTAGTGCTTTGCATTAATACAACAAAAATGATGGCTCAGATAGATGAAATGAAAACCAAGTGAAATAGAGAAAAGGCAGGAAAAAAAAAGCCATTCTTTGCTGCTATTGTTCCAGACATAACAGTGGAGTTCACCAAAATCACTTAAAGTTGACCTTGTAATAGTAGGTATGCTACCGGGAACATATTGTTAGCTTGACTATGCTCTATACTGTCAGCTTCTCATCATCATCATCATCATCATCATCAAAGTCACTCAAATTTTTATATGTAAATTATACAGGCCAACTGCAAATTATGCAATTTTATTTTGTTATTATAAAAAACAATGCTATGCAAATTAAATTTGCAAATTATATTTAAAAACGGTTTAGCTTAAGTGTAATCTCTTTTTTACCTTAAACTGTCTGAAAAGGATTGTCTGCAACAATTAAAGCCCTTATTTGAACATGTTTGTTTTCCTGAACAAAGCCCTTTTCAAGTAAATAAAAATCAATAATAACCAATATATAAATATTTTTGGTAAAAACACAAACATTAAAATATATACACATATACATATACATATATTAAATTTTTTTTAACACGACGAGCAAAAACTCCACGTGTAGCGTGGACATGTCAACTGGTTATTTAAATTGGTAGACCTCAACAAGTATTTTAAATATTTTAATAAGTTAAAAATATTAAAAATTAAAATTTTAATAAATATAAAAAGGACAATGTTAATGAATTAGGAAAGAATATATATATATATTATATATATAGTTATTACATAATTTAATATACTACCATTAGTAAAGATTTTTAAAAAAATAAGATAGTCATATATATAAATATTTTATAATTTACAATTGAATATATTAGTATTAATAGATATTTCGAAAAAATGGGAGGGTCGTGGTCCCCTTGCATACATGTGTGTCCGCCCCAGTTTGTTTGTTACATAATTATGAAAATAGGAGTTTTATGTATGTACGATTATAAATTAGTTATGTATGTGAGTATGTTGTTTAAATAGAAAATAAGAATTCTAAAACTATTTTTGGAGATGAATTTTAAGATTTAAAGTCTTATGTATTTTATTGTAGTTAAATATCCTAAAAAGAAAAGTTCAAATTATTCTTTTTTTTTAAATAAAGCAATTAAGCCTCTAAAAGATAAGGATGACCTAAATTCTTCTCTTTTAGCTGACACGCGGGCGTGCACATGTTCACAATCCCTCACACTAATTTTTATTTTCTTCAAACTTTCTCTAAGAAAACATCCAATAATTTTTCACAACTATTAAAGCTTAATTCCACATTTAATCCCTAAACTTTTTTTTATTGCCATGGTAATCTTTATGCTTTATTTTTAATTTTTTAGGTCTTCAATCATTTTACGAGCAACATACTTGGTCAGTCTGTTCAATGTCTCATCAATCAATATCAAATCAACATCTATGGCTTAACTTTGACCACATTCATGAAGGTATTTTTGGTATATAAACTTTTTAAACTATTTTGATTAATCTCTATACTTTATTTTAACTTTTTAAATCCTTTATCATTTTTCGAACAACATATTTGGTCCTTACATTTAATTTTTCATCAATCAATACCAAGTCAATGGGATCCACATATTTAGTCCTTATTATGATCTCAAAGTGCCAAAACGGGAACCATGTTTCTCCAACAAAGACCTCAAGCCCAAGCTCCCAATGCTGGAGCCCTCAAATGGTGCAAATATGATGTCCCAAATCCTCCTCCAACACCACAACCCTTTACACCCTACCAAATCTTTTTTTCAACTCAATGTTGTTGTTCTTGCTCTGACTTTAGTCCACCAAATCTTCCTCTACCTCAGCTATTGTTCCAAAATTGCTCTTGCATTTTTCCAATTGAGCTGCTAGCACCACACTTACTATGCCCATGACACTACTGCTTGCAATCTCCTCATTGACATTATGTGCAAGGTTCATCAGTTTGATGTCGCTTAACAACTTATTATATAGATAGACTAGAAGATTTAGAAAAATGGTCATTTCACCAAGCCTAATTTTACCACTTTTATATTTTGATCAGGAGGTTAATTTCGGTGGGGCTTCCCAAGCAGGCGGTGAGGACATTTAGCAAAATGTATATTTTTATTGAGGATGAAGAAAATGGAAACAGTGGTGAAAATTTTTTAGAATTTCAGTTCTATTTTCTTCTTGATACCCTTTGCAAATATGGGTATGTGAAGCTGGCCATGGATTTATTTAACAAAGAAAAGTGGAGGCTTGACTTGATTGTGAGAATTTATACAATTTTGATATATGGTTGGTGTGAAGTGAATAAAGTTGAGATGTCGAAGAGGTTTTTCAGGAGGATGATGGATAAAAGAATCAAGCCAATTGTGGTAACCTATAATGTGATATTGAATGGGATTTGTAGAAGGGTGAGTTTACATCTGGAGGAGAGGTTTGAGAAGGTGATAAAGCAGGCAGAAAATATACTTGATGAAATGAGTCAAAGAGGTGTGGAGCCTAAGGTTAGGCGTTACTCAATTTTGCTTCATGTTTATAGTAGGACACATAAGCCAGCACCATTACTTGAGAAGTTGAAGATGATGAAAGATGGAGGGATATGTCCGAGTAATGCTACCTATACATCAGTTATTAAGTGTTTCTACTTTCTACTATTGTGGGATGAAGTTATATATTGAAAATATCCTTATAAATATAGTCAGTCAAGTCATGGACGTTGACTTGGTGTTAATTGACAAAAAATTAAACAAAAAGACCAAATATGTCACTTGAAAAATAATAGAAGATTTAAAAAGTTAAAAATAAAGTATATGAACCAACCATTGCAGTTCAAAAATGATAGAGGATCTAAAAAATTAAAAATAAAGTATCAGAGCCAACCATGACAATCGAAAAAAGTTTATATACCAAAAATACCTTTATGAATTTAGACAAAGTTAAGCCATGGATGTTGACTTGGCATTGACAGACAGGAAATTCAAATGGAGGGACCAAATATGTCACTCGAGAAATGATTGCAGAACTAAAAAAGTTTAAAATAAAGTATAAAGACCAATCACAGTAATAAAAAAAAGTGTAAAGACTAAATGTGGAATTAAGCTTTTAATTTTTTACTTTGAATTTAAGTATCTTCTATACACATTCACCAAGAAGAAGATAAATTTCTTTTCTTTTTATGTTCTTGAATTAGAGTTTTTGTATAGTAATTGAGTACTTGAGTTAGTATGTGAACTATGATTTTAATGTATAAACATAGGTTCTTTATTCATGTCAGTGACAACTTATCTTAATGGTAGAAGATTTGTTATTCAAGACGTAGATCTCAAATTTGACACCGAATTAGTCTAATCATTTCCCCTTCTTTTCTAAAAAAATAATAAAAAATAGGTTCTTTGTTCATGTTTTAGCATTAGAATGATTTTTAATAATTTACTTTTTTATTTCAAGCATGAATTAATAATATTTAATTGAAGATTAATCATTATTCTTAGTTTTTAACATATACTTCAAAAATGAAATGTGTTCTTTTACAATGTTTTAAAATAATGTGTTATAAACCTGCATGATACTTAGAATATATGATAGAGTAGTATGATAATATACATAAATTTTGGATCTAATATGTGTTTTAAAAAAAATCTATGAATCTATTGTGAATAAGCGGAAGTATGTATGAGAGTGTGCGCGTGTGTGTGTGTGTGTGTCTCTCTCTCTCTCTCTCTCTATATATATATATATATATATATATATATATATATATATGTAACATCCCTACTAAAAGTACAGCGAAAACATATCAACACCGGGTGTCGCCCTGTCCAGTTACCCAGACAAGGGGTCTTTATAACGAAGATCAATAGAGTATGAAAGTTCAGATTCATACAACAACCCATATTGATGGTCAAGTGCGCACAAGTAATAACGAATTTCATACACGAAAGTTTTCATTCAACCTCAATAATAAGGTACATTATCCAAAAAGGGAAACGTCTAAACCTATTCTGCTGTAACTGTAGCATCGTCCTCTATCCTTAGATGCTTTCAACTCCGGATCCTACAAAAGGGTAAGGTAAAAGACACGTGTGAGCAGAAAATCACTCAGTGAATCCCGTGTGTGCTAATGTTTAATTAAAGAAGCAGAGTACACAAAACTTTTATGAAATAACATATCATTTGTTCATTAGAAATGAATCCAAAACTCTTTAATGAAGAGTGTATTCAGAACAGAATAATTTTTTAGAAAACGGTGTTTCAACTTTGGAATCATTGCCCTATTTTTTTCCAATCACAGGCACTTCTCCAACAGAAGGTCGGCCTGTATGCAAGTCCCGCAATCCTTACCTTCGGCTACACGGTCTCTTGTGCCAGGGACTGCGCCTTATAGCACGTCACTCGTGCCATGCCGTAATGGTGAGCAATGTACAAATGTACCTCACCTTGCACTTAGGGATCTTTTACTTGACACCATAAGCCAGAGGTCCCAATCCTGACGTCAATCACCATCGAAGTGGCAAGGGATTAAACACACCAAGTGTACTTGCCCAGTATCATGTGAACAATCCACCATCATAATCAATAGGCAATTGCCAGGCTAAAAAAGACTAGCCAGGACGACTCATCTCAATATCCTGTCGCCCTATTTGGAGTAAGACAATCCCCAGAATTGATCAGGTTACTTGGGGTCATCTATCTCTAACATGGGATAGTACAAAGATCAAAATCCTTGCTGAATACTCAATGTCACCAATACTAACCCCATCTGGCTGATCAGGCCAGAGGGTTATCAGTTCACACAAAATTTTCATATCAAAACAGTTTTGAGGCAAAACAACATTTTTTTCAAAATCATGTTGAAACCAGATAAAGGGTTCTATTCACACATCAAAACGTGTTCCCAAGAGTAACCGGGTCATTTTCCCCGTACTCGATCACAAAAGTCATTTCCAAGGGTATTCAGATCATTTTACTAATACCCAATTCCAAAAGACTTTTCGAAGGTATTCGGGTCATTTTACCCTTACCCGATTTGAAAAATATTCACAAGAGTTCCAATAAGAATATTTCGGTCATTTACCAAATACCTGAGTTCCAAAGGTTTTCATAAAATATTCCAATATGGACATTTGGAACATTTCCAAATACCCGATTCCAAAAAAGAACTCATTTAAGGAAATCCAGAATTCTAATTTCAAAAGAGGATTAAATTCAATGTTTCCAAACATATTTCCATAAAATGTTCCAAACGGTATATAATATAGCATTTCATAGAAAAATAATGCACACTAACTTTAGAAAGAGTTTTAGAAATCTAAGGGACTCACCTCGTGTCCTAAGCAATCATTTCCGTTTATGGCCGTTTAACCTTCGTTTCTACCGTTTTTGATGTTCCGTTGACCGTTTATCGCTAAACCTACATCAAATATCGTTTTCGGGTCAATTCATGTTTAGCCAAAAAATAGCCGACGTGCCCGACGTTCAACCGTCGTTTAGCCGATGGGGCCGACGGTTAGCCGATGAGGCCGATGGTTAGCTGTCGGTCAAGGAAAATGTTTAACTTTCATTCGCATCGTTTGATCAATTCTTTCATTTTCCTTTTTTCACATCCTTCCTCCCTTCATAAACAAGGGATTAACTTCATGTTTCCCCAATTAATTTATCCAAAATCACATAAGTAGTCACCATTAAGTCCATTCATTTTAGGACTACTTTGTGAAATTTCACTGGTTTGACATACTATTTTGTTTTACACATAACGTTCAATTTACAGCTCCGATTTGGCTCCATGATATACCAAAATAACCGTAAGACTCTTAACTTTAATTCAGTATAGGCCGTTTTTAGAGTTCTAGTTCCAGTATCACAGTACTGGGTAAAAACAGCTTCAGTAGTTTTGACCTAGTTTCATTATTCATTCTTTCCCTAACATTCTGCAATTTTTCAGTTTGACACCCTAACTTGTTTGCCCATAACTTTTAATCCACAAATCCAAATGATGTCAAACCAATAATAAAATTTATGAAACCCCAGTCGAAACCAACCTTAGAGTAAGGGGGTTGGGATGCATATCATACTATATTGCATGTTTAAATATATTTTTATATGATTTTATGTACATTGAATTTGTGTTTTATTGTCTAGAGGGCTTGATTATGATTATTGAGTGAGAATGGCAAAATGGTAATTTTTGCTTGAGGTGGAAAAAGGGTGATAGCTTGAGGGTTGAATAGGAAAATATTTTTAGAAAGAAAATAAGAACAAGAGTTGTTGTGGTTTAGTGGTTAGAGCTATGGAATTAATTCTTGAGGTCTTGGGTTCAAATTCCATCATAGGAGCTTTAACTTGATTAAATTTTATTTTTTCTTGGGGAGTGTTATTTTTGGCCTTATGTGCTTTGGATTAGGGTAGAGATGTTGTCCTAAGAGAGACATGATAGGAGTATCCTAATCCTATTCTTTTGCCCTACATAAAATTCCTAAGGGGAATTCATTTCCTCTTGATCCTTAATTTTTCCTATTTTTCAATCCATTAGGATGTTCAATTTGTTCAAGCCAATTTTATTCTAGAAAAATTCTAGCAATGTGCTGTGGTTTTGAAGGTTCAAAATGTCTTAGTAAAATATATCTTATGGATCAAAACCAGGGAAGAGGGGGAAGGATCTCAAGTGAATTAATTTCCCTAGTAAACTTTCTAAAACTTCACTCTAGCTAAGTTCATTTTCCTTCATGCATAGAACTGAAATTTTTCCAACTTCTTGTGCCTTCAAGGTGTCAAAATTCTTAGCCATTATTCCCTCCCAAATGCTGCCAGAAAATGGCCTTTTGATCAGCTTGAAACCTAATTTTTTTGGCCATTTTCGGACTGCACAAAGGCTGTGCAAAATCAGAAAAATCCCTGGGCAAAATCGCAGCTTTGGAGGTTCGAAACCAAGCTTTTTTCTTTCAGTTTTTGTTCAGCATCTTAGCTACATTTTTCCTCCATAAAGAAGGCTGGAAACCAACCTTGAAAGACTCCTGAAACCCCCTTCAAACTCTCTGCAAGCTGATTGGAAAGTGATAGCCGAAAACTGCCCAGAAATTCCAGCCTTGCAAAAATTCTGTGCAGGAAAACTTTCCAACTTTGTTTCCTAATTCATCCCTAGCCGAAACCTCAGCTTTCTTCTGCAAAAACCCTCCTTAAACAGCCATTAGTTGAACTCCATTGTCCTCCCCAAGCTTCTACACGAAATTCAGACGTGGCTACCCGAAAATCTCTCAAATAAATCTTTGCAATCGTGCTTGATTAGTTACCAAAATTTCAGCCACCATAATTAAGCAACCTTCCATAAAATATCCCTCAAACAGCCAGACCTTTCCTCCACCATTATACTCCTTATTTTTTTCCGCCCTTAGCCTCCTTCAACCAGCCCTCATCCAGCCGAAATACTACACAAGCAGTCGGCCATGGCAGCTTCCCAAAAGCTCTCCAATAATCAAAGATATTCTTGTTATATTTAGTTTCAAAATTTGCTTCCCAAAAATATTCTTTAAGTATTTCAACAACTAGCCTTTCCTTTTCCCTTCCAAACTAGAAAATCATCTACCAAAACCCTACAAGCAGTCGGCCAACCCTAATCCCTTCAAAAATTCGGCAGCCTCCAATCCAAAAGCTCTCAATTCTCTTCAACCTTCAAGAACACTTACTCCTTCCTTTCATCTGATACCTTTCCAAATCACTTCAAACTTCTTCTAAAAATTCCAGATTTCATCTATACACTACCGTGAGTCCATCCATACCATTTTTAACATCAAACTCCAAAATCCAACTCGCACTTTTGGATCAAAAACCAGAAATTTTGTGAAGGCTCAAGAATACCTTCAAGGTAGGTTTATTCAATCAACTTCATATTCGATAATCTTCAATCTCTAATGAACATATATGTGTTTAAGCATGCTAATGGACTTTCTTCTTCTCTTCTCTCTCTCTCTCTCTTGACCGAACACTCCCCCTCTCTTGGTTGAATGATTTCATCAACCATGGCCATGCTTCTTTCATCTTCTTTGGACGGATTTAGACATCTAGGAGTTGAGATCCATTCAAAACTCCTTCAAGGTATTCATCAATCAAGTAAGTCTTTTTAACCCTTCTTTTAAATTCTAGATTCATGTCTCTAGGATGATGTTGATAGAAGATGAATCATGAATAGGGTTGAGTATATATTGTTGTGATGAGTTAAGAATGAAGCATGAATATATGTATGAATATGTTGGAGATGAGATTTATGCATGAATGGATTATCTTGGTTGATTGTATGGTGTTTTAGGGTTTAATGCATGTTTCCATGTCATAGGTAGTATTTGTGATCAAGTATGCTAGAGATTATGCAACAATTGGTGAATAGGATTTATATTCATGTTGGATTATTGAAGCCATGATTATATTTATGCTAGTAGAGGTTAGATCATGTCTTGATAAATTTAGACCTATGCTTATATGCATGATTTGGATGATTTGATGAATTGAAAGGTTGTATATGTTCCTGATTGTGGTTAGCAATAGAAATATGATTATGATCTAGTTGTCCTTAAGCTAATTTTTATTTCATTAATAAAATATTTAATAATATGATTTTGCTAGAAAATTCGAAAAACCCTAGGAAGTAGATTTGAATTATTAAAAGGATATTTTAGTCAAATAAATAGTAGCTTTTATTCAAGGAATAAAATATATAGATATTATATAAAATGATAAAATCAACTAAAGCCTTTATGAAAATAATCATAATAAGTAAAATTTTATTATTAAAGATTTAATTATTACCTTTTAATCAAAACCTATTAAAGTCTATTTATTATCTTCCAATCAAGACCCATTAAAATTTATTTTCAACTAATTTTAGCTAGCAATTATTTTCAAACAATTAATTATTAATAAATCATTATTTTACCTAATACCTAAGACTCTTCACCAATTAAACTCTAAATTTAGCTTAGCAAGATTTAAACCTTCAAATTATTAGTACTTATTTCCCAAAATATTAATTATTTTAAATATCAAATTAGGCTTAGCTTATAAACCTATTTATTTATTGTTTGGCCTTAAAGCTTGGGACACTAGGATCATAGTAGTAGTGAGTTGAGTTGTTTTAAATTGAGAAAGTGAATTTTAGCTTGAGTTTGATTGTGGTTTGTATTTGCCCATGCGGGGTTAGATCAGCTGTTAGAGACATTTTATTGTGAACAAGAATCAGGTAAGCTCTGCATAAAACTCGATTGATGTAAAATGTTTATTATGGCAAGCCAAATGTAGAGTGCATGGACACTCAGTTCTGCAAAGGCAATTGAGAATTAACTTCTTTCTTATGTCAGACAAACGAACTATTTGAAAATCAATAAGTAGATTTACTCAAACTCAAAACTCTTTCCAAAACTGATTTTGACAAAGATTTTGGAAACCCTTAATTGCCATTTTCATGTGGAACGGTGTTTTGTTCATTGTCGTTGAGTACTCAATGAGGGTGAACTACTAGAGCTAGTCTTTAAGGGGTTAGGGTAAGTCTCTCAGTAGGTGGCCACCTTTGAGGGATGAGTCCTGTCTAGATAAGATGTCAGTCCAGTAGGTCGTGCCGGTCCGAGCTAGCAGTTTATTTTTCAGTCAAGTGACTATGTTTTGCCGGAATGGATACTCAGTTGTTGTTTGGGTATAGAGAATGAGAAGTATCTTGCCCGGTAGACCGATCACCTATCTTTTGTCAGTCTGCACAAAATGTTGGCATTCTGACCGGTTATGGGGCCCAACGTGTGGTAACCCATGACCACCTTTTTGAGTGGTTGATTTTATTGATTATGTATGGTTGGAAAAGCCAAAACACCACTCTTGATTTTGACTAATGTTTATTGCTTGCCAGTGTTCTCTTATAAAGGTTTTATACTTTGCATTCACGAACTATTTTCACTGGACACTCAAAGCACACATGAACTTATTGAGATTTCTGTCTCATCACCATTTTTACCATGATTTCAGGTCGATCCTTCTATGGGGATGAGTAGCTAGATATTACCTACTTTGGAAGATTTTCTGATAATTTATTTTGTGTAATGCTTTGGGGAGATGAGAGTGGATAAATTTTATTATGGATTTATTTTTATTTTTTTGAATTCATGGATTTATTCTTGGGTTGTAATAAATTTTAAGTTAAATTATTATTTTTATTTCGCTATTTTATTTGTGTGATCTAGTTATAAAAACCCCTTATCCTTTGGATGGGACGACATCCCCGGCCCTGACGGGCCTAGGTAGCAGGGTGTTACAAAATATCCTTAAGACATTCCTTTAGAAGTTTCAATTTATGGAGTACCAATTCTGTTGTCCATTTTGTTCAGTTTTGAACGCAAAGATCTAGTAGTAAAATCTCGTTACTAATTGGCACATTTTACTATTTTCACCACAACTTTTGATCCGTAAATCTGATTAACCTCAAACTTGTTCTAAAATGCCTCTATGATCCTTAGCTACAAATATATATGCCTTCTTTGTTCAAATCCAGAAACATTACAAATTTATTGAACATAAAACCTCCCAAAATTTTCTGCACACAAGGACAGCTTTCACACAACTTCACCTAACTAGTTTCCATAATTCACACATAAATTTCTTACAGTATATATACCAAAATGATCTCCATGCTTTATATAATAACTTTACTTTAAGTAAGGTAGATCTTTACCTTTTCTTTGTTGCGTTTGGAGGCTGAACAGTCCAAGCATCTTCTTGCTTTTCTCTCTCTCTTTCTCTCCTCTCTATTTCCGGTTTCTTTCTCTCTTTCTTCTCTATTTCCTTTTCTTTTCTCTTCTCACTTTTCTCTCTTGTTTGCTCCGAAATTCTGGATATCTAAAGCCATTTTAGTTGGCCTTCATGGCCTATATATAGAGGAATATGGTCTTCAAGTCAAAGGTGCATTAAATGGCCTTAACATTTGGAAGCCCTTGATTGGTCCACTTAGCTACTTAGGTGTTCTTTGGAATATTCAAGAGTTCTATGGAATTCTTTAGAAAGTTCTTGCATGAATGTTATTGTACTATTCATAGAATCAACACTTGGTGAGTTTTCATTGGTCCATATGGTGATGAAGTGTAGAAATTCCTAAAATTCTCAAGAATTAATAGATATTTTTTAATCTTGCAAGGCCATGCATAATCAACCATGATTAACTTACTCAAATCAAGATTAGCTTAATTAAGTTTGGTTAAATGAGGTAAAAAAGGTGGTCCAACTTGGTCAAACTTTTCATGCTTGTAGGCCATTGTTATTTATTTCTTGTGGGCCCTCTAAATTATCTCAACTTATCACAACCAATCAAATAGAAATAGTTGACCTCATTAACCAATCAAATAGAAGCACTTATCTTCATTAACTAATCAATAAATGACACTTATTTTCATCCACCAATCATAAGAAGCCACACGTCCTATTTCCAACCATAATTTTCTATTTTCTTCAGAAATGACCAAAATCGGGTCCGTAATGGAAAAATATTTTATTTCACTATCCAACTCCAAAAATTCCACTGAATCCATTGGTAACACTTAAATTCTTCAATTCCCTCTCTACTTGGTCAAATTCACGATCGAAGTCACGAACGCGATAAAAATGATGAAAATACCCTCGATACCCCGTGTAGCGTCTCATTGTACTGATCAATTTCTCTTTCTAAAGTACCCTAAAATTCTTATTTTGTTGATCTTAATAGCCTACCAAAAATTTAAGATACGGGTAGAACAAATCTAATAATTACATCCAGGTTCCGACAAAACTTTATTTCACCAAAGTATTCATCTCAATACACCGATCAACTTTTGTTCTGGCCGTTGATATAAATTCTCATCCCAGTACAGGTAGTAGCAAATCATGAGTAAAAAGGTGGGGTGTTACAATAAATATATTGAATGAGACTTTACAAAGTACTTGGAATATAAAGATAAAATATGTATATTATTGAATAAAGTTTGTACCTTATGAATATTTAATTATATTTTTGAAAAGTTTGTGGAGATTTTGTACATTGTGATTTGATTCCTTTGGGTTAATAGGTGAAGAATGCCTAGCTATAGTATATATTTATATGATTCTTGGATATGTTTCGTAATTGCTATAACTAAAGGTATTTATGTGGCTTATGTTAGGTTTTTGAATTTGCGTGAATGATTATAAGAGAATTTAGTGGAAGAGAATTGGAGGAGAAAAAGGACATCAATCTTAGTTAAAGGAATTAAGTTAGGTAATTCAAATATTGTGTGCATATATGTATATGTATGTATGTATTTTGAATGACAATTTATGTATGGATACTTGATGGAAATATTATTTGAAAAGTACAGCAAACTTTGCTTCATAAGGGAACATAGTTATCTTGTGTAAATACAAATATAGTTTTGGAGATGTTATTGCAATTTGTATTTATGATTTTACAAGAATGTTTTGATAATCACTTTAATTTTGCAATGCATCTCACTTTTAATCTTTGAACTCTTGAAGTTTTTGGAATTCTTTGTAATTGTTTATGGGTTGAAAGTATGAGTTTTCATTGGATATTCTTGAAGGATATTTTTCTATAACATGGAGCATATTGTGTTTGTATTTCTATCTTGTATAGAAATTATTGGAATTATAATATTAACAATGTAATAGTGTTTGTTGAGTACTCCATGAAAGCTAACTCTTTTCTACTATTCATAGTTAGATTATCCTATGTAAATTGATCATTTTGGTGAAATTACCTTTCTTCCAGGCCCCAAGCCAAAAAGACATCCTACATTTTGTAGATGGGAAGCAATCGTACTTCACATTAGGCTGTACACTCTCCATATGTTTGATTTAGGATTTCTACTCTCAAATTTTGGGAAGTTCGTGCCTTCTATATGATTTTTTTTTTTTTTTGGAAAAAGTATGAACATGCTCTCAATTTTGTGAAGAGTGTGAACTTTGCAAAAACCAAAATTTTATAAATTCATGAAGTTGCATAAGTAGTGTTATAAGAATTAATTTTCAAAAATATTGCAAGATTTTCTTTAGCATTTCAAATAATATTTTTCATGGAAAATTCATGCATTATGAAACAATTATAAATATCATGTAGGGAAATCACTTGAATTTATTCATGAATTTTTCTCATGATTTTAGTATTTCAGGGTTTCAGAAGTTGAATTGTGATGTTTTGCTCATGCTTATGTTCAATGATAATGTTATGTGTTATCCTTTTGAATTCGATGTTTAGATATTGAACTATATTTTATGGATGATTGTATCTATATTTTCAATTTTGGGGGTTGTGTTATATTGATTGAAAATTTCAAATAATGTATATTGTAAGTTTGAGATATAGAGTTGGAATTTTATTGTCATGTGTTATTTTGAAGTTCTTAGTTACTTTGCTTTTGATTTTGTAGATCCCTCGATAAGAAGTGGAGTGATATTTTTACTTTACTGTGATAGAAAAAAATGGGGTGTTGCATCAATAATCTCTCTTCATGCTTTTTGTTTTCCCTAGACATAGTGTTAGGATTTTCGTTTATCAAAAGGTATGAATGGGAAGGAAAAGCAAAATGGGAAACTGGAATTGATAGGAGTTGAAGAGGCTAATCAATTAAATCGACCAATATGTGTAAATACAACCATGCATAAACTTGAACTAACTCAAGAGAGGGCGCTATTGCCTATTTGTTTCTGCAATATAAGAATATTCTTCTATAGTTTTATATGAAGAAATCAACATCATCATCAGCATCATCTACAACAGCAGGAAAAAGGTGGGGAATGTAGCTACTGAATAAAAAGATGGCCAGGAGACCAATGAAGCCAGAACTGTCCGTAGCTTTACATTGATGCAATGGAAATTGGATTTATAACACCCTATTATATATGTAGCTTAATCAGGTTAGAGATGTTGTCTCGTCCTTTTAGACAAGGAGTCTTTATAACTCGATATAAAATAAAAATGATACTTAAATATTAACTTTCAAAATTAAACTTAGAATTAATCTATTACATTCTGAGAATCTTCAAATCCAAAACTACATCATTCTAAATATTCAAAAGAAATTGAAAATTAAAATCATAATTTCAGAGCAAAGTCAATATAAGAAAAGGAAAAGACTAAATCTAAACCCATCATTCTCATACCTCTTGCTCTTCTTCTCCTAAAAATATAGTTAGACAAAATTGTGTGAGATTATAAATAATCTCAATAAGTCCATAATGTGTGGCTGTATTACAATTTTCAAACTCAAGTCATGATGCATGAGGAATATTGACTTGAATGGATCTAGTTATAATTTAAATATTTTTATGCATCTCAAAATAAATTATTATTATTATTGGGGTAATTCAGCATGTATGAAATCAATACATTGCGTAATAAAATTTTTGTTCGGTAAACTATTCATATCACATTTCTAGAATACTAAATTCATTTATTTAAAACTCACGAACCTATTATTTTACCATATTCTGTATCTTTAAAATACAATACTATACAATATAATCATGATATGTTATATATATGGTTAAAGTATATACAATGCTAAAATTATCTGGTAGTGTGTATAACTCTACCCAGAGAATACCCCGCTATCTCTCTCATACATAATCAGACCAGATGTCTTACGTTTGTCCTTCGATTTTATCCATGAAAATTGTGTGGCTAACTCAGGAGCCAGCTCAACTAACTAAAATGACCATCCCATTCAAAAAAAGACAACTTTCCAGAGATAACTAATTTATCAAAACCCCTTCCTAATCTCATGAAAGTTAGTCCTAGAGTCTCTCCTATTGAGATCTCAATGCTATTAATTCAAATAGTTCAAGAATTTACTATTCCGATATGGAATAATTAAATTTATTTCCAAAAGTTGTTCCATTCTTTGAAGTATATTTTCCCAAGTCTTAACCCGACCAAAAACCAAAACCATAATTTTTTCCCAAATTTTCAAAACTAAAAATTCCTATATTCGTTCTAAAATTTGTTGAAGGTGTAATAAATCATTACTCATAATTCACAATATTAACATTTAAAGCCATTTTGTATAAAACTTCTATTATGATTTTTAGAACACTCTTCATGCATGAAGTGCATAGATTTTATATTCATGTGTTTTCATATATTTGATGCATGGCTCTATCCTATAAATATAATGCCCATGAGGAAATTTCGCAATAATATTTATGCATGAGCAAATCATGATATCATAAATGGAACATTATTTCTATGCATAAGTGTTTTTTCTCAAAATGTCATTTTCATAATTAAAATCATAGTTTACATGCCATAGCCATAAAATAACTCATAAAATGGTACCTACATTATATAAGCATATAAATGTAAATTTTGCATGACTTTAAACATGGTATTTCACATGGATTTTGCAATTCATAAAATGCATTTAAAAAGGATGTTTGGGATGCAAGGACCCTCAATCCAAATTAGCAATTATCAATTTAACTTAATTCCTTGATCCTCCTCCATCTATCTCCACCAAATCTATTATATACAATATGCATATAAAAATTTCCCATATAGAATTCTAGCCAAGATCTTAGGGTAGCTAGGAAATTATTCAGGCTCTAAGATATTCTAAACACATTGTGAAAACACTAAATTCTAGAGATTATGAATATCCTATTACAAATTCAATAGCCTTCTAAGGTAATAAACAATTTCCTTATAACATAAAACTCCACAATTTTCTCACTTACAAATAAAACAAGCAAAATCGTAATTACTATTCCTAAACACAAAAACTTATAATCTCACGGACATTGGTTTCAAGAAATTATATTTTCATCACTAATTACAGAAAGAAAATTCTATATGCTATAAAATAGTTGTGCAAGAATTAAAATCCCTCTTAGTGTCTCATTTGCAAAAACTGGGCTGTTTTGGGGTTTTATTTCCCAAAATCACAAAAATTTGTTTTCAATCATCAAAACTCACATAAAAATATTTCTAGACATCCTAGATATCTCATAAAATCCATTTAAGTCAAATCCCACCATATTTATAGCCAAAATTCCAAACGAATATATTTTTATTTCAAAACCAAAACTCTGTTCAAAAAGATAAAATAGGGTTTACAAAAATCAATTTAATTACCTAAGAAAATCATTTTATTTTTCTTATAAAATTTTCTAGTTTGAAACCTTAACATGTTAGATGAATTACCATACAAAATTTTCCCCAAGATTCCACTTAAATTGGGTAAAATAATTTTTGTAAAAACCTCTACTGTTATAGTAACCCCCCCAGGCAGTGTTGAGCAATCATTTTTTAGAAGTTTATATATTCCAATTTAAATATGATTTTTAGTGATTATTATTCTTAAAATTTTCTAACACCTTGATGTTTAATAATATAAATTTCATAACCAAATTCAATCAGAAGAGGTATTTTTCAAGGGCTCAAAATTGTGCTCTGTATAGGGGTTGTTTTATAGTTTGCATGGTTTCAAGGCAAAAATCATAAGAGTAAGTTTTCATCATTCTTTTGGTGCAAAAATTATACTAAAAGGGTCTTGACACATCACACATCACCCAAAAATCCAAATCCTAGCAAGTTATTCATCAATTTCATACTTGCAAAATTTGTCACTTTAGCTCAAGCATATGTCTAGTGTACCCTCTGTTTTGCCATACCAACTTCATACTCATCACCCACATTATAGCTTGCAATGTTTTTCATATAAATTCACACACATATAGAAGAACATTTTACTATGGGAACCACATCATTTTCTCCACAAAATGACAAAGAAAAATGGCATCATTCATTAAGCACAATTTCTGGGCAGAATAGATATCTTTCGTGTAGCACATATGTAAGAAGGTAAAATGGTTTCTTTTCACATAAGACTTCACCGTCACGTAGTATTACAAGTACCTAACTAAACTACATTATTCCTTCACCAACACCAAACACAAAAATAGCATTATAACCCAAAAACATAAGGTTGAACATCATGCTTAGCAGTTTCGGTCATTTAGTTTGGCAACGAAAATGTGTTCTTGAAGCAAGGAGACCCCTCTTCCTTCAAGTTTTCAGTTGGTCCTTGGGTTATTTCAAAGAGAGAAAATACAAGGAGGAAAATGAGAGCAAGTTTCGATTTTTACAAGGAAACAAGAGAAAGGAGGATTTTCTCATTCTTACCTCTAAAATATCTCGAAACTAACACTTGAAAACTATTAAAACAAGCAATAATTAGTCTTATTCTACGCAAGATAAGTTGTAGCTCTTGAGAAATAAGGAGGAAAAATCAAAGGAAGTGGAGGAAGTGCATTCTACAAAGGGAGATTGTGGAGAGGAAATGATTTCCTCTTCAAGCAAGGTTGTTCAGTTAGCCTATAGGGGGTGAGGGATTGTGTTTTTCTTCTAGAAGAAGAGAGATAAAGAAGGGTAGAGAGAGAAATGGCAGCCAGCTATAGGGGAGAATGGAGAGGAATGAAGGCTTTTATTTTAGGGTTAATTTGATCTAATGGTTGAGGTGAAATTGTTTAAATTCACTCTAAAATCAAATGTTAGGATTTAAGTATCATGAATGGCCAAGATTGAAAACATCCAATGGTGGAAAAGGGTCCTAGGGTAGCGGCACACATGGGAGGGGTTTAAGGGTTATTTAACAAGTTCTAGGATTCCAGTTTCAAATATAGTCAAAATTATTTTGAAAAGTCTTAAATAGACTTAGTCAAATTTTATTTAAAAGAGTCAAGTCAACCTAGTCCTAGTCAACTAATTTTAAGAACTAGTAAAAATAATTGTCAAGGAGTTAAAATAATTTCAATCTAGATTTGATCAAGACCTCTAGTTGGTCAAAATAAAAATTGCTTAAAGATATAGTTTTAATGTTAAAAGAATTGTTTTTTCTTACTAAAATTACTGAAATGACATTTATTTGTACATAATATATTAATTAAATCATAATAAGTCATTTACCACATATAAAAGCAAGTAGTCTTATCAATATTTATAAAATTTTTATATTACTCCAATAAGTACTCTTAAAAATTATATAAGACTTAAATAAAGTAATCAAATAATTCATAAGATAAAGTTTATATTCTAATTTTTCTAAGGTGAGATTACATGAGGTATTACAAGATTCCTCCATTGATTTAGTTCATAGGATAGTAAGAGTTTTACAAGTTCATTATGATGATGATGATCATGATGAAAACGATGACTCAAGGAAAAGTATCAAGTTAAAGGCTTCCTTTTGAAGGAACAGAAACTTTAGTGAATCTGAAATTACAGCCTCCTCTTGACAAGATAGTGAATTGTATGACTAGAAAAGGGGAAAACATTAGGCTTACTTTTTGCCATTTACGCGTAAAGAAAATAACCAGTAAAGCTAATAGAGATTAAAACAAATGCAGTGCCTTTTCATGAGCTAGCATCAATTTTATAATAATAATAATAATAATAATAATAATAATAATAATAATAATAATAATAATAATAATAATAATAATAATAATAATAATAATAATAATCATCATCATCATCATCATCATCATCATCATCATCATCAGAGAAGACGGGGATCGAACTGAAGTTTCTGGACTCTTAACACCCAAAAATGGGTGATATGCAAGCAGCAACCATTCGGTGGGATCAACTATTAAGGCAAAACTCCCTGAGGAAAACCATCATGAATAGAGGACCATCAAGAAGCGAGACCACCACCTTCTCGAAAGAGCTAGAAACCATAAAAACGCTTCTCAATTATAGTGCACTGAATTTGAGTGAGGATAGAGATGCCCTTTGTAGAGTAAGAGGCACCCTTTATATAGGTCCTTGCCTGCCATGAAATATTAATGCAGAATATTTGATACATGCCCCCACGAAATAGCTCAGTTGATAAAATAAGATAACCTTTGGACACCAAAACAAGGGTTCAATGCTTTTCCTTTGCTAGTTTGAAATCAAACTCGAATTTATATAGTTATGAATCTAGAAGATGGCTTATAATCCCAAAAAAAATTGGACGAACCTCGGATATATAGGTTATCCAAAAAATATATATTTAATACATTGCACATTTCTTCCAATAAATTTCTGACATGTACATTTTGTGCATTTCACTCATCACTCTCAAACATCTATGTACCAGGAAAGCAAAAAAAAAAAAAAAAAGAAAGAAAATTCAGATTTCTATGCTCGATTATTAATGCCAAGAATACTTATTAAGTTTAACACTCCATAATAACATAGTATTTTAGTTAAATAAGTAATAATTTAATTACAAAGTTGATACACAAAAAAATTGAGATTTTTAAACGAGAAAAAAAAAAGAAAAATAAATAAAATGGCTATCTCTAAGGAGTGACTAAATGAGAACTTTCTTGTTATTGAATATTTGGTGCCACGAGAGGTTTGAACCGAAATGACAGTATAGAAAGATCCAACACTTAGCCTCATGACCAATAGAGTTCTATGCATGGTTTCATCATATGAAATATGATTTTACCATTAGATTTCAGAATCTAGGGGATACACTATAACTAATGCTACTGTAATACCTTGCATAATTTTATTTCAAAAATTAGAATATTAATATTCAATCCTTGAATTATTTGGATTTATTATGTGATTGATTCGTTTAAATTTTATGGGAATTGTAAATGTGTTTAGGCGCTAATATGATTTATATATGTTTATTAAGTGAACATTTGACTTCCATAAGTATTGCATGAATTATTATTAACTTAAAGTAATATTTACAAAAGAAATACTATTTTTAATTTATCTAATGAGAAAAATAAAATTTATAATTTTTCTAAAAGTTATTTCAGAGTAATATTGGTTTTTAACCTATTGGGAATTTAGGTCAACAAAAGACCAATTGATTTTAACTATATGTCAATTATTTGACTAGACTTCAAATTAAATTGACCACAACTATCTTGACCAAACCTAAACCAATCAACTTTGGCCAAGACTAAAATAATTTTGACTATTGGTTGAAGCATTAAAAACTAGTGAAAGGCCCATCGCCACCTAAGAGGGAAATCTAGGCCATTAGATCTTTAAAGTTGTAGTGAATCTTGGCCCTTGAATTACATTTAATCATAGCCTTTTAATTCCTTCAAAATTCAAACAAGCTCATCCCCATTCTTGGATTAAAAATACCTTAAATAAAACCCAACATTTCCTACACTTCCCCATTTCATTTGGCCATTCCACTTACTACCCTAAGAACTCATTTCCTCTCTATTCTTCTCATAGCTACAAGATGCCTTGCAAGAGGAAAATATTTCCTCTTTCATTCTCCATTGTAGTCGAAAGCACCATATCCTCTTCTCCATGGTTTTTTTCCCATTCAAGTACTCAAAGATTTTAGTTTATTTGGAGTCAAAAGAAGCTCCTATCTACTAGTTTGGAGAGCTTAAACAAAGCCTTCACCAAGGTAAGATCAAGACCCCATATTTTTCTCTTCCTTGATGTGACCGAAATTTGCCCAACTTTCCTATTTTATGACTTTCCCTTCAAGAAATTCAAGAACCTTTGTCTACAACTTGAAGGCAAAAACTTCCTTTTGTAGCATTCTTTGTATTTAAAACAATTTTTCTTAGAGGTGACCAAAATGAACTCTTTTTCTCTTGAAATCATGCTAATCAAAATGACTACCTAGGTTGGACAAAATTTTTTCTTTTTTCTTTTTTACCTTCAAGCAGCTACTTTCTTTTTTATTTTTGTTGGTTAAATGCCATGTTTTGAATGAAGATATGTATGGCTGTATATGGGTGGTTTCATAGTTGAAAATTGGGAGTTTTTTATGTTTACATTCTGCTTTATTATGCCTTGTCAAAACAAAATACTTTCTATTAATTCCATGAAGCTGTAATGACATTATGTTGAAACTTGAAATTTATGGAGGCTATGCTAGGGTTACATTTTTTGAGAATTCTATGATGTGTTGGAGTCATTGTAGTATGGTTTTTGTATGGAGAAAATGCTAGAAATAGGGTTTTGTGATTTTTACTAAAAGCTATTCACACAGTGAAAATGAGAGAGAAATTGTGTGATAATATATTCATGGTATAGTATCTTAAAGATAAGAATATCGTAAAATGGGTTCAAGATTTTTTAATAAATGAATATTATGTTCCAAAAAGGTGTTGTGAATAATTCATCTGACAAAAATTTATTCATGCATTGTACTAAAATTGTACTTGCCGAATTTCCCCAAAAATAATATTTTACTATGATAAGGCATAAAAGTGTGCAAAATAGGACTATGTCCATTCAGATTTGTCCTCTTTCACATCCTGAGGTGTAAGGTAGGATGGCCTATATGTTGTTGATGATGACTTTGGAATGAACCTTGAGGATGTCATTGAAGTGTCCTCTAATAATGCAGATATGGTGGTTGTTGAGCCTAAGGTGGTGCCTAGAGAAGAACCCCAAAATCTAGATAGCAAGGGTCTAGGAGAAATGGAGTATAAAGAGCCTAAGATAGAAACTGAAAAAGATCTCGAAAGAAGTAAGCCTGAGAAGAAAGCGAAACCCAAGGGACTGGAGGTTAACCTTTAGGAGGATATTGAAAGTGATTCTGAGGAGTATTAAGCTAGTGATTAGAAAGAAAATTAGGAATTTGAGGATCAATATATTTATTTATATGTAGAATACCTATTCTAAATCTCTGACTACGTGACTACTTGCTAACAAAATGGTGGGACTTTTTTACCTTAAGCTAAATCATATATAGATGATTTATACACTGCTACTCTTAATATTATATTTATATATGATCACCTACATACTAGTGGTCAATTATAAAACATCTTTGATTTCTATGTTTGCTTGATGAATGTGTTTAACAATTTCATCTTCTGCATAAACCATCTTAGTATAGAAATCTATCACATGGTTAACTGATAATAAAATTATGTAATTTACTAAGACAATGCCATCCAGAAGACGATCCAAAGCATATATTGTAGGAACTTCAGCTGGTGAACTACTACCCTGCTCCGGCGATCCCACATTAATTCCCCTACCAGACGTGCATCATGAAGAGCCAAAAGCAAAGGCCATTATACTCGAAAACAAAGGACCCAAAGAGGTTACTATTGCACAGGCATTTGGACGTATGGCTGAGATCCTTCACAACCTTACAGAACATAGTGCCTCACGAGGCAAAAATGAGGCCCTAGATAGGTTCTTTAAATTTCAACCACCTCTGTACTTTGGTGAAGCGAAGCAAGAACAAAAAGTCAAATTGTGGATTGAATAGATGAAAGTTATCTTTCACATGCTACAATACACAGAAGAATGCATGGTTAAATTTGTGGCTTTTTGCCTGAGAAGACCTGTAAAAAACTGGTGGTTTTAGGGAAAATATTAATCAAGAATGGACTTGGGATCGATTCTTGGAATTGTTCAGAGCCAAATTCATTCCCCATTAGATGGTGGAGAAAAGAGAAGATAAGTTTTAGAACCTAAATAGAGGAATATATCGGCTGCACAATACGCAACACAACTTAATAGGCTATCTTAGTACTATCATCGGTTGATCAACACGAAACAGAATCACACCTGATAGTTTGTGATGGGACTTAGATAGGATTGAGAAGATCATTGGCCCCATTTTCTCCAACCATCCATGTTGTAGCAGTGGACGCAGTTACGAGAGCTAAGAGTAAGGATAAAAGCATATTGTATAGAAAGGCCCCATTCACCACCAAGTATTTTCTAACTAAGAGGCCAACTGGGCCATAGGAAGAGCATAAGGGAAAATAAGTAAAACTAAACCCTACTGGAGCTACTCAAAATGCGCTAACATGTTATCGGTGCAGAAAGAAAAGGTAAAAAGAAAAGGATTGTTGGTTTAAAGGCGTGCATAAAAGATGCTTCAATTACGGAGATCCTAACTATTTCGGGAATAATTGCCCCAGGCTGTTGTATAATGCTCATGGTAACCCTGTCCTGCCAGCTAATCAAGCAAATCATGGAAATGGTGCAAACCTTAGAGGGAACAACCAAAGGCCCCAAGTGAGAGCTAAAGCATTTTTCTTGAACCTTAGAGAGTTGGGTGTAGATCCTGTAGTGGTTGAAGGTATTCTTTCTATTCAAAATTGTAGAGTAAATGTGTTAATAGACCCAAGATTGATCAATTCTTACAGGAATGAATTTTGTGCATGCAAACTGGGTTATGTTGGTTTAGAGTTGCCTTACAATTTAATAGTTAGCACATTATTGGAAAAATTATCAAATGTAGAAAATTTATAGGGGGTGTAAAATTGAAGTAGAAAGGGAGAAATTACCCAAGATCTTATTGTAATGTCATTTGAGGATTATGACGTTATATTAGGAATGGACTGGTTATTCAAGTATCACACCTGAATGGATTCCAAAAGTAAATTGGTGCTGTTTGTTAGACTTGGAAAGGATTCATTAGAGTTTAAGGAGAACGGTGTCAAAGAATTGGAATACCTAATTTCGAGAACTAAAGCCTATAAGATGCTCAAGAAGGGTTCTTCAGGATATTTGGTATACCTAATAAAAAAACCTAAGGTTTCGAATAAAGTAGAATTAGAAAGAAGCTGTATAATACTTCAACTTCCAATATTCCATAAGGAACCTAAAGAGACACAACCTGATATTCCTCTACGAACTAAGCTATTTCGAAATGGGAGAATATCTAGAGTTCCAGAAAGATAGACTGAAAAAGATTTTAACAGTCTCCAACCATAAAAAATAAGATCCTACTAGATATGAAAAAGCAATGGTTGATACTGATGCAGACAAAAGGTAAAAGGCAATGAATACCAAGATTGAGTCTATGTATTTCAATCAGGTCTGAAAACTTGCCACTGCACCTAAAAAGATTAAACCGATAGGGTGTAAGTAGGTATACAAGAGAAAGAGAAGCGTGGATGAAAAAGTAAAAACTTTTAAAGCAAGATTGGAAGTAAAGGGTCATACTCAGAAAGAATTGCATGTTACTATAATACGAGTACTAGTAGACATACTTAAATCCATCTGCGTACTCTTAGCCATTGCATGTTACTATAATATGAGATATAGCAGATAGATGTCAAAATAGCATTTTTAATGGCTATCTTACTAAAAACATATATATAGTTCAGCCTGAAGGCTTTATTTTTACATGCTAAAAGCATACGGTCTATAAGTTTAAAAAGTCCAATTATAAACTTAAGCAAGTATCATGAGTATGGAATATACATTTTGATGAGGCTGTAAAGTCTTGTAGTTTTACACAAAATGTGGATGAACCATGCATGTATAAAAAGGTAGATAGAAATAATGCGTCCTTTTTAGTACTTTATGTGGATGACATTCTATTCATTAGAAATTATGTAGGGACATTGTCATATATAAAGTTTGTTTATTAAGTTAATTTAGCATGAAAAATATGGGAGAAGCTAGCTACATTCTTTAGATAAAGCTTTTTAGAGATAAGAAGCAACAAATATTAGATCTATCACAATCTACTTATATTGACAAGATATTAGCTAAGTTTAGCATGGATTAGTACAAAGGGGAATTACACCCTTTAGGTATGGATTGATATAAATTTCTAAGTAGTATCCTCAGACACAAGAAGAAAATAATAAAATAAGTAGGATTTCTTATGCTTCGCCTGTGGAAAGTCATATGTATGCCATGCTCTGTATTAAACCAAATATCTATTTTGTCATAGGTATGATTAGTAGATATTAGTCAAACCCAGAGGATGCACATTGGTAAGCTATAAAGCATATACTCAAGTACCTAAAAAGGATGAGGGGTTGTTGTTAGCGTTGTGCCCTAGAGGCAATCACTTGTACTTTGCATATGACACATTTATTTTATAATATATGACATTATTTATCTTGCAGTTTGTTTTCTTTACTTTCATGTAAAATAACTGTTAGATAAAGTCCCTAGTACAATATTGTGTTAAGAAAATCATAATAGAGATCGTGATGTGAGATTCTTACTATAATGTATAGTATTAGTGCTTAAATAATCTCTAGTCGTAATATTAATAAGATGAGACATCATTAATACATAAAGACTAGCATGTGTTAGACTTCATGATCTGATCAGGCTGTAGTTCTCATATCCGTAAGCACTAAGATACTTAAAGTAAGTACGTGGATACTTGTTAATAGAACAAGTACATTGGATGATCTGACGACGTGATAATCACATGGATAACTATGTAGTGTCAGTGATAGAATCTCGTTATAACAAACGTGCAAGTATCCTTAGACTTAAGATCTCCAAGATATTTTGTTTGCTGAGCATTGCACTTTAACTCCAATCTCTGGAGCCAGATCGAGGGCTGCCTATGGGATGGATATTTGGTACAATATGAGGTAAAACAAAAGTAGTTGAGAGGATCAATAAAGAATTCACCACTCCTAGTAGTAGGGGCAAATATCTCATGGCCACTTGTTGGAATTACTACTCGTGAAATCCTTAGCCAATGTTATTGTATATTGAAAACAATTCCGATTAATACATATATAGAGTAGTGAATTTTTGGTACAAGTACTAATATATTCAGGCCAGAATTAATATTTATTCTTGAGGGAGTTGGCATTAATTCCGTACTCCAAACCAAATGAGATATTGTATGGTGAAAGGAGTTTATTACACTATAGTTTGTTATTGAAGGGTTCATGTCAAGCCACTTGACTTCCTGGGCTCTTAGATGGTTATGATGCGTTGCTAGAAACCGCTCATAATCTATTGAATATGGATTTATTAATTGATAAATTAATAAACCAATCATGTTTAGAATTAATAGATTAATTCTAAATTATTAAGAATTATTAATCTCAAAGATGTTTAGATTAATTCATATTCGCTATCAATAGATTGGAAAACTTAATAGGTCATACACAATAGAGGATTATATACTCGAGATGTTATTTGATAATATTGTGGGGTTAATTGTGAGAAGTAGAAGTTTTTTTGGCTAAATTATAAGTAGTTATAATTTCTGGGTCAAATTATAATTGTGAGAACTTGTAAGTTTTAATTAAAATTAAAGAATTCTAATTCTTTTAGAATTCAAAAGACATTGATCAGCGGCTACTTTTTTGGGATTTTTCCCTTAGAATGAGTCGCAATTGTCTTTTAAAAATTAACAGAGAAAATTATTTTCTGTTAGTTTTGATACTCACGTCTTTTTCCTCTCTCTTCTCCGTGAGTTGCCCTAGCAGCCAAGTAATTCTCTTAGCAAAGAGTTTTTGGTTTCCTTGAAAGCATACCTTGTGTGGACACTGCTAAAGGGAGTTCTGCTCTTGGACTCCAGTGACAAAGACGTGGTTTGTGCTGGATCATGCTTTTAGCAGTTGGAAGAAAATTTTTGAACAATAGAGACATCCGAGAGAAAGATATATTTTAATCTTTTGATTCGTCTTACACATACATGCGGTCCTCATGTTTTAGAATCCCTTTATTTCCATTGCATAATGCATATTTGATGCATGTATGGATTCTAACAGTGGTATCAAAGCTGGTTGTGTGTTATTTACAGATCATTATTTTGCCATGAAAATGTTGCATTGGAGTCTCTATTTTCTTCTATGAAAATTCTTTCACACGAGTATGATGTCTGAAAGTTGTTTCGGCTTACTTCTTCAAATTATTTTAAGAATTTTAGGTCTCTGTTATGTTCTAAGATGTTATGAATGCATCTTGTATTCTAAAATTTTGTTTTTGTGGTTTGTGGATGCAATGTTTGGTGTTTCTGTAAAGGTTACAGAAGGTTCAAAACTGTCGCATGTATTTCCTGAATAAATTTGATTTGTTATGTGTTGCTTGAATGAATGAGTTTATAAAATCGGAAAAAAGGAAAAAAAAAAAATTGAATTCAATCAGAGAACAATTCTCTAAAATTATCTCAAATTTGTTGAAGTATTTTTTCCAAAAATCGTTTCTGGGAAGAAGACAAAAAATGATTTTTTTTTTTTTTGGCCCCAAGCTGCAGCTCGCTGGGAGCCAAGCTGCGGCTTGAGGCACAAATGGCCCCAAGCTGCGGCTTGGAGCTCGGGATTTTTTTCCTGAAGCCAAGCTTCCGCAAGTGATCATAGGGAGGATGTTAACAATTCCGTCTATGGATCTTTTTGGTTTTAGAGAAGGCTCCTATTTAATTGTCCACCTGAGCCCATGAGTCACTTCACTTGTACTTCATATACAACAATTCCTAGAACACTTTCTTGAGTTCTTGTAATTCTAATGGCGCCATCCTATATGGTGCTTTAGGTGCTGCTCCCGATAGGAGATTTATCTCAAAATCCACCTCTCTCTGGAGGGAATCCTAGAAAATCCTTGCGAAAGACATCGAGAAACTCATTAACTACTGGTATGTTCTCTATCCGGATAGGATAGAACTTTGTCTTTTTGTGGTTTGCTATATATAATTTTTTTTCCATTTCCATTTCCGTTGTTTATTTTTCTGGTGGCCCACAAATTTTTTTTTTCTTTTTCCACTCAATGCCCAAAAACTCCCAGAAATTATGTTTTGGTTCCAACTAATATTAATTTCTAAAATGGGTTTTGGAAATTAGTAAATATTATCTAAAATAGTAATTTTAGATATGTAAAAAAAATAATAATAAGTTTTTTTTTATTAATTCTCGTTTTGAGAATTAAAATAAATTATGATTAGTTTTTCATTGAGACCCATGATGGGGGATAAAATTATATTTTGAAAATTAATATATTTTCTAAAATATTGATTTTTGTTATAAAATTAGGGTAGTGTTAGAATAAAATCTACACACTACACACTAAGAAAATTCTAACTATTCTTTGCACAAGAATTTCTCTTCAAACTTCTCTCTTTCTTTCTCTCACAATTCTTTCTCTAATCTTTCTTTCACTAATCTTTCTTTCACAAAATGATGGTGTATTACAAGCTTAGAGAATAGCTCTATTTATAGAGCTCTAATTAGTGAAATACATCATGGCATACATCATCTTCAACTAATCTCAATTAATGGTGTCTCCACTAAATGGTGGACATCCATAAAAATCTTCTAATAATTCACATAAATCCATAATTAGTGGAGCCTCCACTAATTAATGGAGATTCCAATAATTCATAACACTCCCCCTTGGATGTCCATCAATTACATAAAGAATATGCCTCGTTAAAACCTTACTAGATAAAAACCCGGTGGGAAAAAAAATCTAGTGAAGGAAAAAGAGTACACTATTCTATATGTCCATTTATTACTCCCCACGATGAGATGATTCCTTTAAATCTTTAAACCGACGCATACCGATTTTATATCTCAACTTTTCAAATGTTGCGATCGGTAAAGTCTTCGTGAAAATATCTGCGAGGTTATCACATGACCGAATTTGTAGCACATCAATTTCACCTTTCTTCTGGAGTTCATGAGTAAAGAAGAATTTTGGTGAAATATGTTTTGTCCGATCTCCTTTAATATATCCTCCTCGTAATTGAGCTATGCAAGCTGCATTGTCTTCATAAAGAGGAGTTGGAATACCTTTGATTGATGATAATCCACAATTTTCTCGGATATAATGAATCATGGATCTTAGCCATACACATTCTCGACTTGCTTCATGAATGGCTATAATTTCAGCATGATTTGAAGAAGTAGTTGCTATAGATTGTTTCGTAGAACGCCATGCTATAGCAGTATTTCCACATGTAAATATATAGCCCGTTTGAGAACGTGCTTTATGTGGATCAGATAAATAACCAGCATATGCATAACCTATCAACGTTGGACTGGTTTTATTTGAATAAAATAATCCGAGATCAATTGTACCTTGGAGATATCGAAGGACTTGTTTAATTCCATTCCAATGTCGTCGTGTTGGTGAAGAACTAAATCTTGCTAATAAATTGACAGCGAAAGCAATATCAGGCCGTGTGTTATTAGCAAGATACATCAATGCACCAATTGCACTGAGATATGGTACTTCAGGACCAAGGAGTTCTTCATCATTTTCTTGAGGTCGGAAAGGATCTTTATCCACATTTAATGATCGGACGATCATTGGAATACTCAATGGATGTGCTTTGTCCATGTAAAATCTTTTTAGCACTTTTGCTGTATATGTTGATTGATGAATAAATGTTCCACTCTCCAAATGTTCAATTTGTAAACCAAGGCAAAATTTGGTTTTACCAAAATCCTTGATTTCGAATTCTCTTTTTAAATAATCAATTGTTTCTTGGAGCTCTTCGGAGTTCCAATAAGATTAATATCATCAACATATATAGCTAATATCACAAATTTAGAACCAGATTTCTTAATAAAAACGCATGGACATACCTGGTCATTTTTAAATCCCGCTTTCAATAAATATTCACTAAGACGTGTGAACCACATGCGCCGGATTGCTTCGAGGCCATATAATGATTTCGCAACTTGATGGAGTAATTTTCACGAGGATAATGTTTATATGCTTCGGGCATATGAAATCCTTCGGGGATTTTCATGTAAACATCATTTTCTAAATTTCCATACAAGTAAGCGAGTGACAACATCTAATAGGCGCATATCTATCTTTTCATGTCTTGCCAAACTGATAAGATATCGGAGTGTAATAGCATCAACAACAGGAGAATAAGTTTCATCATAATCAATACCTGGTCTTTGTGAAAAACCTTGGGCTACTAATCGCGCTTTATATCGAACGATTTCACTCTTTTCATTGCGCTTTCGCACAAATATCCATTTGTAGCCAACGGGTTTTATACCTTCCGGTGTTCGGACTGCAGTCCGAAGACTTCACGTTTTGCCGATGCATTTAACTCCGATTGAATCGCATCTTTCCATTGCAGCCAATCTTTTCTATGCCGACATTCATCAATCGATATTGGTTCGGGATCATCATTATCCGTGTAACATCAAGAGATATATTGTATGCAAATATATTATCAATAACGGTTTCTATCCGATTCCAACTTCTACGGAAGTGGTATAATTGATAGAAATTTCGAGTGTTACTTTCATCAACTTACGGTTCTTTGTCATCAGTTCTCTCTTGGTCTTTATCATTCTTTTCTTCAATATGATCTTCTAGATCATTTAATCCTCTTTTCTTTCGAGGATTTTTATCTTTAGAACCAAGAGGTCGGCCACGCTTCTGGCGTGTTTTTGACTCAGCAGCTATAGGTATAATATTTTGTTCTGCTGGAACTTCAATTCGAATAGGAGCATTTATAGCTGGAATATGCAATTTTGTAACTCTTCTGGAGTCAACAAAAGCGTCTGGCATTTGATTTGCAATGCTTTGTAAATGAATTATCTTTTGAACTTCAAGTTCACATGCGCTTGTGCGCGGATCAAGATAATTTAATGATGTTGTCCAATCAAGATCCTTTTTATACTTGTTTGGGTTCTCCCCTAATTTAGGGAATAATGATTCATCAAAATGACAATCAGCAAATCTTGCTTGTGAATACATCTCCTGTCGGGGGTTCAACATACACGATAATAGAGGGAGAATCATATCCAACGTATATCCCCTTTCTTCTTTGAGGACCCATCTTTGTACGTTGGTTTGGTGCAATTGGAATATATACAGACACACCCAAAAATTCTTAAATGAGCAATATTTGGTTCCGACCCAAAAGCCAATTGCAAAGGAGAGAATTTATGATAACTAGTCTGGTCTTATACGTACAAGTGTTGCGAGCATGTAGAATAGCATGTCCCCGAGCGGATGTTGGGAGATTTGTTTTCATTAATAATGGTCTAGCAATTAATTGTAATCGTTTAATCAAAGATTCAGACAAGACCATTACGTGTGTGAACATGAGCTACAGGATGTTCAACATTAATCCCAATTGACATGCAATATGCATCAAAAGCATGTGATAAAAATTCACCAGCATTATCCAAACGGATATTTTTAATGTGATGGTCCGGAAATTGTGCTCGTAATTTAATTATTTGAGCAAGTAATCTCACAAACGCCAGGTTGCGAGTAGATAATAAACATACATGTGACCATCGGGATGATGCATCAATTAAGACCATAAAATATTTGAACGGTCCACATGGTGGATCAATAGGTCCACAAATATCTCCAGTGAATCCGTTCGAGAAATGTAGGACTTTCAGCTCCTACTTTTACTTGGTGATGGTTTAACAATTAATTTTCCTAGGGAACTTGCGAGTACATGCGAATTTTTCTGATGTTAATATCCTTTTATTTTTTAAAGGATGACCATGTGTATTCTCAATGATTCTTCTCATCATGGTAGATCCCGGATGACCCAACCAGTCATGCCAAATGCTAAAAGTAATAGGATCGGTAAACTTCGGTTTACTAGATGATGAATTTCAATTGTACGTATTTTTACAAAATATAGACCGAGTAGAAAAAGACGACAGTTTTTCTAATACCGATTTCTTACCCAAATGCATTTGAGTAATAAAAAGATGCTCAATCCCATTTTCCTCATTTGTTTCAACATGATACCCATTTCTACGGATATCTTTAAAACTCAATAAATTTCTTCTGGATTTTGAGGAAAATAGTGTCTTATCAATAATAATTGTTGTTCCTTTAGGCAACAATATACTAGCTCTTCCGGAGCCCTCAATTACATTTGCACTACCGTTTATCGTATAAATATTTATTTCTCCCATTTTGAGATCAGAAAAATATTTCTCATTTTTTAGTATGGTGTGTGTAGTTCCACTATCAATAATGCATACATCATCATTAATAACAGTCATCTGAACACAAATATATATATGTAAACGTAAATATTATTAAAATAGAATGAAAATGAAAATACAAAAATATCAGGGTGAGGCTTTAGTTTTTCTGGACACTGCCATCACCAATTAAATGGTCTATCCTACCGTCTGGGTGTTCAAAAAAATCCGATACATCCATATGGGTAATATTGATATTATGATCTTCAGGATCAATATCATCATCCTCAGCATTATTTATTGGATGTTGAGAAAAATTTGCTTCCACATTTTTATTTTTCAATGAAGCTTGATACAATTCAACTAAATGCTTAGCCGTACGACAGTTTCGTGACCAATGACCTTTCATGCCACATCTATAACATATATCCTCATGCTTTTCTTCAATTTCTTTTTCTTTTCCCTTTTGATCTTTTCTGTTCCACTTCAGGTGGCCAGTATTTCTCACAGTTTGATTATAATTGTGATAAGGGAAATATCGAGCGTGTCTACGACCATAACCACGACCACGGCCACGGCCACGACCACGACTATAACGATGGCTTCTGCTGGAGCCAACAGCATTCACTTCTGGGAGTGCTGTAGAGCCAGTTGGTCTGGCTTCATGATTTCTCAATAATAACTCATTATTTTTCTCTGCAATGAGGAGGGCAGTAATTAAATCTGTAAATTTTGTATACCCCTTTTCTCGATATTGTTGCTGCAGGACAATATTCGAGGCATGAAAGGTGGAGAATGTCTTCTCCAACATATCTTCATCAGTCACTTTTTCTCCGCATAATTTTAATTGAGATGTAATTTTATACATTGCGGAGCTATATTCATTCACGGTTTTAAAATCTTGCAACCTCAGGTGCAACCATTCATACCGTGCGATGAGGTAGTACGACCATCTTCAGGTGGTCAAATCTTTCTTTTAAATTTACCCATAGGCCATATGGATCTTTTTCGGTAAGATATTCCATTTTTAAATTTTCATCGAGATGACGATGAATAAAAATCAAAGCTTTAGCCTTGTGTTGTGCAGATGTACTATTATTTGCTTGAATAGTTTCACTAAGGCCTTCAGCATTTAGATGCATTTCGCATCGAGAACCCATGACATATAATTTTTTCCAGAAATATCAAGGGCTACAAATTCGAGTTTTGTGATGTTAGCCATAGAGATCAATAAATGCGTACTGTCTTCCGGCTTTGGTAACGGCGAAACTCGTGCTTAGTCTTCCGGCTTTTGTACCGGTAGAGACTCGTGTCGATAACGTGTTATAAAATTAGGGTAGTGTTAGAATAAAATCTACACACTACACACTAAGAAAATTCTAACTATTCTTTGCACAAGAATTTCTCTTCAAACTTCTCTCTTTCTTTCTCTCACAATTCTTTCTCTAATCTTTCTTTCACTAATCTTTCTTTCACAAAATGATGGTGTATTACAAGCTTAGAGAATAGCTCTATTTATAGAGCTCTAATTAGTGAAATACATCATGGCATACATCATCTTCAACTAATCTCAATTAATGGTGTCTCCACTAAATGGTGGACATCCATAAAAATCTTCTAATAATTCACATAAATCCATAATTAGTGGAGCCTCCACTAATTAATGGAGATTCCAATAATTCATAACAATTTTAGATTATATATTATTATTCAATTCATAAAATATGATTTTAGCAATTAATAAAAAATTTAAAATATTAATTTTAGATTTTATCCTAATTAAATTTCTAGAATTTGATTTTAGAAATTAAATCTAAAATATTGATTTTAGATTTTATCTTAATTTAATTTTTAGAATTTGATTTTAGAAATTAAATCTAAATTTATTTTATTTTTCCAAAATAGAGATTTTGGAATAATAAAATTATATGTTTAATTTTGTTTAAGCATAATAAATGGCAAGGTGAATGGTTATGGACTAAGACCAAATTATATATGTTCATGCATTTTTACAATTTTGATTTTTATTAAATAGGACCTGCGAGTCTTGTCTTCTCTAAAATTCTTGTGTAATTCTCTTCTCATCTAACTCCACTTGAATGTAACTCAAGGTTTCTCTATTTAGAAAATTTATATAATTAGATTATATAGGTTAGATAGGAATAGAATTATTTTAAAATTTGGAGATGGCGACCAAAACGAGGCGAGAGGGTAAGACCTTCTACTCGAAACATGCATGGACACATAGGGTTAACCATGTTAATTTTCTTTTTTGCTCGAGAAAATTAATTTAGGAAAAGTCCATAACCATACCACGTAATCGCTTTGTTATCATGATTGTCAATTTATGTGATTTATTGATATATTTATGCATGTCATTTGATGAAATCACTAAAAAGAATAAATTTCTCAATGAATATTAAAAACCTAATTCCTTCCATTAATATAGTAAGAATGAGAGCCTTTTTTTCAAGACCAGGTTGATGGGTTAACCCAAGCCTACTTGAGATCGGGCATGTTCAAGTTATAGAATTAAATTCCTGATTAATGGGTCGGATTTAACTAAATTCTTTATCCCGATTGGGCTAAATCAAGCATAAGAAAATTTAGAGGAAATATTGGGGTAGCCCAAAAGGCTTTAAGATTAAGAGATGTTAATCACCTAATAATCTGGTAATGACATACGATGTAATTGGTATTAGATACCTACCATTGAACTCAAGGGTGGCTTGTTGGGCAAACCAAATGTTATGCTTGAGGAATTTGGATACTGGTCCAATAGGAAAGCTTCTAATGGGCTTTCCTGAATTAATAGTAGGGGCTATTGGTTTGAGTAAAATAGTAGAACAACAATGCGATTAATTAATGGCCTATTTATCTGCATTTCATGTACATATACAGTTAGCTAATTGTCTCTATCTTTACATCTAGGTCATGTGTATCATGTCAACCAACATAAACTTACATAGAATCTTGGAGACCGACAAACTAATTGAATCGAATTATCTTGATTGGTATAGAAACTTGAGAATCGTTCTTAAGTTGAAAAAGTTACTATACGTGCTAGATGCTTCTATTCTACCACCATCAGCTCAAGATGCAATGGTGATGAGCATATTGTCCACAAGAAGCACAAGGAGGACTATGACACGGCATCTTGTGTCATGCTAGCATCGATGACTTCTGAGCTGCAAAAACAGCACGAGCATATAGATGCTCAATCGATGATTCTCCATTTTTGAGAGTTGTTTGACGTCCAAGCCAAAATAGAGAGATATGAGATGTCGAAGCAACTATTCCGTTGTAAAATAGATGAGGGTGCTTATGTGGCCACTCATGGGCTAAAGATGTTGGGCTTGATTGAGAATCTTAGATTTCTTAGGTTCGTGATGGACGAATTAAATGTTGACTTAATTCTACCTAATAGTTTTTTATAATTTGTGATTAATTATCAGATTAATAAGATTGAGTTCACCATTCCTGAGTTGATCAATCATCTCAAGACTATGGAGTTCCTCTATTAAGAAGGATTCAAATGCAGTTTTGAAGGTAGAATCTTTTTCTTCCAAGAAGAAAGTTCAAATGAAGAAGAAGAAAGCCCCCACTTAGCCCAAGGGTGATATGAAAAACAAGGATGCAGCCACCAAAGGCCCATGCCATCACTGTGGCAAAATGGGCCGCTGGAGGCGTAACTGCAACACCTACTTAGAGACCATTAAGGAAAAAAAGCAGAAGGAAAAGCTTACAAGCACTTCTACTTCTACTCCTGGTATGTTTATGATTGAGATAAATACTACATTTAGAAATGAGATATGGGTATTGGATACCGAATGTAGATCTCATTTGTGCAATAACTTGCAGCGACTAAAGGGCAGTAAAAGGTAAGAGAAATGCGACATAGACCTACGTACTGCAAATGGAGCAAATATTGCTGCACTTACTATAGGGACATACGAGTTGAACCTGCCTTTGGAATTAGTTTTAGAATTGTAAAACTGTTATTTTGTACCAATTTTAATAACAAATATTATCTCAGTTATGTGCTTAGATTTTATATGGATTTCATTTTATATTTAAGAATAAATATTGTTATTTTTCATTGAATGATATTCATTATGGTTTTGCAACTTTAATTAATGGTTTATATATTCGAGACATGGATAATCTAATTCTCAATGTAAACAATAAGAAACCAAAGATTGATAACCCAAACACCTCTTACTTATGGCATTGCTGTTTAGGCCATGTAAACGAGAATCGTGTTTCTAAGTTACACAGGCTTGGTGACTTAGGGTCATTTGATTTTAAATTATATGGCACTTGCGAGTTTTGTTTACTAGGTAAAATGACTAAAACTTATTTTTCTGAAAAAGGAAAAAGGGCCAAAGACTTATTAGAACTCATACATTTTAATGTATGTAGCCCAATGTCTATACAAACAAGAGGAAGTTATAATTATTTCATAATCTTTATCGATGATTATTCATGATATGAGTATTTATATTTAATAAAATACAAATCTGAAGTTTTTGAAAAGTTCAAAGACTTCAAGAATGAAGTAGAGAAATAACTTGGCAAAAGTATTAAGAATTTAAGATCGGATCGAGAAAGTGAATACTTAAGCTAAGAGTTTCAGGGTTATCTTAGAGATAATGGGATTTTATCTCAATGGACTCCACCATATACACCTTAATATAACGATGTATCTGAGAGAAGAAATCAAACCCTTCTAGACATGGTACGGACCATGATGGATTCTACTGACTTGCCAAAATCGTTTTGAGGGTATGCACTAGAGACTTCTGTTTATATTCTAAATAGAGTTCTGTCAAAATAGTTGATACTATCCTATTTGAGATATTCTTTGGCAAGAAACCAAAGTTATCTCATTTGAGACTATGGGGTTGTCCTACCTTTGTTAAAAGGCCACAGTCAGATAAACTTGAAAGTAAATTTGATAAGTGTTTATTTGTGGGTTATCCGAAAGAATCTTTCGGGTGTTACTTCTATCTCTCCTTTGAAAACAAAGTGTTTATTTCAAAGCATACTGTCTTCTTAGAGAAGGAGCACATGCTCAAAGGGGATAACAAGAGTAAAATTGAACTTAGTGAAATTCAAGAAGAACAAATAAATAAGGATCAATCGTCTGATTCCACATCTATTGAGAGAATAGATAAACCTTCTATCACACAACATCTTCGTAGGTCGAGTAGGATATGTGTGGTACCTAAGAGATATGAATTTCACATAAGTGACCACAATGATGTATCACTCATAGATGAAGATAAGTCTACTGCCTACAAGGAAGTTCTGAACAGTTCAGAATCTAACAAATGGCTTGTGGCCATGAAATTAAAGATAGATTCCATATATAACAACTAAGTATGGACTTTGGTTGATCCAACCAAAGGAATCAAACCTATTGGGTGTAAATGAATTTTCAAGAAGAAAACTAACATGGATGGTAATGTAGTTACCTATAAAGCATGACTAGTGGCTAAGGGTTATCGTCAACAATATGGTATTGACTATGACGAAACCTTCTCGCCAGTAGCCATGCTAAAATCTATCAGGATATTCCTAGCCAATGCCGCTCATCATGATTATGAGATTTGGCAAATGGATGTGAAAACAGCTTTCTTAAATGGAAATCTGATTGAGGAAGTATGTATGACACAATTTGAGGATTTCACATCTAATGATAGCACAAAAGTGTGCAAGCTGCAAAGGTCCATTTATGGACTTAAGCAAGCTTCTAGGAGTTGAAATATCCGTTTTGATGAAACAATCAAAGAGTTTAGTTTCATTCAAATCATGGATGAGCCTTATGTGTACAAGAAGGTTAGTAGGAGCCCAATTGTTTTCTTATTGCTTTATGTAGATGACATATTGCTAATAGAAAATGATGTACCTGTCCTATAATTAATTAAAGTTTGGTTGTCCAAAAAATTCTCCATGAAAGACCTTGGAGAAGCAACCTACATTCTTAGAATAAAGATCTATAGAGATAGGTCAAAAAGGTTGTTTGGTCTTTCACAATCTACATACATAGACAAAGTGCTAAAAAAGTTTAACATGGATCAATCCAAAATGGGATTCTTACCCATGTCCCATAGGATAAGCCTTTCAAAGTCGATGTCTCCCAAGACACAAGTTGAAAGGAATTACATGAGTAAGATTCTATATATTTCGACAGTTAGATCTATCATGTATGCTATGATATGTACAAGCCCCGATATATCTTGTGCTCTTAGTTTGACAAGCAGATACCAATCTGACCCTGGTGAGGGTCATTGGGCAGCTGTAAAGAACATCCTTAAATACTTGCGAAGGACTAAGGATATGTTCTTGGTTTATAAAGAAGGTGATTTGAAAGTAAATGGGTATACTGATGTTAGCTTTCAATCTGACAATGATGATTTCAAATCATAAACTGGCTACGTGTTTATGTTGTGTGGAGGGGCAATAAGTTGAAAAAGTTTCAAATAAGAAACTATTGCAGACTCTCCGATAGAAGCTGAGTACATAGACGCTTCTGAAGCAGCTAAGGAAGCCGTTTGGATCAAGAAGTTCGTGACAGAATTGGGTGTGGTCCCTAGTGTTGTTGGTCCAATATCATTGTATTGTGACACCAATGAAGTCATTTCACAAGCATAGGAGCTACGGTCTCACCAACAATCCAAACAGGTACTACAACACTATCATCTGATTTGGGAGATCATAGATAGGAATGATGTAAAGATAGAAAGAGTTCCCACAGATGAAAACATAGCTGACCCGCTTATAAAAGCACTATCCCAGAAGAAACATGATAGGGGTGCTGAGTCATTCGGTATTAGACACATGAATGATTGGTTCTAATGCAAGTAGGAGTTTGTTAGTGTTGTGCCCTAGAGACAATTACTTATACTTTGTATATGACATATTTGTTTTATAATACAAAGTATTATTTATCCTTCAGTTTGTTTTTTTTACTTTCATGTAAAATAACTGTTAGATAAAGTCCATAGTATAATATTGTGTTAAGAAAATCATGATAGAGATCATGATGCGAGATTCCTACTACACTGTATAGTATTAGTACTTGAATAATTTCTAGTTATAGTATTAATGAGATGAGACATTATTAATGCGTAAAGACTAGCATGTGTTAGACTTCCTGATCTGATCAGGCGGTGGTTCTCATATCCGTCAGTATTAAGATACTTAAAGTAAACACGTAGATACTTGTTAATAGAATAAGTACATTAGATAACCTAACTATGAAATAATTACATGGTTAACTATGTAGTACCAGTGATAGAATCTTGTTATAGCAAATAAGCAAGTATCCTTAGACTTGAGATCTCCAAGAAACTTTGTTTGTTGAGCACTGTACTTTGATTCCAATCTCTGGAGCCAGATCGAGGGCTACCTATGGGATGGATATTGGGTACAATGTGAGGTAAACGAAAGTAGTTGAGAGGGTCAATAAAAGATTCACCACTCCTAATAGTAGAGGTGAATATCTCACGGCTACTTGTTGATTAATTCATATTCGCTACCAATAGATTGAGAAACCTAATAGGTCACACACAATAGAGGATTATATACTCGAAATATTATTTGATAACGTTGTTAGATTAATTATGAGAAGTAGAAGCTTTTTTGGCCAAATTATAATTAGCTATAATTTTTGGGTTAAATTATAATTGTGAGAACTTATAGGTTCCAATTAAAATTAAAGAATTCTAAATCTTTTAGAATTTGAAAGACGTTGATCAGCGGCTATTTTTCTAGGATTTTTCCCTTAGAATAATTCGCAATTGTTTTTAAAAAATTCACAGAGAAAATCGTTTTTTGTGAGTTTTGATACACACTTCTTTTTCCCTTCTCTTCTTCATGAGTTGCCCTGGCGGCCAAGTAATTCTCCTTGCAGAGAGTTTTTGGTTTCCTTGAGAGCATACCTCGTGTGAACACTGCTAGAGGGAGTTCTACGCTTGGACTCTAGTGGTGAAGATGTGGTTTATGCTGGATCACGCCTTCAGCAGTCGGAAGAAATTTTTTTAACAATAGAGGCATCCGAGAGAAAGGTATATTTTAATCTTTTGATCTGTCTTACACATACATGCAATCATTGTCATAGAATCATTTTATTTCTACTACGTAATGCATATTTGATGCATGTATGGATTCTAGCAGTTATATACTAGTCTACAGAGCTAATGATTTATTACCTACCGATTACATCGACTTAGACTTTCAGGTAGATAAAGATGAGAGAAAATTTACTAGTGGATGTGTCTTCACTTTGTCTAGATAAGTTATGTCATGGAGAAGTGTCAAGAAATCTTTATTTGTTGATCCTACCACGGAAGCTAAGTATGCGGCAGCTTCAAAAGCTTCTAAGAAAATAGTTGGGCTCCAAAAATTCTTAACAAAACTTAAAGTAATACCACAAATGGACAAGTCTATCATCATATACTGTGACAATTCTGGAGTTGTACTACAATATAAGGAACCAAGGAATCATAGGAAGGGCAAATGCATCAAGGGAAGTATTACTTGATCTAAGAATTCGTCCAGAAAAAAGGAGATAATGGTTGGTCAAATTCCCCTTTCAAAAAATCTAGCGGACCTTTGTACTAAGCCTTTGATAGAGAAGGTGTTTCGAAGACACCTAGACGTCAGAGGGATAAACACATATGGAGTTTCATAGTCTTTTAATACAACCAGAGATTGTTAGAATATATACCCAAAATAGACTATATATTTATGTATTATAAATTGTAATAAAATATTTCATTCATTAATAATTATTTGTTTACATATATTTTGCACATCAAGATCTAAGTATGATAAATAAATGACCACATATTGAGTCATTCTTCACAGTAAGGTATAGGTCATAAACAATTGACATAACAAAAAAATATTGTTCTTAATTTTTGGATAAAACTGTGTATTTCATTAAGGTAAAATTATTATGATTTATTTTCTAAATAAGAAATAGTTTACCTTTAACCAGTGAGTAGTTCATTCACACCATTAGTATAAGTGTATTTGGAATACGTTGAACAGAAACTATAATAGTGGTTTCTAATAAAGTAATATATTTAAAGAAACTAGACTATTTCTGCTATACTATGGATGAGTATGCTAAGACTTGAGTATAGGTTGCTGGTCTAGTAAAACTAGACTTATGCACTTTGATGTATGATGGGTGAGGTCTTTATGTGAGATCAATAACATTGTATTTTGGGTGTATGACTCTGATTAATTAATACGAACTTATAGAATAGAATTTCTATGCTTCACTTAGTAAAGATAAATTACCCCTATTATGATTGTCCTAGAAAATCTTAATAATCCAGGGCCCTAAGAACGTAACTTAACATTGTATGCTTTTGGATAGCACCCAGAGATAAGCAAATATATACTTGAAGTCATAAATTATCGAACTAGATATATCTAAGGATAGTAGATATCATTGAGAAAGGTGTTAGTACATTTTTTCTATCTTAATAATGGATGTTATGTAGGGGGTGCTTTCGTCATTACACCTATAGGTCAAAGACATTACGTTTGCAATATTATTCTTAGTGTCAATATTTTTTATATGGTGATAAATACAATATTTAAAATGATAAAATACAGCTATTTGTTAGCAGAAGTATTTTAGTCATTTTAGTAGTTAAGAATAATATGGCTTTTGGTCCCCATAGCTTAAGTAACCTTAGTAATTTATTTACTATATAAGCTTACTGAATGAAATAAATATTGAAAGAATTATTTATTTAGATTGGAATAATTTAAAGGATCATGAAAAAATAAAAACGTAGCAAAAAAATAGTAATTTAAAAATTTTCTCGAGCCAAAGTTTAAAAATACTTACTTTTATGTCGCTTAGATTGAATAACCAGAGGAATTTGATTTGATGGAATGCTTTGATTTGTCATGACTACTTGTTCCGTAAGAATTTTAGCCAATCATCGACTCATTTGCATCAAACATGCACACAAAAATTGCTAGCTTTCAATTTCCAAAGGATTCTTGAACCTCCTATAGGCTATCTACTCGTGAAAGTAGAATAAAGGGTGAAAGAATAATAATTTTTGGAAGAATATTGGAAGAGCTTTTAATCCCAAGAAAAAAAAGAAAACGAAGAAAGGAAAAAGAGAATCATAGTAGTGGCGGCCTACAACTAGGAAACCAAAAGCATTTCTTTTTGTTTCTTGATTTTATCTCCAAAATGAGAATTGCAAATCCACATAGCATTAGACATCAAAAACCAAACTTCATAGCATTCCTATTTTTTTAATTTTCCACCACCACTATTCACTTTTTCCTTTTTATTTTTTTCCTTTTTTCCTCTTTTTTTTTTTTGTTTCCTTTTTCCTTTTTTTTTTTGTGTGGAAGCTAATCCTTTGTTTCCAAAAAAAAAAACAATAGCCATCACTACAATCCTAGTGGGGTAGGTATTTTCCTAATTAGCCTAAGACTAATTAAATAGCTCTCATATTAATTAATTTGTATCCATTTAGGCCCAATATAAATTATTTAAGACAATTAATTAATAAATAAATTTAATTAAATTGGTTTAATAAGTTATTCTAACCCAAATAAATAATTATTTGGACTCAAGAATAATTCTCTCAATATTAATTTAACCCAAAAAGTCCATATAGTAAATAAATTTATTAAGGTTACTTGAGCTACTTTGGGGACTAAAAGACACATTATTCTTGGCTGCTAAAATAATCAAAATACCCTTGCTAACAAATAGTAATATTTTATTATTTCAAATATTTCATTTATCACTATATAGAAATATTGACCCCGAGAATAATATTGCAAGTGCAATATAATGACGAAAAAAACCCTTCTACGTAACACCCATCATTAAGATAAGAAAAATACATTAACACCTTTCTCAATGATATCTACCATCCTTTGATAACTAGTCTGATAATCCATCACTTCCAGTATGTATCCACTTATCTCAGTGAGTTACCTAAAAGCATACATAGTCACGATTCTCAGGGCCCTGGATTATTAAATTATTTCCAACAATCACAAGGGGGTGATTTCTTTACGTAATGAAGTATAGAAACTCTATTGTATAAGTTCGTCTTAATTAACTAGAGTTATATACCTAACGTACAAGGTTATTGGTCTTACTATAAGACCTAACCCATCATACATCAAAGTGTACAAGTCCATCGTCACCAAACTACCAATTTATACTCAAGTCTTAAGATACTCATCCACTCAGTAGTAGAGATAAACCAATCTTTATTTATTTTAGTACTTTTATAAAGATTATTGTCGTGTAGTCCAATTCTACATATGACAAATACGCTTACAATATTAGCGTGAGTAGACAACTCACTGGTTAAAGATAAACTATTTTCTATTTAGAAATCATAATGTAATAATATAAACCTTGATAAAGTGCCCAATTTCATCAATCAATCAAGAACATTTTTCACTTATGTGTTCATAGCCAATAATCTATACTTTATTGTGAAAGCACAACCGAATCATGTAGACAAAGTGAAAACATATCCACTAGTAGATTTTCTTTCATCTTTATCTGCCTAAAAGTTTGAATTAGTGTAATTGGTAGGAACTAAATCATTAGCTCTGTAAACAAACATATAATCCCTCGTTCCCTTCAGGTACTTAAGTATATACTTTATAGCTTGCCAATGTTCTTTCCCTGGGTTTAATTAATATCTACTAACCATGCATATTGCAAAGTAAATCTTGCTTTGTGCAAAGCATGTCATACATGAGATTTTTCATTGCTGAAATATCAGGAATCATACTCATTTTTCCTTCTTTTCCTATGTCATAGGACACTATTTGGAAGATAAGGTCAATTCGTGTCTAAAGGATATAATTACCCATTTGCACTGATCCATTTTAAAACTAGCCAATATCTTGTCAATGTAAGTAGATTGAAATAAGCCTAACATTCTTTACTTCCTATCTCTAAGAAGTTTTATACTAAGAATGTAGCTAACTTCTTCCATATTTTTCATGTTAAATTGACTTGATAGCTTATAGATGACAACTTCCTTACATCATTCCTAATGAGTAGAATGTCATCTACATAAAGTGCCATAAAAAACATATTATTCCTATCTGCCTTCCTATACATGCATGGTTCATCTACTTTTTTTATGAAACTATAAGACTTTACAGTCTCATCAAAATGTATGTTCCATGCACATGATGCTTGTTTAAGTTCATAAATAGACTTCTTAAGTTTGCAGACTATATGTTCTTGGCCTTTCGTAATTAAGCCTTCAGGTTGGATCATATAGATATCTTCGCTAAGATAGCCATTGAGAAAGGCTGCCTTGACATCCATTCACTATATCTCGTAGTTATAATAACATATGATGGCCGAGAGAATATGAATACACTTAAGTATAGCAATAGGTGAAAAGGTCTCCACATAATTTATCCCTTCTTTCTGAGTGTAACCTTTTGCAACAAGTTATACTTTATAGGTTTCCACTTTTCTATCTGCACATCTCTTTCTATTGTATACATATTGAAAAGGCTTAAAGGGGGAGGTGAATAAGGTTTATTTCAGATCAAAGAGATTGCAACTGATACAACGAGAAGCTTTCAAAATGACTTAAAGATTAACTACAATCTGAATAAAATAAGACACATGATGCAATTAATACAAGAGTGAAAATGAGTTGGTAAGAACCATAAAGATTTTTTTTTTTTTGAGAGATTAAAAGAATTTTGCACAAAGAAGATTGCAGCTGGCCAAAATTAAATACAGAGAGAGAGAACACAAGATTTGTAGTGGTTTGATCTACTAAGATCTACATCCACTACCTTGAGCTCACACTAAAGGATTTTAAACCAAATTTCATTCACCCAATTCAATGGTGTCTGTCTACACCAATTACATAAAAGGATTACCACACTTAGTTTTACCAAAACCTCTCAATCAACCAACAAATCAAGGTTCACTCCAAATGGGTTTTACACTGCAACCTTGATACACAAAGACGATTATAGTAATGAAACAAATATAGCTCACTCTTTTAAGCAGATATACAAACAAATGAGCTCAAATAGCCTTTACCTTTTTTAATCAATTTGATTTCACTTTGAAACACTATAAAAAAGAGATTTTTGTATTCTAGAGAGTAAGAGTGTTTCTTAAAAAGATAGGAAAAAAATCTTGCAAAAAATGCTGTTTAAATAGCTTTTATAGAAGCAAAAAGTAAAGCTCCACTGGCTAGAAATAGCTAGTTTTACACTGTCAAATTTGCCAGAGTTTTGGACTCAAGAATCAGACGATAGTGTATCCAAAAGGTGAATCCAAAATGGTACTTTTCTAGGCAGAAACGATTTGACATTGTTAACAGAGTTTTGGACGAAACTTTTGGAAATAGAGTCATCCAAACTACTCAATCTAAAAATCTGAAGACCTAATATTTGGAAATCTTTTTGCTTGTGTGCCTCAAAGTATAAGCAAACTGAATCATAAGGTAAAGAAGACATAGGAATTTACACAGACAATACCTTAATAACGATTCCTAGTCTAAAATTCTTCCATAAGAACTTCTTGGTATACAATCTTTTAAGCTTGGTCTTCTACTTAATCACCCATTCTTGGATTCTATTGCTCAAGAGTTGCTTGGCAATCTTATTTGCATGCCTTGAAAGAACTGAGGTCAAACATGTCCTATCACATGTAAATAACATAAGTTAGTCCTTATCAATATTTGTCATATGTCAAAACACAAGAGAATGCCCTTAGAGCTAACAATCTCTCCATTTTTAAGTGATGACAAACTTGATGGGATTGTAATATAAAAAAAATAATGATATGTATAGTACGGACATGTTAGACCGAGAGAAATAAGAATATTTTTCATTGAAATGCAATTTCTTATCATAGGACTCAAAGAGTGATTATGAGATTAAGATAGAAAACTAAAACATATACTCACAAACATGACTAAGTGAGCCTATAGCCCAACCTACCTCCATATTCTCCTTGCTTCCATCACACGACTATTCCTTATGAGAATAGCCTCAGTTAGTAGAAAAAATTATATAGATATGTACACAAGGAGGTATAAAAAATAAATCATAAGATGAGATGCTCCCCCTCAATATGTGCATATATGAACATATATAAGATATGAGATTATGAAGTGCGATTTGAGAGAAAAATGGATTCAAATTTTGGACATCCAAAATATGCATCCAAAACTAGGCGGAGTGAGACTATAGAGCTTTTAGACTTTAGGTTTTGGATGTCCAAAACATATGTCCAAAATAGGGTGAAGTTAGATAGAAGCTATCCCTTTTTAAAACCCATTTTTGGAATAGACTTTTGGATTGAAGAAATAAGAGTCCAAAACTCCCTTTGTCTATGTGCAGGTAATAACGAGTTTTTAGAGATTTTGATCCAGCTGAGTTTTTGATGTGTTCGGACTTAGGTATAAAAATCATACAACAACTAAGCACATTCCCAATCAAGTTTAAATTAAAACGTTCAACCCAAATCACACATATGAGCAAGCGTACTCATCATTAACCGAGCATAGGGTTCAAACGAGTGTCGATCCTCAAAGAACAAGTAGACATTAATCACATTTCTTTCATTGTTTAACCGACTCGATAAAGTGAAAAACAAATCAAAATAAAAATCAAATCAAATCAAAATATATGCATGTCAAGGATGTAGATTTATGTAACTCGAGCCATTGGTCAGACAAACATAATCTTAAAGAACTCAACCATTATAATAACTAATTACTCCATTGGCATCATAAAGGATTAATATAGACTCACTTCATTTTCAATCCATGAATCCCTATCTCCTAGGTAACTTAGCATCACATTCCTGTCTCAACTAGTCTTACCCAAAAGATGCATTAAACACAATCATTTGATTAAATTTTCATTTCTGGCAAACTTAAACATAAAATTAACCAATGAATTCATTTCTGATAGACATCAATTAACCTTTAATTACTTTGTTCTTAGCAATTAACCCCTTTTCCAAGCAAGTTAAAAGACAACAAATATGAAATCAATAAATTGAAACCACCATCAATCCCTTTTCCAAGCAAGTCAATTGAAAGTAACAATCAACCAATCTCGTAATTAGCCCAATTAATTAAATACCAAGAAGAACAATCAATTAATCAAAAGATCAAATACCTCTAAATATTATGAATATCTAAAACAATGTCAAATTACACTAAAACAATTAAAATATCATTGTCCAAGAAAAACAAAACAAAGGAAAGAAATAGATACTCATAGACAAGCCTTCTTTTTCTTCCTTTGAAAACCTTTTTGTACAACCCTCCTTGAACTATTTATTTTCGAAAAATATTAGTAATGCACTCAAAAATAAATCTAAGTCTCTACATTGTGCACCCCTCCCCCCCCTTTCTATGTACATTAGCCTTTATTTATAGGCTCACAAAATTCCTAAAAGAATCCTAAGTAAAGAAAAAGCAATTACCTAAATAATCCAAAACCAAAAAGAATTAGTAAAAAGCTAAAATAAAAACCTAAATAACTAAATAATATTTGAGAAGTCCACCGCCTTTTGACTTTGCTCAATTGGAAATTAAGTGAAATTCAATTTTGACTTCAATTTGATTTCTTGATTTCGGCTTTGTCATTTTGTGCTGAACAAATTGATGTTGAATTTGGAATTGTGAAATCTGCAATTGGCTTCTAGTGCTTCCAGTTTTGAGCCGTGTGAGATTGCTTGAAGCCACTGAGATTCTACTGCCTTTCTTCATGTTGTTGCATCGGCTCAATTGAGCCGTTTTCCATGCATTGGCTCAATTGAGCCGAAAACCATTAAATTCCACTGACAATCTTTCGAGCTGTTTCTTTTTCCTTCTGTAGCCGCAGTTGTTGACTTCTGCCTTTGTCCTTGCTGATCGAAATCTGTCTTTTTCCTTTGCTTTGTTGCTGTTTTTGTCCGACTTTTCTTTTGTTGTTGGCTTAGATGAAGCCAGCCGACATTGTTTCTTTGTTTCCAATTCCAATTCAATTCCTTTACTCTTCCAATTGCTCTACACTTCCCTATTTTTCTAGTGGAAAATCGACACCAGCTGTCCTTCTCGAAACCAGCGCTGCCTATATTCTGATTTGGGACAATTTTGCTTTATTTTACCCCTAAAATCTAAAATAATGCACAAAATATCTTTTGAAGGGTAAAATCTCAAATATGAATGAATATAATTAGTTATTTCACAAAATGTATCACAAAATAATATCAAATAATTAGGAAAATTATGACTAATTTAGGCCCTATCAATTTTCTCAAGAATTTTCAGACTTCAAAGAAAGTTTTGAGCAATGAAAGATATATGCATAACTATCCTTATCATCTGAGATTTTTTACATAGAGCATATCCTAATAGCTTTCAAAATGGATTATTCAACAACCCCAATCTCAATGATATCTTTATACACACTTCAAACTCCTTTGACCAAAACAGGATATCAAACTAGTTTTCATTGAATCACGTAAATCTTCTCAGATCGCAACAAACTATGATCATAATTAATCAGAAAGCACAAATCATACTTATCTTAAACTAATATACAGCCAGTACATAATCATAACAAACCCAAATCCCAACATGAATGCCATAGAGTGTTTCACAGGATCTTAAGGAATATTCAGAGTCTACATCTAAGTACGTTGCAATCTAAAGCACAACAACTATTTCCAGTCAATAGCACAACACCGCACAACATCCAATTGTAGTTCACTCAACACCAATCAACAGTACATAAGCCAATAATAATCATCAATAGTAGTCAACAGTGGTGCATAATTCTAATAACGTATCATAACATATCTTAATCAGTACACACAATCACAATCCCAATTGCCCTTTTTTTCTCCCCTTTTTGTCATCAATCAAAATGTAGAATAAGGAGAATGATTAGAAAAATATCGGGGCTAGAAAGTAGAGAAAGCTATATATTAAGCAGAGAAAGTAGCTAAAAAGCAAAATGTAAAATGTTCAAATATTAGAGTAGAAATAAAAATTGTCAATGGAAAAGCAGTAAAGAGTTTCTGGTAGAGGGAGTCTGGGAATCAATCTATAGGAATGATCACTTAGAAAATATGAACAGTCTCGATCTTAGACCCAGCACCCTTTTTGGAATACTGACCAATAAGCCTACTGGATTTCCTCTTAACTACCACGTGCTTCTGTCTTTTCCCAGATAAGACAGGGATTTCAATAGGGGCAGGAGGTGCTGATTCTTCCTGATATGGGGACGTCTGCCTTCCTTGTTCAGGGGTTGTCATTTCCTCATCCGCTGCTCTTCACAGCTTCTTCTTCGGCCTCAGTGACAGGTTGTTCTTTAGATACCTTTTCTGGGAATGGTGCTAATAGAGCAGGCATTGGTTCATCCTTTTTATCCTTCTTTTCCATTGCAGTCAATCTATTTTCAAGAATTTAAATTTTTGAACTGAGGTTGTCCACCTTAATAGCCAGCAAATTAATTACCTCCAGAATGCTTTCACTGATCCCTTTGTCCTGGGTTCTCTATTTGCCCTTGGTAGAAGATTCTTCCTGAGGTTCTAACTCAACATTTCTCTTTGCTCTGGCAGATGGGACACTCTTGCCTTCGGCCTTTACCTTTAACAGCTTTTCTTTTTCATCATCGGCTGCATCTCGAAGTAGCTTCCACTCATTATCCATTCTCACATATCCCATTATTTCAAATAACTCAAAGTTGTACATGTTCATTTTTTAAGGAGCAAGGGTGACAAAATTCAGATCAACACTAAAATGCCTAAACACTTTAGTCAATAGGGTTCCGTAAAGCAGGGTTTTGCTGGAGGTATTCTTGGTTTACATTATTAGCTTGGCAGCAAGATACCCAAAACTTATTGGCCTATTTTCAAAGTGCGCCAGCATAATCACCATTTGCATAATGTTGATAGAATTCTTGTGTCCAAAACTTAGAACCACCATGGTAAAAACCATGTGTTGCAGAATCCTACCCGTTCCATTCAACTACTTCGTGTTTCTATCACTCGAGCTCTTAAAACTCTTCTCACCAGTGAATATACTTTCAAACTTCCTCAACTCAAATAGATCAGTTCCTTCTGGGAACTTGTTCAGCTCAAAATACCGAATCCCGTCATCTCTGACTTCACATATTTTGTTCAACAGACAGTAATCAAACTCAAGATTCTTACCCCCAACTCTATATGTGTACCACCAGACCATGAACCTCCTCCGGTTTCCTCTAATGGTCATTTTTTCAAGTTAGCATAGAATTCCCATACGAGAGAAGTAAATAGCTTCTCATCAACAGATAATAGGGCTCCCCACCTAAGACACTCAAACATATTTAACACATTTGAAAAATTCAGAAAAGATGCTGGATTTGCATGATAGCCAACTATCATCGTTCGATTTCTTGAGACCTATTTATTAAAATCAAATTCATTTTTAGAATCTAAAAAGTGAGGTACCTGGGTCTCAAAACTTTCTTGTTCCGAAGATGGTTTGGAAGAGTCAGTCTGTGAAGATGAGAGTTCGAGAGCGACTTCTTTTCCCTTTTCCGTTACAGTCGATTTTTTCTTCATCATCGAACTGATTTTTTGGACTTTCTTTGACTTGGGTTTGGTTGATTTAGGTGATTTTGCCATTGTAATCAGAGGGTGAAGGCTTGAGTTTTTAGTTGTTCAGAGAAAAGCTTAGAAAAAATTGAGGAAAGAAAGATGAAGTCTGGTTGGTTTCAGAATTCGAGAGAAAAGAGATAGAGAAAACCTTTTGTGGGTTCCTAGGAGATTGTAACAATAAATACACTCAAGTACATTAGAAAAAGGCTTTCATCAGAGATTTCAAAAGCTGACTTGAGAAAAGCATTACTATTTTGAATTTCAAAAAGAATAATCTGGAAGCAGTTATTCTTAAAGGATATATGAAGAATCAACGTTGGTTTTATTTTGGATTCAAGCTTCATCCGAAATGCTCATCCAAAAGGAACTCCTTAAAGAGAGAATTTTGGAAAGTGAGTTTTAGATTTACTCTTTGAAATGCTGCATCCAAAATCATTGTCCAAAAATTATGTCTTTAGTGGTTCTGCAAATAAAAACAACAAATCTTTGGCAAATATGTGAGTCACATGATTTTGGTAATTCCTATACCTCTTCCTAGATTATTGAATCTCTCTTTGGCCAGAGGTTTTGTGAAAATGTCTGCAAGTTGTTCTTCAGTTGGGATATATTCAACACATACATCTCCTTTGAGCACATGATCCCTAATAAAATGATGTTTAACCTCAATATGCTTGGTCCTGGAATGTTGAATAGGATTTTTTGTTAATTTGATTATACTTGTATTATTATACTACCTCCGTCCCAACAAAATTGACCTACTTACTATTTTGGACTGTCCCAAAAAATTTGACACTTTCCTTAAAAGAAAAGTTTTTACTATACAATTTATTATAAAATAATCAATATACCCCACATATATTATTTTTATATATTTAGATTTGACATAAAGTATTATGAGACCCACATATTTCTTATTTTTATTATACTATACTATATTATATTATATTATATTATATTATATTATTATTATATTCTAACTTTTACTTTTGCGTATAATATCATGCCAAGTCAACCACTATCAATTTTAGTGAGACAAAAGGAGTATAATATAGGTACGCAATTAAAATTGAATCCAACATCAAGCAGTGTATTTTTCATCCACATAATTTGTGCATAGCAACTCCCTGGTGCAATGTATTCAGCCTTGGTTGTGGATAAGGATACACAGGCCTATTTTTTTCTATGTCATGACACTAAAGAGTGTTCGAGAAATTGGCAGTGCCCGCCAGTGTTTTTTTCGTTCAACTTTGCAACCTGCATAGTCCGTATTAGTATAGCCTATAAGATCAAATGTGTTAGTACGAGGATATCATAAACCATAATTATATATTCCAACCAAATATCTAAGGATGCGTTTCACGGCACGTAAGTGAGATTCCTTCGGGCACGGCTAAAATCTGGTACAAAGATAAACTTAAAACATAATAGCTGGCTGGCTAGCAGTAAGATATAGTAAACTTCCAATCATACTTTTGTATTTTGACTCGTCTATCTTCTTACCCTTTTCATCCTTGGCAAGCTTTAGAGAAGCGCTCATGGGTGTACTGATTTCTTTGACTTCGTTCATACCAAACCTTTTGAACAGTTTTTTAGCGTACTTAGCTTGATTTAGGAAGATTTCATCCTTAGTTTTTTTGATTTGTAGCCCGAGGAAGAAGTTGAATTCTCCCATCAAGCTCATCTCGAATTCTTGCTGCATAGTTTTAGCAAACATCTTGCACAAGGAGTCAATAGTGGCACAAAAATGATATCATCAACATATATTTGAACAATAAGAAGATCATCAGAATTTTCTGACTTAATAAACAGTGTAGCATCAATCAAGCCTCTTGAAAAATCTTTTGAGAACAAGAATCTACTAAGCCTTTCATACCAAGCCCGTGGGGCTTGTTTTAAACCATAAAGGGCCTTTAAGAGTTTGAAAACGTAATTTGAAAAGTGCTCATGAATAAGTCCTGAAGGTTGTTCTACTAGCAATGGCAACTGGGCCAGGCCGGCGTGTCAGGCCGGGCCCAGCCCGCTCAGAAGATGGAGCACTGTGCGCCAGTCCGAGCCTAGGGCCGATCCTAGGGCCCGGGCCAAGGGGTAAAATCCCTGGCCCGCCACGGGCCGGGCTGCCTGAGAGAGCCGTTACCCAACGGCTCTCTCTGGTTTTTTTTTTAATTTTGGTCCTTTAATTTTTTTTTTTTTTTTGCAATTTAGCCCCTAAAACGGCTAAATTATTATTTTTTTTTTTGCAATTTGGTCCCTAACCCCCAAAACTCTATAAATACCCCCCCAATTCAACCCAAAACTCATCAACACTCTCCAATTCTCTCTTATTTCCATTTATCTTTCTCTCATAATCCTTAAATTTATTCATTTTCTCTACAAAGAGTATTAAAATAGAATTTATTTTTGTGTTATACTTTTTCAATTCTTCAAGAAAGTCTTCATATTTTGGAAGATTGTTCAGTAGCGGAATAGGAACAAAATTATAATTTTAAAAAATTATGTTAAGTAGGAAAAAAAAAAGGAATAAGCCACGGGCCGGCCCGCGGGCCACACGGGCTAAGGTCCCGGTCTGGTCCAGTCCAGGGCCTTTGGCCCAGGGATTGGCCCGCCCCTCTCCAGGACCGGCCCACCCTCCAGGCGGGGAGGTCCTCGAGCCCGGCCCGACACGGCCCGAAACCGTGCGGGCCGGCCCAGTTGCCACTGCTACATATACCCCTTCTTTAATAAAACCATTCAAAAATGCACTTTTGACGTCCATTTGATAACGTATGAAATTTTTTAAAGATGTAAAGGTAAGGAGCATTTTTGCGGACTCTAATCTAGCAACGAGAGCAAATGTTTCATCATAATCAATGACCTCTTCTTGATTGAATCCTTGGGCAACAAATCTAGCTTTATTTCTAATCACCACTCTATTTTCATCAAGTTTGTTTCTGAAAACCCACTTGGTACCAATAACTGGATGATCAAGTAGCTTAGGGATGAGTTTCCAAACTTGATTTCTCTCAAATTGGTTCAACTCTTCTTGCATAGCTATTATCCAAAAATCATCATGCAAAGCCACATTAATACAGTTAGGTTCTATACTAAAGAGTATAGCAAAATTGTCTATAAAATACCGTCTAGTTTTAACTCCACAACTAAGATCACTAATGATTTACTCTTTTAGATGACTGGTTTTGTACTTCCAATCTCTTGGTAATCCTTGATCCGTGAGCTCTTTAGTTTCTTGTTTGCTTTGTTCAGCTTGTTACTCTTTAAATTCCTTTTCTTTGGTATGAATGTCCAGCGATGGTGCTTTGTGCTGTTCTTTCCCTCTTTCTTTTGAACTTCTTACATCATCATCATCTTTTCTTGAAGTATAAATATTAGATTCATCAATGATAACATGTACAGATTCTTCCATCCATACAGTTCTCTTATTGTACACTCTATATACCTTATTATTGGAAGAATATCCAAGGAACATAGCCTCATTAGATTTGCTATCAAAATTTTCAAGATTATTTCGGGTATTAAGAACAAAACATTTGCAGCCAAATACTTTAAAATAGAAAATTGATGGAATTTTGTCAAACATTAGCTTAAAGGGTGTTTTTCTTAGAAAAGGTTTCAACATCACTCGGTTTATAATATAGCACGCTGTATTTACAACTTCAGCCCAAAAGTATTTTAGAAGAGAGTTTTCACAAATCATAGATCTAGCCATTTCTTGCAAGGTTTTATTTTTTCGCTCAACAACACCGTTCTATTAAGGGGTTTTAGCAGCTGAAAAGTTGTGAAAAACTCTATTTTCATCACAAAAATGTGTAAATTCACTATTACAAAATTCTCTACCATTGTCATTTCTAATAGAAATAAGTTTGCATCCAATAGAGTTTTGGACACGCTTGAATAATTTTGAGAATTTAGAAAATGCTTCATCCTTTTGTCCAAGAAACAAAGTAAAAGTAAATCTTGAGAAGTCACCTACTAAAATATAAGCATACCTCTTACTACCAAGGCTAATGGTCCTCATTGATCCAAACAAATCTATATATATTAATTCAAGAGGTTTTAAGGTAGAAATCATTTTATTGGGTTTAAAAGAGGTTTTGATTTATTTTCCAAATTAGAATGCATCACATATTTTACATTTATCAAACTTCATTTTGGACAGTCTCCTAACAAGCTCTTTTGAGGATAATTTGTTTAGCAAATCAAATAATATATGGCCTAGCTTCTATGCCAAAGATAGCCATCATTGTCATGCATGGAAAGACATCTAATATCATGAGCTATAAGATCATCAAGATAGAATACATAAACATTCCTAACAAGGTTAGCAACAAAGATTGTTTCATTATTTGTGCTGTCCATAATAGAGCAAGAATCTTTCTCAAAAATGACTTTGCAACCATCACATAATTGACTAATGCTAAACAAGTTATATTTCAGCTCATCAATTAATCATACTTGTTTGATAATGGTTGAAGATCCTTTATCAATGTTACCTATGCCAAGAATTTTTCCTTTCTTTGTGTCTCCGAAGGTAACAAATCCATCATTTGTTACTTGCACATCTTCCAATAGAACTGCATTTTCGGTCATGTGTCTTGAACATCCACTATCCAAGAACCACTTTATGAAGCTCATTTTCTCTAATGAATGTACCTATACATGAGAAGGGAGAGTGATTTTTGGTACCCACATATTCTTAGGTCCACAGGGGTTAGTAATGATTCCTCTAATTTTTCCAAACTGTTCTTGCAGCGGATTCCACTTTCTTCTTAACATGACACCTAGATGCTTTGTGTCTAAATTTTTCACAATATTTGCAACACTTCTGTGTCATATGTGATAAGGCAATTTTTACAAAGTGATATTTGTAATTCTTGGCTTTGATCTCATGCCTATAACTTAGACCATTTCGGTTTCCAGCTATGTGTTGCATACTAAGCAATTTTTCCAAATTGTTTTTATCATTTGTAAACTTTTCAATGCATGTAGTGAGATCAGCAACTCTATTTTTCATATCATCAAATTGCTAACCATAATCTCAAGAGAACGAATTTTATCACATAAGCATTTATTTTCTAAAGACACAAGATGTAAGGCAGTAATGATAACATCCTTTTCAATATTTGCACACATGTGTAACTTAAGAGAGACTTTGTTTTCATTCAACAACTTTGCATTCTCATCTAACAAATAGTCAATGTTCATCTTCATATCTTTGTTTCTTCTAAACAGTTTTTTCAATTCATGAAACATATCAAATAACAATTCATTAGGATCATCATGCTTTTCATGATCAAAATTATCTGAATCAGATATGGAATTAGTGGTAGTGAAATTTACCTCACTTTCCATTGCCATGAAGCATATGTTGGGAGTTTCATTTTCAGAGTCTCCATCTTCCTCAGATTCGGACTCATTTTGGTCCCAAGTTCCCATTAGTCTTTTGCCCTTCTTTACTTTCAAATCCTTCTTCTTCTTTTTAAGCATTCTGCCTTTTTTTTTTCTTTAGTTATTAGGTAGTCAGCAATGAAATATTCCGTGCTTTGCATTCATAGCATTGAGGCTTAAATGATGAGGTCAGTCCCTTTCTTTTCACAAACTTCTTTCCTCTTTTGAAGTTTCCTTTTTTAAACATTCTTCTGAATTTCTTTACAATCAAGGCCAATTCTTCTATATCTACTTCAGTCTCATCACCACTATTAGATTGGCTACTTTCAGCATCCTCATTAGCAGCTTTCAGTGCTATTCCTCTTTTGCCTTTGTCATGATAATTAGATTCTTGAAACCTCTTGAGTTTCATTTTATGCGTTAGGAGAGAGCCAATTAGCTCTTCAATCAGTAAGGTTTTTAGATCTTTGGATTCTTCCACAACTAGAACTTTCAGTTGCCAGCTCTTAGGTAAAGTATCCAGAATATTTCTGTTTTGTTCACCAAGGGAATAGATTTTCCCATAGACTTTAAGTCCATTTGCAATATTTGTGAATCTGGTAAACAAATCAGTTATATTCTAATTTGGCTTCATCGTGAACAATTCATAATTATGAATCAAAAGTCCCAACTTAGACCCCTTCACTTGATTTGTTCCCTTATGGGTGACTTTGAGTAATCTCCACATATCATGAACTGAATCATATCCACTAACTCAGTTATATTCAGTGGCATCAAAGGCACAACATAGAATATTCATAACTTGAAAATTTAATGTTATGTTGGCATTGTCTTCAGCATCATATTCAACACTCTGTTTAGGCACTTTTCTGCCATCAACATATTTTGACAGAACAAATAGACCATTCTCAATCAGATTCCACAGCTCAAAGTTGATTGAACACACATAAATCTTCATTCAATTTTTTTCAGAATGTATAATTCTTTCCATTGAACAAATGAGGTCGATTTGTTAAGGATCCTTCAATATAAGAGAAAGCAGATGAGTTTGCCATAAGGATCTTTTCTAAATGGTTGTTAGACCGAAAATAAAGTAGACCAAGGTTTTGATATCAAATGAAATACCTTAGAGGGGGTGAATAAGGTTTTTGACAAATTTAAAATGCTCTTTAAAAAATCTGTTTTGAGAAACTCCTTCGTATTTTAGATCGAAAAGATTACAACTGATACAACAAGAAGCTTTCGATATGATGATAGGGCCTAAATTACTCATATATTTTTTAGTTATTTTAGGCTATTTTGTGATACCTTTTGTTTAATGACTGGTCATACTCCTTCATATTTGAGATTTTACCCTTAGAAAGGTATTTTGTGCATTATTTCAGATTTTAGAGGTAAAATAAGACAAAAACATCGCAAAACAGAATAGAGGCGGCGCCGGCCAGGATAAGGGAACCGGCGCCAGCCACGTGTTGTTGGCACATATTTCAAGGCGATGAAAAACCGGTAAAACAAAGCAAAACAGAACCAAATTGGCGCCGGCTAGGAGGCTAGAGGCGGCGCCGGCTACACTCTGGAAGGGTTAGCACGAAAATCAAGAAAATCAGCGAACGAACTAAGAAATAGACCACAACCAGCACCGGCCCTAGGCAGGACAAATGGTGCCAGCTATGCCTTAATGCTGAGGCGGTGCCTCGATTTTCATACGCATTTTTTGGCAATTTGTAGAATTTTAGTATTTTCCTACTTCTAGCCGGCCAGGAACCCTAGATGAATGATTTTAGGCACTTCTAAAGCCAATAAATAGAGGAAAAACATAAGGAAAAAGAGAGAATTCGCAGATCAAAACATCAAATCACTCAAATTAAAGGAGGACTTCTTCAGTTCAAGGAGAATTATGCAAGAGGGTCTACAAAGGAAGAAGAATGAGGTTTGTCTATGAGTGCTTTCTTTTACTTTGTTTTCTTTTTCTTGAACAATGATGTATTAATTGTTTTATTGTAATTTGACATTGTCTAGGTATTCATAATTTTTAGAGTTACTTTGATCTTTTGATTAATTGATTGTTATTCTTGGTATTTAATTACTTGTGCTTATTACAAGATTAATTGGTTATTTCTTTCCATTAACTTGCTGGACCAAAGGGGTTGATGGTAGTTTCAATTGATTTATTTTGTATTTATTGTCTATTAACTTGCTTGACCAAAGGGGTTAATTGCTAAGAACTAAGTAATTAAAGGTTAATTAATGTCTGTCTAGACTAATAATTCATTGGTTAGCTTCATGTTTTAAGTTTGCCGAGACCACAGAAATTTAATCAAGGATTGTGTTTAATGCGTCTTTTGGGTGAATTAGTTGAGACGAGACTAAGTAATACTAATTTATCTAGAAGATAATGATTTCATGAATTGACCAAAGAAGTGAATCTATCTTAATCCTTCATGATGCCAAGAGAATGATTAGTTATGACAATGATTAGGTACTTTAAGATCATGTTTGTCAAAATAATGGGTTGAGTTGCATAATTCTCCATCCTTAACATATATATATTCGTTTATGCTCTTTTATTTTTTTTATTTTTTTTATTTCTTTTTCACTTTATTGAGTCGGTTAAACAATGAAAAAAAAGTAATTAATGCATACTTGTTCCTTGAGGATTGACACTCGTTTTAAACCCTATGCTATACTTAATGATGAGTACGCTTGCTCATATATGTAATTTGGGGTTAACGTTTCAATTTAAACTTGATTGGGAATGTGCTTATTTTTATATGATTTTTATACCCAAATTCAAACACATCATATGACTTAAAGATTAACTACAATCCAAATAAAATAAGGCACATGAGGCAATTAATACAAGAGTGAAAATGAGCTGGGAAGAACCATAAAAATTTCTTTTGAGAGATTAAAAGAATTTTGCACAAGGAAGATTACAGCTGGTAGAAATTAAATGCAAAGAGAGAGAACACAAGATTTATAATGGTTCAATCTACCAAGATTTACATCCACTACCTTAAGCTCAAACAGCCTTTACTTTTTTTAATCAATTTAATTTCACTTTGAAGCACTATGAAAAAGAGATTTTTGTATTCTAGATAGTAAAGAGTGTTTCTTAGAAAGATATGGCAAAAATCTTGTAGAAAATTGTGTTTAAATAGCTTTTATAGAAGTAAAAAATAAAGCTTCACGCTATTAGATTTGCCAGAGTTTTGGACTCAAGGATTAGACGATGGCACTTTTCGAGGTAGAAATGATTTGATACTATTCACAGAGTTTTGAACGAAGCTTTTGGATGCAGAGTCATTCAAACTACTCAATTCAAAAATTTGAAGACTTAATACTTTGAAATATTTTTACTTGTGTGCTTCAAGGTAGAAGAAAACTGAATCATAAGGTAAAAAAGAGATAGGAATTTACACAAACAATACCTTAATAATGATTCCTAGTTTAATGTTCTTCCACAATGACTTCTTGGTATGCAATCTCTTAAGCTTAGTCTTCTACTTGATCACCCATTCTTGGATTCCATTGCTCAAGAGTTACTTGGCAATCTTATTTGCATGCCTTGAAAGAACTGAGGTTAAACATGTCTTATCACATGTAAATTTTATTTGCTACGTGCCATTTATCTGCATCAACATCAGTAATGACCTTATCGTATTTAGTAAGATCTTGTTCTGATGGTCGAAAACTACCTCAAAGACTTCTCCAGTTCATCTATCTAGAATTCTAAATATCCTCACACTACGATGTAGTTCATTTTGTATAGGAATATCTGGCTGTGCCTTTTTATGTTCCTCAACTGGGGTAATAGAAGCTGAAGTATCAATCGACTTCTTTTCTAATTCCATCTTACTCAGGACCTTAGTAGATATATTTTGTTTATACTCTAAGTATTTAGCATGAGTACTCACAAGTACTTTAATAAAAGTATCCACAACTTGTTCCTTTTAGATACCATACAAAGTAGCATAATTTTGATCTTGGTTTAACTTACTTCCTTTAGTCAGTATCTAAGTTGGACAACCATATACCTTTAGATGATTTATACTGGATTTTCGTCCAGTCCACATCTCATAGAATGTCCTAGGTATTGTATTGATTTGGAAGGCACCAAGTTTAAAATATATGTGGTTGTTTCTAGAGTATATCCCCAAAAAAAATAGAAAAAGTTGCATAACTCATTATGTTTTTAACCATTTCCATCAAAGGTTTATTTTTTCTCTCAGCTATTTCATTCTGCTGGGAGTCTCGTTGCAGTTAGTTGAGATACTATTCCTTGATGTGTTAAGTATTTCTTAAATTCACCAAAAAGATATTCTCCACCATGATCCGATCTTGACTTTTTTATTAGTTTACATGTTTGACGCTCCACATCAGCCTTAAACTCCTTAAATTTATCAAAGGAGTCAGACTTGTACCTCATCAATAAACATAACCAAAATGCGTATGATCATCTGTGAAAGTGCTGAAGTATTCATACCCTCCTCTAATTGGTATAAACATAAGACCACAAATATCAGTGAACTAATTCAAGTATTTCCTTGGATCTTTTTGCCTTTTGAGTAAAAGGCCTTTTGGTCATTTTACTCATAAGAAAAGATTCACACTAAATTCATTCTTCCAATTTCAATGAATCCAAAATCCATTTTAGATTAGTCTCTGAATCCGATTAGGATTTATATATATCAATCTTAAGTGTCATAAATACGAGTTGTTTGATGTTGCCTTTCTCTTCCTATTATTAAGTTTAGTCTAAATATTATTTATTTGATTATTAATAGGATTAACATAGAAAAGATTGCTATATATGTTTCTAGAACAAGCAATATTTTCATTTCTACTGATTGAAATACTAAAATGGAAAGAAACATAATATCCTTGATTTACCAATCTTGAAACTGAAATCAAATTCTATTTAGAACTATAAATATATAAAATATATTTTAAAACTAAAATCCTATTACAATAAAAAATTAAAAAAAAAAGTTCCAAGGTTCCCACTGCTTCAGCCCACACTATGCTCTATTTCCTACTCATAGTCCATGCTCTCCTCTATTGAGTCTTCTTATCTTGCTGAATCCCTGTAAAAAGTTATAGATATGATCAGTGGCTCTAAAATCAATAATCTAAGTAGATAATGATCCAACTATCAAAATAGACTCTAAATAGAGAGTAATACATAAGGAGGACTTGGCCAAGAAGTTCGAACAATCTTTCTTCAAGTGCCACTTCTTACCACACTGTTTTGGGCATAGATGGATCGGGCTTAGTTCCCTTAGGTTAGGCTCCTATATTGTTTTGGGACTTCTTCTTCTTGAACTTCTTAGGTTGAATCCTAGTTCTAGAAGATGAACCAAAACAAGTAACCAAAACCTTTAACGCATGTTTCATGATTTTCAACCTAGAGTTCTCTTATTAAATCAATCAAAGACATACTCAATTTGTCATGTTATAGTTTAACTTGAATTAAGAGTATGAATCTGGAAAAGTCCCAAGAACTATGTCAATTTAGCTCTCAAGATCTATTATTGCCCCTGGGACCTCAGCCTCCTTGAAATGAGCAATCATCTTGAGCATATACTCACAAACTGATGCCCTCTCAATCATCCTAATATTCATGATTACTCTAAGAGCGTCCTGCCTTGTGGGTCGGCTCTTATTAGCAAACATGGTGCCCAATAGCATATCGATATCATATGCAGTAAGCATATTCTCGTACTTAGACTAAAGAACATTGGACATCGAAGCCAACATGTAGCATCATGTCATCTCATCGGCTTTCTTCCTGCCCTCTTAGGCTAACAAACCTAGTCAATGGAATCTTCTCTAATTTTAGGATAGGGGTCAGTGAGAACATACTTGTACTCTTCAATAGTGAGTCTACATTCAAATTCCTTTTCTAATCCACGTAATTAGGTCCAGTAAGTTTATTCTCCATGAGAATAATAGACAAAGGACTGAAACCATACATTTTTGTTGATTGGAAAAAAAACTTTATTCAGGAAAAATGTTTGTTTTGGAAAAATAAATAAAAATACACATTTATTTCCATGATATAATTAACCTACTAAAAACCATTATCAAAAATATAAAAAAATTGGTTCTTAGAAAAATTGACAGAATTTTTTAGGAAGGTTAACAATTTTCTTAGTTAAATGTATGACCATCATAAATTAAACTTCCTTAATAGGTAATAATCCAGAGATACTTCCATCGATAGGATATCTACTACTCTCACCATCTATGGATAATATAATGTTAATGCCTCCAATGATAGCTAGTTGACACTAACACATATCCTAGGCATTAATTATAATTCTCCGTTAGTTTTAGATTGTCGTAGAAATCCATTCTATAGGAGGTCATGCTTAGAATGACACGAGGATAATGATAATCTCTAACACGAATCTGTGATGAAAGCTGTGGGGTCATTGAAACCCCTCTCCAACTTAATCTATTGAGAAAAAATAGGTTCTTGGAAAAAATGTTTTCTTAAAATAAATATTTGCTTCTCATTAACTTTACTAAAATCTCAAAAATTTAATCATTATTCTCTATATTAAAGATAAAACCCTTTAAGAGAATAAACTATAAATTTTTATTTTCACTATTTAAGTTAAAAAATTATTTTCTAGGAACTAAATTTAAAATATTTAAATTCAAAATATTCTCCATGTCAAGGATAATACCATTTGAAAGAATAAATCATAAATATTTATTTTTAATTCCTTAGTTCTCTTTTTAAAAAAATATGTTTTTCTTAATTGTTTTATCTAGAGAAAAAATTTAATTTCTCAAAAACCTTTGTGCATTGATCCTAAAATTAAATAAAATAGTATACTTCCAAAAATAAACTTTTTACATGATATTTCTATCCTTTAATTCTTATATGATCAAATAATGGATTAAACATCATAATAATAAAATTAAAATAATCTTTTTTAATCCTAAGATGGTTCCTCATTTACTAACCATTTTTATGCAAAATTATTTATCATAATAAATAAACCATTGCACGAAAAATAACCTCGTGTGATATAGGCCTCAAAAAATGAAAAATTACAAGGAAATTTAAGGGAAAACATTAGAAAATCAAACCATATAAACCGTAACTAAACCGCCCAAGAAAAATCGTGATCTGGTGTTCCAAGCCCTGGCCGCCTAAGGCAAGCTGCCTATTCACTGGAATTCTATTTTTGCACCCCAATTTTTCCAAAAAAAAATATGTTTTCTTGAATAATTTCTTTTCCAATCAACAGAAATGTATAGGTTCAGTCATTTTTCTATTATTCTCAAGGAGAGTAAGCTTACTGGACGAAATTACGTGGATTGGAAAAGGAATCTGAAAATAGTACTTACTGCTAAAAAGTATAAATATATTCTGACCGACACATGTCCTGAAATTAGGAAAAATTCCATGAATTAAGATCGTAAGACTGAGAAGGCATGGAAGAAAGCCAATAAAATGGCACGATACTATATGTTGGCTTTTATGTCCAATATTCTTCAGTTTAAGCAAGAGAACATGCCTATTATGTATGATATCGATATATCATTGCACACCATATTTGTTGAGAAGAGCCGGCTTACAAGGTAAGAAGCTTTTAAGGTAAGTATGAACACTAAGATGGCTGAGAGGACATCAATTCACAAATATATGTTTAAGATGATTGCTCACTTCGAGAAGGCCGAGGTCCTAAGGGCAACAATAGATCCAAATAGCCAAATTGACATGGGAGACTTTTTCAAATTCATACTCTCAGTTCAAATTGAATTACAACATAAAAAAGTTGAGTATAATTTTGACTGAGTTAATTAAGGAACTATAGGCTGCTAAAAAAATCATGATGCATGTGTTAAAGGTTTTGGTTACTCGCTCTAGTTTATCTTCTAGAACTAGAGCCTAGAAGTTCTAGAAGAAGAAAGTCAAAACAATGCAGGGGCCTAGTCTAAAGGATCTAGACTTGGCCCATTCAAGGCCAATGTCAAGCCTAAGGGCAAGTGTTTTATGTGTGACAAAAAGGAGCACTTCAAGAAAGATTATCCAAACTTCTTAGTAAAGTCCTCCTTAGGTATTGCTCTTTTTTTAGATTATATTTTGATGATTGGATCATCATCTATTTGGATTGCTGATTCTAAAGCCGCCAACTATATTTGTAACTCTTTATAAGGGTTTAGTAAGATAAGGAGACTCGCTAGAGGAAAGCATAGACTTCGAGTAGGAAACAAAGCACAAGTGTGGATCGAATAATTGGCGACTTGGAATTATTATTTAATTGTAATAGGATTTTAATATTAAAAGATATTTTATATGTTTCAAGCTTTAAACAGAATTTGATTTCAATTTTAAGATTGATTAATTAAGGATATTCTGTTTCTTTTCATTTCAGTATTTTAATCAGTAAAGATGAAAAAATTATTTGTTCTAAAAATAAATAGTCATCAAATAAATAATACTCAGACTAAACCTAATAATAAAAAAAAGAAAGACCATATCAAATAACTTATATTTATAGCATTTAGGATTAGGACAGATGAATCCTAAATAGATTCAAAGGTTAATCTAAAATGGGTCTTTAGATTTATTGAAATTAGAGGAATGGCCTCATAATGGCCTCAATGTGAATCTTATCTTATGAATAAAATGGCCAAAAGGTTCTTTACTCAAAAAGCAGAAAGAGCCAAGAAAATACTTGAGTTAGTTCATACTGATATAATCCTATGCGTACTCCAGCTAGAAAAATGTATGAATACTTCATTACTTTTATGGATGATCGTACGCGTTTTGGTTATATTTACTTGATGAGATATAAGTCTGACTCTTTTAATATGTTGAAGGAGTTTAATGCTAAAATGGAACATCAAACAGGTAAACTAATCAACAAGTTAAGATCGAATACAGTGGAAAGTATTTCCTTGATGAATTCAAGGACTAGTTGACACATCAGTGAATAGTATCTCAACTTACTGTGCTTGGGACTCCCCAACAGAATAGAATAGCTAAGAAAAAAAAAACTTTAATGGAAATGGTCAGAAGTATGATGAATCATGTAACTCTTCCTATTTCTTTTTGAGGATATGCTCTGGAAACATCAATATATATTCTGAACTGGGTTCCTTCCAAGTCAGTATCTAGAACACCTTATGAGATGTGATCTGGGTATAAGTGCAATATGAACATAGTAAGGTATGGGGTTGTTTGGCTTATGTACTGACTAAGGAAAGTAAGCTACACCCAAGATCAGAATTGTGCTGCTTTATAGCATATCCAAAAGGAATAAGGGGTGGATACTTTTATCATTCTCTAAAGTAAAAGATATTTGAAGGATGAACAAAATGTATCCACTAAGGTCTCAAGTAAGATGGAATTGGAAGAGAAGTTAAGTGACGCTTCAACTTCTAATATCCCAGTTGAAAAACCTAAAGAGACACAGCCATATATTCTTATACAAACTGAGCCACATTGTACTAGGAGGATATCTAAGGTTCTGAAAAGATAGACTAGATAAGCTTTTGAAGTAGTCTTTGACCATCAGGAATAAGATCTCACCAAATACGATAAGACCATTACTAATATTGATACAGAAAATGGCAAGTAGCAATGGATATGAAGATTAAATCTATATATCTCAATCAAATCTGGGATCTTGTCACTACACTTGAAGGGATTAAACCCATATGGTATAAGTCGATATATAAAAGAAAAAAAGGTACAAATGGAAAGGTAGAAACTTATAAAGTAAGGTTAGTTGCAAAAGGTTATACTCAGAGAGAAGAGATTGATTATAAGGAGACATTTTTACCTGTTGCTATGCTTAAGTCCATACTCATTCTCTTGTCCATTGTATGTCATTATGACTACGAGATATGACAAATAGATATCAAGACAACCTTTCTAAATAGTTATATTAGTAAAGACATCTCTATGACTCAGCATGAAGGCTTTATTGCGAAAGGCCAAAAGCATATAGTCTGCAAGCTTAAAAAGTCTATTTATGAACTTAAGCAAGCATCACATGCATAGAACATACGTTTTGATGAAACAATTAATTCTTATGGTTTTATAAAACGTGGATGAATAATGCGTGATGGGAAGGCAGATGGGAACAACGTGTCCTTTGTGATACTTTATGTAGATGACATCCTACTCAGTGAGAATGATGTAAAGACGATGCCATCTATAAATGTTTAGCTATCAAGTCAATTTAGTATTAAAGACATGGGAGAAGTTAGCTACATTATTTGTATAAAATTTTTTAGAGATATAAAGCAAAGAATATTAGGTTTTATCCCAATCTACCTATATTGATAAGATTTTGCCTAAGTTTAGCATGGATCAGTGTAAAGGTGCAATCATACCCTTTAGACACTAATTAACCTTATCTTTCAAGCAGTGTCTTAAAATATAAGAAGAAAATGAAAGAATGAGTAGAATTCCCTATACTTCGATAGTGGAAAGTCTCACATATGTTATGCTTTGTACGAGACTAGATATCTACTTTGCAGTAGACACAGTTAGCAGCTATCAGTCAAACCTAGGGGAAGAACATTAGCAAGCTATGAAGTATATACTCAAGTACTTAGAGGGAAAGAAGGATTATATACTTGTCTACAGAACTGATGACTTAGTTCCTACCAGTTACACTAACTCAAAATTCCAATCAGATAAAGATGAAAGAAAGTCTACTAGCAGTTATATTTTCACTTTGTTTGGAGGGGCTATTTTATCGAGGAATGTTAAAAAATCTTACATTGTTGATTCCACCATAGAAGTTGAGTATTGGCAGCTTTAGAAGCTTCAAAAGAAGAGGTCTGGCTCCAAAAATTCCTCACGAAACTTGGAGTTGTACCATAAATGGACAGGCCTATTACTATATATTGTGACAATTTTGGAGCTTTGTCACAATGTAAGGAACCATAGAAAGGGCAAGCACATTGAGAGGACGTAACACCTAATTGAGAATTTATCCAGAAATGGGAAATATTGGTTGATCAGTTTTTCTCCAAAAACAATATGGCAAACATATTTACCAAGTTTTTGATAGAGAAGGTGATTCGAAGACACTTGGATGTTATAAGGATTGGCACATATGGACTCTCATAGTCTATTTAGTGTAAGTAGGAGATTACCGGAATATATGTCCAAAATAGACTATGTATTTCTGTATTTAAAAAATTAATAAAATATTTCATTTATTAATTGTTATTTATTTACATATACTTGTACTTTAAGGTTTAAGTGTGATAGAAAATAATCTACGTGGTTGAGTCGTGCTTTTATAGTAACGTGTAGATTATGAGCTACTAATACATAAACAAAAAATGTTCTTGATCGATTCATAAAACTGGGCATTTTATCAATGTTTAGTTCATTACACTATACTTTCTAATGGGGAATGATTTGTCTTTAATTAGTGAGTAGTCCACTCGTGTCCAGCAATGGCATGTGGGTCGGTTCGGCCCACCGAGCAAGCGTGTTGGGTTGTGTTGTTCTTGGCCCACGAGCCGAACTGGTTTTTTTTTTTTTTCATTTTGACCCTCCAACGGTCAAATATAGCTTCTTTTTTTTTTACATTTTAACCCCTAAACAGTCAAATGAACTTTTTATTTGCATTTTAGCCCCCAACGACTATATTTCCTCCTAACCCCCAAAACTCTATAAATACCTCCCAATTCACCCAAAACTCATCAAACACTCCCTAACTCTCTCCAACTCTCTCTAATTCTCTCCAACTCTCTCATTTTCATTCCTCTTTCTCTCATAATCCTCAAATCTCTTCATTTCCTCTACAAAAAGTGTTAGAATAGAATTTAGTTTCTTATATTTTTTTCAATTCTTTAAGCAAAGTCTTCATATTTTGAAAGATTATTGAGTGGCAGAATAGTGAATAGTTCAAGTCTTGAAGAAGACAAGAAGTAAAGCTCCACAAAGTGTTATTGTTTTTTGCCATCAACTAGTTAGTGTTTCCTAATTTTACATTCTTATTTTTTAGCTTTATTAATTGCTTATTTGTTTAATTTTTAAGTTATTTATATTTTTCAATTATCTTATTTTATTATTTATTAATACTTTATTTCATTTTTTTTTTGAACTTTTATTTGAATTTTAATTGATTGTTTTTTTTAAGAAATAATAGATCCAAATCAATATAATAATTTTTCTTATCACAATCATCTACACATTTTGATTTTAATATAGATCTAGCCTTGAATTTAATAAATAATAAAATACGTAATGAAAATGAAGGCCTTAGTAGGCCTAGCGTTAGTGTTTCACAGTCACAACCAACTCCTACTATTAATCCTGATGAATCTAATATAGGTCAGGATGATAATGAAACTTCAGAAGTTATAGCTAAAGTAAAAATATATATGGTTTGGAATCTTTTTGAAAATGATAATGATAATGATATGGTAACATATAAAATTTGTAAAGTAGTAGATGCACATAAGAAGGGAGGAGTGATAGAAACATTAATTAGACATATGAAAATGTCATATAATTATTGATTAAAAAACCTACTTAAACAATAACAAATTCATACAACATGAGGTCAAGTTATAGGTAATTTTCAATAGAAACATAAAAAAATAGAAGTAGATTTGCTAAAATATTTGTTCAAACTAAATTACCTTTTAATTTTGTAGAAAATTCACATTATAAAAAATACATGCAATACAATTGCCAATCTGTATAGAAAATGATTCCTGTAACAACATTAAAAATGATACAATAGAGATATATAAAGAAATGAAAAAGTGTCTTATTGCTATGTTTGATTTTTGTAATTGAAAATTTGCTCTTACTTGTGATAGTTGGACTGCAATTACTAGCAAGTCTTATTTGTGCATTACATGTCATTGGATAGATCATGATTGGTTAGTAAAAAAAAAGAACTATTTGTTTTAAATTATTTAAATATCCTCATGTAGGTACTAGTATTGCTAGAATGACTACTCAAACATGTTATAAATATAGGATTTTAAATAAAATTATTTCTATTTCTTTAGATAACACTTCAAATAATGATTTTGTCATAGCAATTTTAAAAAATACTATGAATTTATGTTAGATAGTATTTTATTTTATACTAGTATGCTTGTCACATACTTAATTTGTGTGTTAAAAAAAATATAAATATGTTGATGATATTATTAATATAATTTAAAATATTATTTTATTTATTAAAACTTCTTTAATTAGGCAACAAAATTATAAGGTTTTATGCCGAGAACAATGTGTATCTTTTAAAAAATTTAGATTAGATTATAAAACTAGACGGAATCAACTTTGGATATATTTGAAAGTGTTATACCTTTTCAAAACCAACTTATTAAATTTTATAATAGTAACAATTTTCAACCTCAACCCCCTGAAACTCATTTTGAAAATTGTATTGCACTTTCAACATTTTTATTTATTTTTAATGAAGCAACTGAACTTTTATCGGGATCTTATTATCCCACAACTCATCATATTCTTCCAACACTTACTAAGATAGCACATATTTTTTGTGAGTATATGGAGCATCTCCAATCTGATTATTTTATGAGAAGTATATTTGAAAAATATAAAAAATATTATGAAAATATTCCTATGTTATATTGTATGGAATTATGTTTAGATCCTTGAGTAAAAACTGTTGAATTTCATAGTATTATTGAATATTTCTACGAAACATTAGATTTTGATGAATCTCAAATACTTAGGCAATGCATGATAACAGATATAAAAGATAAAATGGCTAAAACTCTATCTGACATATATAATTTGTATGAATTCGAGTCTTCTTATTCAAATTTGCTACTTTAAGTAGGTAAGGTTCATCATCATCGTCATCTAGCAGTCAATTTCAACCACCAAAAAGATCTACCTCTTTGATTTCATCAGTATTTAATCCATGGGATATCAAGAAGCGTTAAAAAAGATCATCTACCACCTATAATGACATAGCAATTTATGGGATGCAGCCCTAATAAAAAATAAAGATCAACATTTTGACATTTGTAATTGATGGAAGGCTCATGTAAATCAATACCTAATTTTATCTAAAATGGTACGTGATCTTTTGATACCACTTATCTCCACCGTGCCATTGGAAAGCGTTTTAGTAAAAGTGCTCAAACAATTGATGAAAGAAAGATTTCAATTGGCTCATCATAGTTTAAAGATGTTAATGTGTTGCAGTAGTTAGTTCACAGCCAAAGATAGGACGACAAATTTGTGGATTGTTGATGATGACTCAGATAAAAAATAGGGTGAACCAAATAGTTAGTTTAGTATTCAAATAATTAGGAATTTAAGATAAGTAATATAATGTAATTGTTTAATTTTATTTTTATGATATTTATTCTATTTTTAAATTTTGATCATTGTAATATTTTTAAGAAGCTTAGGCATCAAGTCCCTCTCTTATGTAATCTTTATTTTATTAACTAATAAAACTGGAAGGGGTCCAAGCCAAATCTCCCACCACTTCAAAGTGGTTTTTTTTTATAATTTTAAACAATCGTGTTATTAATTAATAATAAAAAATTATAAAACAAATGCATATTAAAATTTTTAATCAAATTAAGCGAAAAAAATAAAGAATGAGAGAGAGGATAGGCCCGGGCCCAACCCGCGGGCCTCATGGGCCTAAGACCTAGTTGTTCTGGGCCAAGGTTTCTGGCCCTAGGCCCAGCACAAACTAGCCCGCCTAAGCATGGGATTGGCCCGCATGGCCTAGGGACCGGCCTGACACAACCAAAGATCATACAGGCCGGCCCACATTCAAATGCTACTTATGCTAATAGTATAAGTATATTTGGAATACGTAGAACTAGACCACACGAGAGTAATCTTTATAAAAGTACTAAAATAAAAAAGATTTATCTATCGCTACTACTATGTGGACAAGTATACTAAGATTTGAGTATAAGTCGGTGATCTAGTGAAATTAAACTTATGCACTTTGATGTATAATGGGTGAGATCTTATCGTAAGGCTAATAACCTTATGCGTTGGGTGTATGACTCTAATTAATTACAACAGACTTTTACAATAGAATTTCTATACTTCAATTAGTGAAGAAATCACCCCCTTGTGATTGTCTGGGATAATTTAAATAATTCAGAGCCTTGGAAAACGTGACTAAACATGTATGCTTATGGGTAAGTCCCTGTGATAAGTGAATACATATTAAAAGTCATAATTATCAAATTAGACATCAAAGGATGGTAGATATTATTGAGGATTGTGTTAGTATAATTTTCTTATCTCAATTATGGGTGCTACGTAAAGGGATGTTTTTGTCATTAAACCTACAGGTTGAAGACACTACACTTACAATATTATTTTGGGGTTCAATATTTTCATATGGTGCAAAATAAAATATTTAAAATGATAAAATACAACTATTTGTTAGTAGGGGTATTTTGGTCATTTTAGTAGTAAAAAATAATATATCTTTTGATTCCCAGAGTAGCTTAAGTGACCTTAGTAAATTTATTTACTATATGAACTTATTGAGTGAAATTAATATTAAAAGAATTATTCTAAAAGTCCAATTATTTATTTACTTTGACTAGAATAATTTATTGACCAATTTAATTAAATAATTTATTAATTAATTATCTTAGATAGTTTTATATTGGGCTCAAGTAGATCAATTCATTAATGAGAGAACTATTTAATTAGTCTTGGACTAATTAGAAAAACTCCTTGCCACCAGGGTTTTAAGTGAGATGGCAAAGGGTTTGGGAAACCCTAGGAGTAGCCACACAAAAACAAAGAAAAAGGAAAAAGAAAATAACTAAAAGAAAGTTGGTGGTTGTGATGAAAAAGGAAAAAAGAAAGTTGTTGTTTATATAGACTTGGTGCACACTACTGTGAACAGTAGACTCACACAAGAGAAACTAAGGAAGCAAAAAAGGACAACAGCTTGTTTATCCTTTTGACTAGTGGTCGATTTTTTTCTTCTTTGTTTTTCTACCCGAGAGCTTACCCAATATATTTCCAATTATTCTTTCATCCTTTGTTCTACCTTAACTAGTAGTAGTCCATAAGATGTTTGAGAATACTTAGGATGGTCAAGAATTAGCAAACTTGGTGCACGTTTGATGCGAATGAGTCGACGACTAGCTAGAATTCCATGAACAAGTAGTCGTTCCAATCCAAGAAACTCTATCAAACTCGAATCTGACACCAATTATTCAACCTAAGCGATCTAAAAGTAAATATTTCTAGACTTCAGCTTAAAAAAAATTTAAAATTGCAAACTTCCACTGTATTTTTATTCTCCTACAATCCTTTAGTTAGTGAATATCAGTCAAACCCAGGAAAAGCAAATACTCAAGTTGTAAAGCATATACTCAAGTATCTGAAAGGGACGAGGCATTATATTCTAGTCTACAGAGCTGATGACTTTTACACTAACTCAAACTTCTAGGCAGATGAAAATGAGAGAAAATCCACTAGTAAATATGTTTTCACTTTATCTAGAGGAGCTATTTCATAGGGAAGTGTCAAGCAATCTTGCATTGCTAATTTTACTATAGAAACTAGGTATATTGTAGCTTTAAATATGTCTAAAAAAGCAGTTTGGATCTAGAATTTCCTAACAGAACTTGGATTAGTACCACAAATAGATAAGCCCATTATCATATTTTGTGACAATTCTAGAGTTGTGTCACAATGCAAGCAACCAAAAAATCATAGAAAGAGCAAACGCATCGAGAGGAAGTATCACTTGATCTGAGAATTCAACTAAAAATGGGAGAAAAATGTTAGTCATATTTCGTCTACAAACAATCTAGCGAATCCCTTTACTAAGCCTTTGACAGAGAAGGTGTTTCGGAGACACCTTGATGTCAAAAGGGTAGGCACATATAGACTTTCATAGTCTTTTAGTGCAACTGAAAATTGTTACAATATATGTCCAAAATGGACTATGTATTTTTATATTAAAACTTATAATAAAATATTTCATTCATTAATAATTTGCACATCAAGATCTAAGTATAACAAATAAATGACTTATGTGTTGGGTCATTCTTCACAGTAAGATATAGGTCATAGACATTTGACGTACAAGAAAAATATTGTTCTTAATCTTTTGATAAAACTAGGCATTTCATCAAGGTAAGATGATTATGTTTTTATTTCTAAATGAAGAATGATTTACCTTTAACCAATGAGTAATTCGCTTATGCCATTAGTATAAGTATTTTTGGAATACATAGAACAAGACCTCTAATAGTAGTTTCGAATAAAGTACTATATTTAAAGAAACCAAACTATTACTGCTACAGTATAAATGAGTACTATAAGACTTGAGTATAAGTTCGTAGTCTAGTGGAATTGGACTTATACGCTTTGATGTATGATGGTGAGGTCTTTATGTGAGATCAAAAACCTTATATGTTGGGTGTATGACTCTAGTTAATAAAGACAGATTAATATAATAAAGTTTTTATACTTCATTTAATGAGGATAAATCACTCCCTTAAGATTGTCCAAGATAATCTTAATAATTCAGGGCCCTAGGAACGTAACTTAGTATTGTAAGCTTTTGAGTAGCTTCCAAAGTTAGGCAGGTACATACTAGAAGTCATGGATTATCGAACTAGATATCTAAAAATAGTAGATGTCTTTAAAAAAGATGTTAGTATATTTTTCCTATTTCAATAATTGGTGTTATGTAGAGGAGTATTTTCATGATTAAACCTATAGGTTGAGGACACTGCATTTACAATAATATTATTGAGGTCAATATTTCTATATGGTAATAAATAAAATATTTAAAATGATAAAAAATACATTTATTTATTAGTAGGGGTATTTTAATCATTTTAGTAACCAAGAATAATATGGTTTTTTATCCCCAGAGTAGCTCAAGTAACCTTAATAACTTATTTACTATGTGCGCTTATAGAATGAAATAAATTTTAGAAGAATTATTCTAAGAGTTCAATAATTATTTATTTAGGCTAAAAAAATATATTAGGTCAATTTAATTAAATTAGTTTCTTAATTAATTACCTTGAAAAAATTTATATTAGGCCCAAGAGGATCGATTACTTGATAAAAAAGTTAAATATAAGTCTTGGACTGATTAGAAAGTTAGACCAGACCCTAGCCCATTAGAGGTAAAAAAGTTGGCAACCAGGGTTTTTAGTGTTAGGTATCTCTCACGCATATCATATATGGCGCAATAAAAAAATAAAAATGTGATACCATTCCAAAATCCATATATGTGTGAAAAACAAGATATAAAGAGAACAAAGGTAACAACTTTTTACCTTTATTTGATCGTCTGAAGAACAAAATTTTTCTTCTTCAAGTCTGAGGCGCGATCCAACAATCTTCTTGATCAAACACCATGAGAGTTGAACGTTCAACTACTATAATCACAGTGTGTGATTATCTCTAATAGAAATCCACGGAGGATGACACTCAAGCACCAAGATGTTTATATGCTAGCATAAACAAGATGGTGGCTAGGGTTAATCCTGTTTTCGGAAAAAGAGAGAGAGGGAGAGAGAATAGAAGGATGTATGTGTACCCTAGGGTTTTTGTGAATCACCCACAAAGTAGGTTTCGTGTATATCTAACATATCACATGAAAAATCACTGAAAACTGAGAATTCTAAAATAGTTAGAATTCGTTAATTGTAATTGGAAACATCAAGTTCTCACAATTACAATTTAGACCATAAATTATAAATAATTATAATTTGTCCACAACAACTTCTCTTTCTCGCAATTAACCCCACTATGTTATCAAATAATATCTTGAGTATATAATCCTTTATTGTGTGTGACATATTAGATTTCCCAGTCAATTGATAGCGAACATGAATTAATCCAAACGTCTTTGAGATTAATAATTCATAATTAATTAGAATTAATCATATTGATTCTAATCAGGATTAGTTTATTAATTCATCAATTAATAAACCCATATTCACATATCATGAGCGGTATCTAACAACACATCATGACCACCTAAGAGTCCAGGAAGTCAAGTAACTTGACATGAAACCTTCAATAACAAACTATAGTGCAATTAACTCATTTCACTATACAATATCTCATTTAGTTTGGAGTACGGAATTAGTGCCAACTCCCTCCAGAATTAATTCTGGTCCGAATACAATAGTACTTGTAGCAGGAACCCACTACTCTAGATGTGTATCAATTAGAACTATTTTCAATACACAATCGCCTTGACCAAGGACTTTTCGAGTAGTAATTTCTACAAGTGGCCGTGAGATATTCGCCCCTACTATTAGGAGTGATGAATCCTTTATTGACCCTCTTAACTACTTCGCTTACCTCACAATGTACTCAATATCCATCCTATAGGCGGCCCTCGATCTGGCTCCAAAGATTGGAATCAAAGCACAAAACTTAGCAAACAAAGTACCTTAGAGATCTCAAATCTAAGGATACTTGCACGTTTGCTATATTGAGACTATATCACTAGCACTAAACAGTTATCCATGGGATTATCTCATAGCTAGGTCATCCAATGAACTTGTTCCATTAACAAGCATCAATGTGTTAACTTTGAGTATCTCAATACTCACGGATATAAAAACCACCGCCTGATCAAACCAAAAAGTCTAACACATGCTCGTCTTAACGTATTAATGATGTCTTGTCTCATTAATACTACGACTATGGACTATTTAAGTACTAACACTATATAGTGTAGTAGGAATCTTATATTATGATTTCTATCATGATTTTCTTAACACAATGTTGTACTAGGGACTTTATCTAACAGTTATTTTACATAAAAGTAAACAAAAGAAACTGTGAGATAAATAATGACTTTTATTAAAATAAAATGTATCATATACAATGTACAAGTGATTGCCTCTAGGGCATAACACTAAAATTTAGAACCTAGGGTAGCCACTTTTTAAAAAGAAAAGAGAGGCAGTAGGTCTGTGGTGTGTAGTGTGGGCACGTAGTAGTTCTGTTTCATGTAAGAAAAACCAGAAATAGTTTTCCTTGTGCCGCCATTCTTTTTTTCTCAGCTCTTCCCATTCTTCCATTGTTTTAATCCTATATTCTATTGCCACCGATAGATAGCCTACACTAGGTTTAAAAATACTCTGGAAGACTGAAGGGTAATTTTGTTATGCTTGTTTAATGCAAAAAACCATATGCTTGGCTGGTATCCCTGCAAGACAAGATTTTGTTACAAATCAAAAGGCTTCGTCAAACCCAACTCCGCTATCAGTAGTTTGTCCTATGCATCATAAAAGTAAGTATGTCGTAGACTATTATTGGAAAATAAATTTTGAAAACCTAGTTTCTACTACGTTTTAAATTTTTTGCGATCCTTCAAAATACACCTGCAACATTTATAGATTTAATGTATCAAATATTTCGACCCTACGTAGAGAAATTCGTAGTAATCTTTATTGACGATATCTTGATCTACTCTAAGAGCCCCAAAGAGCATGCAGAACACTTGAGACTGGTTTTGGAGAAACCAAGGAAACACAAACTCTATGCAAAATTTAACAAGTGCCAGTTTTATTTAGACTCAATTTCATTCTTAGGACATGTGGTGACGAAAGAGGGAATTAGGGTGGATCCCTAAAAGGTAGAGGCCATTGAAAATTGGAAGCAACCTGGGAATGTTACTGCATTAGGAGTTTCTTGAGTTTAGCCGAGTATTATAAGCACTTTATCAAATGATTTTCAATCCTCGTCTCGCCTCTGACTAGGATTTTACAAAAAGATGTACTATTCTTGTTGAACAAAAAATAGGAGAAGAGCTTCCAAGAGCTTAGAGGAGACTTCTGACAGTACCCATGCTGACACTACTAGAAGAGAAAAAGCCATATGCATTATACATAGATACGTCGAAGGAAGGATTAGAAGTAGTTCTGATATAGGAAAATAAGACAGTGGCTTTCGCCTCATAGAAACTCAAACAACATAGGGTGAGCTACCCCATACATGATTTGGAGCTAGCAACCATAGTGTTTTACCTTGAAGAAATAGTGATACTATTTGTATGGTGCAAAATATGAGATATTCACAAACTATATGAGCCTAAAATATTTATTTATACAAAAGGACTTGAATCTAAGGCATAGGAGGCGGATGGAATTTCTTGAAGAATACCGACGCCCGCTCACTTATTATCCGGGGAAAGCAAATGTCATAGTTGATGCATTGAGTAGGAAAGTGAGATTGGCTAGAGTACGAGTACAGGAAGTGCAAGTAATGCAAGAAGCATTACCTTTGTAAGCTCAAGTAGGGGAAGGAAAGATTTGGATAAGGAATTTAACAATGGTCCCAGAATTGAAGCAAGAGATCATGAACACCCAACTGAATAACCAAGATTTTCAAAATTCCAAGAAGAAGAAAATTGGGAAAGGGAGTCAAGATTTTAGATTGAATGAAAAAAGGGTACTATATTTTTTTTGAAAGATTTTGTGTATTGAATGAATAGGACTTGAAAAAGAAGATTTTAGGAGAAGCCCATAAAAACCGATATACTATATATCCGGGTGAGACAAAGATGTACCGAGATATGAAAGGAATGTTTTGGTAGCCTCGGATAAATAAAGATATCGCCCAATATATGTCAATGTGCCTTACCTGTTAGGAGGGAAAAATTGAGTACAAGAAATTAACTAGCTTGTTTTAGCTTTTACCCATTCCACAGTGGAGGTGAGAATGTGTCATAATGGATTTCATCACTAGATTACCTATGAGCAAGAACTACAAGGATGCAGTGTGAGTAGTGGTGGATAGATTGACTAAGACTGCTCATTTTATTCCTGTGAATCTGAGGTATTCTATGAAGAAGTTTTTTCAAGTTCATATCCATGAAGTTGTGAGGCTTCGTGGCATGCCAACAAGGATTGTTTTAGACTGAGACCTAAGGTTCACTTCTAGATTTTGAAGAAAATTCTAAGAATCTTTGGGAACAACACTGAAGTTCATCCATCCATCCATAAACAGATGGACAACCCGAGAGAGTGATACAAATACTAGAAGATATGTTGAGGGCTTGCATACTAGACTTTGGGGATAAGTGGATAGAAAGTATTCCATTCACGCAATTAGCCTATAACAACAGCTACCAAGAATCCATTCGCATGGCACCGTACAAAGAGTTATATGGGCATAAATGTCAATGCTACTATATTAGCCATAGGAAAAGGATGGAGCAACTAACCATAATGGGGAAATAAACATTCAACAAATGGACGAGAAAGTGAAGCTAGTGTGAGAACGGTTGAAGGTGGCACAAAGCTGGCAAAATAGTTATGCCAATAACCAAAGAAAGGAATTAGAGTTTCAAGTGGAAGATCAAGTGTTTTTAAAGCTAACCTCGAGTAGAGAAGTTTTGAAACATAGCGAGGGTGGAAAATTAACCCAAGATATATTGGCTCATTCACATTCCTGAAGAAAATTGGAGCTAGCATATCGGATAGAACTCCCTAATGGATTGTCTAGCATCCACAACATCTTCCATGTTTCTCAACTAAAGAAGTATAGCCCAGATCCCGATCATGTCTTAAACGATGAGCTCTTGCAACTGCGGCCCAATTTAAGCTATGTGGAGAGCCCATGAAATTTTTGGAGCAAAGTGTGAAGGAATTAAGGAACAAAAAGATCTTAAGGTTTAAAGAATTGGGGGAACACTATGGTACTCAAGATGTCACATAGGAGAGTGAAAAATGGTTGAAAAAGAAGTATCTGGAACTGTTCAGAGGTATGACTTAGATTAATTTCGGGGACGAAATTTTTTTAAGAGAAGGAGGATGTAATACCCTACATAATTTCATTTCAAAAATTAGAATATTAATATTCACTCTTTGAATTATTTAGATTTATTACATGATTGATTTATTTAAGTCTTTTGGAATTGTAAACATGTTTAGGGGATAATATGATTTATATGTGTTTATTAAGTAAATATTAGACTTCTATGAGTATTACATAAATTATTATTAAATTAAAGTTGCAAAAGAAATGCTATTTTTAGTTTCTCTAATGAGAAAATTAAATTTTATAATTTTTTCTAAAGCTATTTCAAAGTAATTTCGGTTTTTTACCTATTAGGAATGTAGGTCAACAAAAGACCAATTGATTTTGACTATATGTCAATTATTTGACTAGATTTCAAATTACATTGACCAAGTCAATTAAAATGGATTTTGATCTAGACTAATCAACTTGGACCAAGGCTAAAATAATTTTAACTATTAGTTGAAGTCCAAAAAACTAGTAAACGGTCCACTCTACCCCTATGTGTGCCACCACCTAGAAGGCAAGGTCATTAGATCTTTAGAGTCTTGGTTAATTTTGGTCCTTGAATTACATTTAATCATAGCCTTTCAATTCTTACAAAATTGAAACAGACTCATCTCCACCTTTGGATTAAAAATACCCTAAACAAAACCTAACATTTCCTACATTTCCCCATTCCATTCAGCCACTTCACTTACCAGCCTAAGAACTCATTTCCTCTCCATTCTTCTCATAGCTGCCAACTTCCTTGCAAGAGGAAAACATTTCCTCTTGCATTCTCCAATGTAGTTGAAAGCACCATATCCTCTTCTCATTGGTTTTTTTTTCCTTCTTCAAGTACTCAAAGATTTTAGTTTATTTGGAGTCAAAGGAAGCTCCTATCTACTAGTTTAGAGAGCTTAAACAAAGTCTTCAACAAGGTAAGATCAAGACCCCATATTTTTTTCCTCTTCCTTGATGTGACCAAAATTCACCCAACTTACCCCTATTATGATTTTCCCTTCAAGAAATTCAAGAACCTTTGTCTAGAACATGAAGACAAAAACTTCCTCTTGCTACCTTCTTTGTATTTAAAACAAGTTTTCTTAGAGGTAAAAAAAAATGAACTCTTTTTCTCTTGAAATCATGATAACCGAAACAACTACCTAGACTGGGTAGATTTTTTTGTGACTTCAAGAAGCTGCTTTCTTTTTTATTTTTGTTGGATAAATTTCATGTTTTGAATAAATATATGTATGGCTGTATATGAATGGTTCTGTAGTTGAAAATAGGGAGCTTTTAGTGTTTACATTATGCCTTGTTAAGCCTTGCCAAAACAGAATGCTTTCTGTTAATGTCATGATATTGAAATAATGTTATGTCTAAACTTGAAATTTATGAAGGCCATGCTAGGATTACATTTCCTGAGAATTCTATGATATGTTAGAGTCATTGTAGTATGATTTTTGTATGGAGAAAATGCTAGAAATAAGTTTTTGTGATTTTTGCTCAAAGGGTCTGCACAGTAAAAATAAGATGAAAATGGTGAGATTTTAAACCCCTAAAAATCTCCCTTTCTAGTTGAATTTATTTTGATTTTTATGTTGTACAAACTTCAAGGTACGAAAAAAATTTCAAAATAAGAATCACTGGAAAATCATTTATGAATAGGGAGATATAAATTTTTGAAATTAATTGCGCAAATCTACTTATGTGGGTTACTGTAGCAGCAGACATTTATTCAAAATTTATTTGACCTACTTTTAAGTGGAATCTTTGGAAAAATTTTACATGATAATTTGGATAACATATTGGGATTTCAAACTGGAAAATTTCATGGAAAGATAAAATGTTTACTAGGTTAATTAAATTTATCTTTTGGCCCCTATTTTGAGCCATAAGGCAAAAACACTATTGGATATGGAAACCATTTTTGTTTAGAAATTATGCTATAAATTTTGAGGAAATCTAACTTAAAATGGTTCCATGATGTGTGTATAATGTCTAAAAATGTTATGATGTTCACTTTAATACTTGGGTTGGGTTGCTTCTTTTATTTTAGAACTTTAACTTAGGCATCCCTTATATGAATAAGTTGCTTGTAGAACCCCTAACTCTTGGGAATCTATTTGAGGACATGACTCATCTAGTATGAAGTGGTGATGATTGAATGACTGATTGGCCCTTGAATGTAGAAGAATATATGCTATGTACTTAGAATATTGTAATTGAATTTGTTGAGATTTTGAATTAGTGATTGATTTAGTGAATTAAGGAAGTCATAGTTTAAGATAAGTCACTTTAGTTAAAAAGAGAATTAAGAATTACTCTGTACTTTATTTAAATGCTAGACGTGGTGAGATTTGAGAAGCAAGTTCAAATAAATTGAACTAATTACCACTCTCATTTTGCAAAGGATTAACACAAGTCCTTGCATCTTTATGAAACCCTTTTATATGAATAAATTTTAGGACTTGTAAGTACATGCATTATACCATGGTTAATTCATGCAAGTTATATATTTTTACACATATATCTTTTGCACAATTTTATGAGAAGATTTTTATGACCATGACATATATACTATGATTTGGAATATGAACATGTCATTTTAGAATATACATACATTTGAAAATTATGTCCATTTATAAATATTCATGACATGCTCATACACGATTTGTTTTGATAAAGCATTACTATGGATATTGAATAATGATATGGAGCCATGCAATATAAATCATAAAAAGTATGTGAACATCAATTTATGAATTTTCCATTTGTTAACCCTAAGGACATTCTCCTATATTTTGACTTATGACAAATATTGATGATGACTAACTTATATGATCTATAGATGATGGGACATATTCGACTTTAATTCTTCCGAGGCATACAAATGAGATTGTTAAGCAACTCTTGAACAATGGAATCCAAGAATGGGTGACAAAGTATAGGACTAGCTTAAGAAATTTCATACTAAGAAGCTCTTGAAAAGAATCATAGACTAGAAATCGTTTGTTAAAGTATATTGTATAAATTTCTATATCTTCTTCACTTTATTATTCAATTTATTTCTACCTTGAAGTACACAAACAAAAAGATTTCAAAGTATTAAGTCTTCAGAATTTCGGATTGAGTAATTTGGATGGCTCTGCATCCAAAAGCTTCGTCCAAAACTCTATGAACAGTATCAAAATATTTTTACCTAGAAAAGTGCCATTTTAGATTCACTTTTTTGGACACACTTTCGTCCAATCCTTGAGTCCAAAATTCTGAAAAATCTGACAATGAAAAACTAACTGTTTCTAGCCATTGGTGTCTTATTTTTTGCTTCTATAAATGTTTTCAAAACTTGATTTTAAAGTAGATTTTTGTTCTATCTTTCTTATAAACACTCCTACACTTCAGATTACAAAAATCTCCCTTTTCATAAGTTCTTCAAAGAGAAATCAAATTGCTTCAAAAAGGTAAAAGTTGTTGGTGCTTATTTGTTTGTACATTTACTCAAAGGTGTGAGCTATCTCTATTTCATTCCTATAATCCTTTTTGTATATCAAGGTTGTAGTATAAAACCCATTTAGAGTGAGCCTTGATTTGTAGTTGGTTGAGAGGTTTGGGTAAAACCAAGTGTGGTGATCCTCTTGTATAATTAGTGTAGACAGACAACATTAAACTGACTGAGTTTGTAGAGATCTAATTTGAAATCTTTAAGTGTGAGCTTAAAGTAGTGGACGTAGATCTTTGAGGATCAAACCACTATAAATCTCTTATTCATCTTCCTTGTATTTATTTCTGACAGCTTGCGAATCTCTTTGCACAAAGTTTTCAATCATTCAAAACAAATCTATATGATTTTCACCAACCCATCTTTATTCTTGTATTAATTGCACATCTCTTGTCTCATATCCTTAGGTTCCTAGATGACTTCTTAAATCTACACAAAACTCTTCTTTGGACAACTTCTAAACACCTCGATCTGTAAAACAAAAGGAGCATTTTGAAAATTAGATCTTTTTTTGAAAAGTATTTTAAAATTTGCCAAAAACCTTATTCATCTCCCCCCCCTTCAGGTTTTTCACCATTCATGAAATCATTGCAAAAATCATGGCAAAAAATTTATGTATGATGGCTCCAAATATTAATGATTTTGCAAGGAAATTTTTGAATACTAATTTCTTATGCCTTGAATAAATTTTTATAATGGATATAGGATTTGTGTTTTGGTATTTTGGGGAAAACAATATCGTTTTGGAAATTAAGTTGGGTGGAAAATTGAAACTATACTTTATGACTAGAACAGATTTTGGGAAAATAAAATTTGAGTATTCCAAATCAAAATAGTAATTTTTCTTGAACCATTTGAGTTAATTAGATATTGAGTACTTTAATAGGCAAGACTCTAACTTTTATTATATTAGGAAAGATTTTTGATAAATTAGTCATCTTCGAAAGTCTGTCTTTTTCCAAACAGGTGACAATTCTAAATGGCTGAGCTAAGTCCTGAGGTAATCACATGATTTTCAAGGATAAAATCGGAGGATGGACATAGGACATCTACTTGATGGATAAGACAAGAGAAAAGTTTGGGGGATTCTCTTGGATAGGAATGTACATCCTACATGATAATTTAGCATTGTATATACCTTATTCATATAGGATGTCTCATGATAATATTTTTATGGTACAGTATCTTAGAGATAAGGTTATCGTAAAATGGGTTCAAGATTTTTGAATAAATGAATAGTGTAACATCTTGTCCTAAGCCATCCAAAAATAGGAAAATTTTACTATTTTTATGATATTTTGAGAATTTTATAAATTATTTATAAAGCTATTTTCTTTTATTTTCAAGTAAAGTCATTATTTATGAAAAAATTATTTTACGTGAAATACCATATTTTATGAAGAAATGTTGTATTTTCTATATATTATCTATTATATTATAATTGATGAAGAAATACTATATTTTATCCATATTATATTAATTGTGATACAAATATATAAATATATATATATATATATATAAATAGATATATTATTACTACTCTATTATTATAAAACATATAGATAGCATTATGTTTCGTTAGCTAGCAATTTGGAATTGAATTCATTAGCATTAAATTATTATTATTATTATTATTATTATTATTATTATTATTATTATTATTATTATTATTATTATTATTATTATTATTATTTTACATAAAGCTTCCTACATAAGCTTTTACACAAGCTTATTACATAAGTTTCCTACAAAACTTCTTAAATAAGCTTTTACTTTTTATGATTTTACAAAGCTTCCTATGTAAGCTTTCATTTAAGCTTCTTAGACAAGCTTCTTACGTACATAAACTTTTACTTTCTATTTTACAAAGCTTCCTTCATAAGCTTTCATACATGCTTCTTAGATAAGCTTTTACAAAGCTTCCACCATAAGCTTTCTTCTTAGCTTCCTATACAAGCCTTCTAACACCTATAAATAGGGGAGAACAAGACTTGGAGCAAGAAGAGAGAGAGAAGGACAAAAATGAGAAGGAGAAAAAAGGGGAGAGAAGGAAAGAAAGGAAAAGAAAGAAGAAGAAAAATTAGAAGTAGTGATTTGATAAGCTTGATTTGAGGAAAAATAGCTCGAAAACAAGGTGAGTTCCCATTTATTTGACAAAATCATTTTTGGCAAGTGATTTTCTAAAATATGTGAAAATAACTATTTTTTTTATCATGGATATTGTGTGTTCCACTAGATTTATTCTCATTGTGATAAATTAAAGGCAATAGGATTATAAATCCTATGCGGGTCATTGTGACCATTAACGGTGATAGGATTGAAAATCCTATGCGAGCTATTGTGGCAGAAATTTATGAGACTAGTAATCTTTGTGTGGAACCATTAATATCCATGTGAGAAAAATATTTGTTGAGCATCAATATCAATTATGAGATCTCATGTATTGTTTACAAGTTATATTGTTGAGAATATACTACAAAATTGTTTTATCTGAAAATCACGAACACACACGAGACTCACTGAGTGTTTTTGCACTCACACGTTTTCCTATATATTTTTTGGCTCCATTGAACAAGATGGTTCATAGAGTGTGTAGTGGAAGAATGATGGAGAAGAAGTTATTATTGGTTTGTATTGATAAGGATATATTGTAAAAGACTTGACATGTAATTTCAAGTTTTCGTAAAATGAATTTCATGTTCATTTAAGGTTTTAGAATATTTTCATTGTGTATTAATTTAGTAATTGTTATAAAGACCCCTTGTTTGAGAGATCAGACGGGGCAACATTTCAGGAAGTCAAGGCCTACTACGATATGGAATATGCGGGGTGTTACAGTTGGTATCAGAGCTAAAGTTGGCGATTAATGGATATAGTTGTTACAGTTGATATCAGAGTAAAAGGTTGAGATTTTGGATGAATATCTTTGGGAGATATTGACTTGAGTTACAAATGGTATCAAAGATTAGATTGAAACTTCGAGGGTTTAGATTATGATTTTGGGAGATATTGACCCTGTGATTGTCTTGTGGCTGTAGATGTGGTTGTAGGAAATGATTGAGATGAGAGAAGTGCTTATAATGGTTTTGGAGACATTATTAATTAGTGGTAGGAATGATATTGGAGATATAAGTATTTTCAAATTTCGAGGACGAACCCGCCCTGAGCCGTCAAAAAATAGGAAGATTTTACTATTTTTGTGATATTTTGAGAATTTTATTGAATTTTATAAATTATTTATAAATCTATTTTTCTTTTATTTTCAAGAAAAGTCATTATTTATAAAATAATTATTTTATGTGAAATATCATATTTTATGAAGAAATATTGTATGTTCTATATATTATCTATTATATTGTAATTGATGAAGAAATAATCTATTTTATCCATATTATATTAATTGTGATACATATATATATATATATATATATATATATATATATTACTACTCTATTATTATAGAATATATAGATAGCATTATGTTTCGTTAGCTAGCAATTTGGAATTGAATTCATTATTATTATTATTATTATTATTATTATTATTATTATTATTATTATTATTACATAAAGCTTCCTACATAAGCTTTTACACAACCTTATTACATAAGTTTCCTACAATGCTTCTCAAATAAGCTTTTACTTTTTATGATTTTACAAAGCTTCCTATGTATGCTTTCATATAAGCTTCTTACATAAGCTTTTACCTTCTGCTTTACAAAACTTCCTTCATAAGTTTTCATACAAGCTTCTTAGATAAGCTTTTACAAAGTTTCCAGCATAAGCCTTCTTCTTAGCTTCCTATACAAGCCTTCTAACACCTATAAATAAGGGAGAGGGAGGAGAACAAGACTTGGAGCAAGAAGAGAGAGAGAAGGACGAAAATGAGAGGGAGAAAGAGGGGGAGAGAAGGAAATGAAGGAAAAGAAAGAAGAAGAAAAATTAGAAGTAGTGATTTAATAATCTTGATTTGAGGAAAAATAGCTCGAAAACAAGATGAGTTCCCATTTATTTTACAAAATCGTTTTTGGTAAGTGATTTTTTGAAATATGTGAAAATGAGTATTTTATGATCATGAATATTATGTGTTCCACTATATTTACTCTCATTGTGATAAATTAAAGGCAATAGGATTATAAATCTTATGCAAGTCATTGTGACCATTAACAGCAACAGGATTGAAAATCCTATACAAGCCATTGTGGTAGAAATTTATGAGACTAGTAATCTTTGTGTGGAATCATTAATATCTATGTGAGAAAAATATTTGTTGAGCATCAATATCAATTATGAGATCTCATGTGTTGTTTACAAGTTGTATTATTGAGAATATACTATGAAATTGTTTTATCTGAAAATCACGAGCATACACGGGACTCACTGAGTGTTTTAGCACTCACAGTTTTCCATATATTTTAGGCTGAATTGTACAAGCTAGTGATCAGAGTGCGCAACAGAAGCGTGATGATGAAGTGATTATTATTTTGTATTGTTGGAGATATATTGTACCTACTTGAGTTGTACTTTCAAACTGATGATCAATTGAATAATATTCAAGGTTTTAGAATAATTCCACTATATTAAGTTTATTAATTTGTTATAAAAACCTCTTGTCTGGGAGATCAGACGGGGGGCGACATCCTACAAAAGCAAGGCCCACTACGATATGGATATGTGGGGCATTACAAATAGTGCTCCAAAATGTGTTGCAAATAATTTGCCTAGCAAAAATTTATTTATACATTGTACTAAAATAGTACTTGCCAAATTTTTTCAAAAATAATATTTTACTATGATAATGTATAAAAGCATGCAAAATTAGATTATATTCGTTCAAATCATTTTCACTCATGCATCATGATATTGATTTTATAAATTATAACACAAGCACACTATCAACTTATTGAGATCATTTATAATCTCACATAATTTTCGCTTAACCATGTTTTCAAGATGTTTTTAGGATTAGATGTGTTGGAAGACTAAAAGATATTTTAGAACTTTATCCGTTGGTATTGAACTATAATCCTGAAAACAATTATGTCACTTTTTAAATTTTCAAATATTAGAACCTTGTTTTGAAATTTGAAATTGATCGAATGTAATACACTAAGATTCTAGATTTAAAACTTTAATTTTAGTATTTATCTATAATGTCTTTTGGCAAAATTCCCAATTTAGTCCCTGTACTATTTTAGATTGACACGGTTCGTCCCTAAACTTTATTTTTAACTTTTTAAATCCTCTATCAATATTCTGGAGACACACATGGTCCTTGCGTATAAAATTCTGTCAGTCAACTTAAGTCAACGTCCATTTGTTGACTTTGACACAATTCATTAAGGGCATTTTTGGTACTTAATGTCATCCCAAATTAAAAAAAAAATCATATATGTGTCTCCCTTCCCTCCCAGGTATTTTTTGTTATGCCCACTCGACGGTAGTCTCCCATTCCTGGCAGTCAACTTGCTCAGAACCCCAGATATGGCAAAATCAAATAGCCAAGGCCCTCGTAGAATGATCCATGGTGCAATTGAAGGGCAAGATGAAACAGGATCTGAATATGCAACTTCAAGGTTCAAGGAGGTACATTCTAAATTTGACTAGAACCCTCCATCAGAATGCTTATGTGGGGTTGCAACAATCATCTGGACTTCGTGGATTGATCAGAACCCAGGAAGGCGATTTGTAACAAGGATGGCTAGAGGATGCGGCAAAGATGTGAAGATAGTGAACTAGGTCAGAAGGCAAGGCGGAACTCAAGTAGAGATGACATTTTGCAAGGGATGCTAGGCTTGGAGATGGTTCAACACTTCATCGAGTAAGACTAATTCATAATTTTTTCAGGCAACCTTGAATTTGAAGATGGTGGAATGCATTGTACCGTCTGTAATGGGATGTGTGAATTTTGCAGAATAATGTGGTGAGGGCGTGCTGAAGAGAAGAGAAGTGCATATGCCCTTGTTGATTCATTGTGATTTCACATTTATACATGTAACAATAAATAAAAAGTGTTGGATTGGATAAAGAAGAGGAAACAAATTCTCTCGAAAAAATATGTTGTTGTCCCAATTGTACTACGATAATATAGTTGGGTTTTATTTTTTATTTTTCAATCGTTACTACAAACCCTCAATCATTCTGTTTTAATGGTATTATCCTTCTTGGTTAACTCGTAGGTCTCACTGGAATTTGTTGATATTATGCAATTTTGATGAGGAACCATAGTCCGAAAGTCCATGCATACTGTTATTGGACTTTCTTTAATCAGCAAAGCAGAGATATGAGCCTAAGATAAGAAAGTAGGTTATATTCTTACTTTTATTCTATTGGATTTATCTTTAGAAAGCAATGCTTCAAGTGTTGTAATTTTGTGAAAATGTATCTATGATTTTTACATTATAGTCTTTACAATTTGAACAAATTAGATGTGTAATCGAGGAATAAAAGGAGTTAATGTTGTACACATTTTTATATTAGACATACTCAAAGCAATTGGGAGGCCTGTTGATAGAGAAACACCCAAAAACAAAATCCCTTTTTTGATGCCACAGGCAAGTCATACTTTATCTAATATACATAGGAATCTTTTCCTTTTTTTGTAGCTTGAAAGTTGGGAATTATTAGCTTGTGAATTTATTATCTGGTTCCGCAGTAGCAAAATGGGGAAGACTATGGAAGACAGGTTTTATTTTATGCTTATTTATTTATGAAGAATGCCCTTTACTCTTTCAGCATCTCTAATGACTACCCCTACTTTGTAAGTCATTTAGGTATGATATTCTTTTTATTTTTTCTATTTCTTTTTTTATTGATGTTCTAGCTTGATAATACCTTCATGTTCTGTCCACTTATATACTTTAGTTCAACTCATTATAGATGAGGGAGGATTGATTTACCATACACGATTTGGTTTCATTTAAGTATAGTCTAGCATCAAACAACAAAAGGGAATGTTCAGTGAGTATTTATGCAATATGTCACCTACAAGATCAAATAACATTGTAGAATATCAAGAATCAGGGGAAAAAAAAAGAAAAGAAAAGAAAACTCAATATCAGAATATAGGTGATGAAGATACATCATTATTTGGTTCATCAGTTGTGATGGAGTCATGCTGAAAATCCACATGAACAAAACTTGCAGTAAACAAGTGACAATCCCATAGAGATAGAGGCCAAGCAAATATTTGATATAATTGCTTCTACCATTTCAGCTATAGATAATATTGAAGAGGTGAATAGACCTAATAAAGGAGGTGACAATGATAATATACATACCCAAGAAATGGGTGATCATGTTGCTATTTACCTTGGAACAATAGATGCACTTCACAAGGACATTATGGATGTTAAAAGTTAGACAATTCAAGAAACTGCAGAAAACTACCAAATCACAAAAAAAATTAGTCAAAATGTGAAGGATGATGAACCGTAAGAAAGTGCCTTGGAGTGTAATATCGATGCCTTAATGTCCACCAACAGGAAGGCAGAATTGGAGTGGAATACATTTGATCTAGAAGATGGGTAGTCAAACACAAATGATAGTGATGAGAACCAGTATATGGAAAGTTTAGAAGGTGAGATTTTTTAGGACTCTAACTACCAAGTCGCTAATGATAAGATATTTGAAGAAGTTGTGGATTAAACTATTGAAGAATTTGATTCATTAGTGGATAGTGCAACCAAGCATTTGAGGATGACTGCACCTAGTGATGGCAAAGCTATTGAGAATCAAAGTGACAAAGACACTGACCTGCCAGTAGAAGGCAAGACATTAGATGATCAACTAGTAGAGGATACGCTAAACCCATTTGATCAACAAACGGAGGATACAACTGATGAGAATTCAACCAAGATGAAAAAGAACGTCAAAGATAAGGAGAAGCTACTAAACTCAGAAGGGTCTGCAAGTGTTCAAAGACTAAAAAAAAATATGCCGAGGGGTGTAAAAGGACCACGGATTACGTGGATGTACACCCAGCAATTTGATAATAAGGAAGAACCATTTGCTGATGAAATGAACAAGGAACTTCCTAATGAGTCAAGCTACGATTACTCCGATAATGAATTTAATAAATCACACTCAAACTCCAATGAAGATGATAATAGCAAGAAGAGGCTTAAGAAGAATAAGTGAATCAGGGATTATCTAAAGTTTAACATAGCAATAGATAATGGGAACCCTTAATTTAAGGTGGGCATGTTATTTTGCAGTAAAGATGACTTCAAGACTGCAATCATAAACTATGGCATCAAGCACGGTAGAGAAGTGGCTTTCAAAAAAATGATAAAAAAAAAAAAAAAAGTGTGAGGGCATACTGCAAAGGGGTAGATTGTGGCTAGACGATCTATGGCCATAAGGTAAGAAATATGCCAACATTTCAGATAAGAACATTGTAGAAAAAGCATGATTGTTCTAGATCCCTCAATCACAAACTTGCCAATGCAAAGTACCTTGAACTAAGATATATTAATGTTTTCAAATCTGCAAGTAGGACTAGGATAGAGGAATTCTACGAAAAAGTGCATGAAGAACTTATTGTGAATATTTCCACTAGAAAGGACTATAGGGCTAGGGCAGAGGCAGAGATACTAATTGAAGGTAAATATAAGGATCAATACAAGTTATTGCGGAATTACTGTGAAGAGCTAAAAAGGAGTAATCTAGGGTCAACCGTTTATATTGATATGGAAAAAGATGAGGAAACTAGTGCTGCATACTTTAGAAGAATATATGTTTGTCTGGATGGACTTAGAAAATGATTCTTGGCTGGCTGTAGAAAGGTTCTTGGGTCAGACAGGACATTCTTAAAGGGTCCACGTCCAGGTGTGCTATTCTGCATCAAACTTGTTCTTGTATATAGCTTTGGCACATCTCCAAAATTGATTCTTCAATACCTCTCCTAGATATCCTCGCTTCAAATTATTATGCAAGTGGCGCACACAATGACGATGTTCAACTCTTGGCAGCAACCTTCCAACAGCTTCCAATAACCCCTACAAAGATGGATAAAACATGTCAGAACAATGATTCACAATTTTGCATAAAAATACAAATACCTTTTTGTTGTCTGACATGAAACATCAATCTTCTTACTTGTATATCCAAAGTCTTCTATAAGACCTTCAATAAACCAGGTCCATGTTGCTCAATTTTCTTTTTCAACAATAGCATAAGCATTCCTTGTTCATTTCATCAGCAAATGGTTCATTTCACAATAAGTTCTTCAAAGACTAAAGAAAAATATGCGAAGGGATGTAAAAGGACCACGGATTACATGGATGTACAGCCAGTGATTTGATAATAAGGAATAAGTTCTTCAAAGACTAAAGAAAAATATGCGAAGGGATGTAAAAGGACCACGGATTACATGGATGTACAGCCAGTGATTTGATAATAAGGAAGAACCATTTGCTGATGAAATGAACAAGGAACTTCCTAATGAGTCAAGCTACGATTACTCTGATGATGAATTTTAATACATCACACTCAAGCTCCAATGAAGATGCTAATGGTAAGAAGAGGCTTAAGAAGAATAAGTGAATCAGGGATTATCTAAAGTTTAACATGGCAATAGATAATGGGAACCCTTAATTTGAGGTGGGCATGTTATTTTGCAGTAAAGATGACTTCAAGACTTCAATCATAAACTATGGCATCAAGCACGGTAGAGAAGTGGCTTTCAAAAAAAATGATAAAAAAAAAAAAAAGAGTGAGGGCATACTGCAAAGGGGTAGATTGTGGCTGGACGGTCTATGGCCAGAAGGTAAGAAATATACCAACATTTCAGATAAGAACATTGTAGAAAAAGCATGATTGTTCTAGATCCCTCAATCACAAACTTGCCAATGCAAAGTACCTTGAAGCAAGATATATTAATGTTTTCAAATCTGCAAGCAGAACTAGGATAGAGGAATTCTAAGAAAAAGTGCATGAAGAACTTATTGTGAATATTTCCACTAGAAAGGACTATAGGGCTAGGGCAGAGGCAGAGATACTAATTGAAGGTAAATATAAGGATCAATATAAGTTACTATGGAATTATTGTGAAGAGTTAAAAATGAGTAATCCAGGGTTAACCGTTTACATTGATATGGAAGAAGATGAGGAAACTGGTGCTGCATACTTTAGAAGAATATATGTTTGTCTGGATGGACTTAGAAATGGATTCTTGGCTGACTGTAGAAAGGTTCTTGGGTTGGACAGGACATTCTTAAACGGTCCACATCCAGGTGTGCTATTAACAGCTATAAGTGTGGATCTAAATAATGGCATATATCCTGTTGCTTTTGCTGTTGTTGAAAAAGAAAATCGAGCAACATGGACCTGGTTTATTGAAGGTCTTATAGAAGACTTTGGAATATACAAGTAAGAAGATTGGTGTTTCATGTCAGACAACAAAAGGTATTTGTATTTTTTTGCAAAATTGTGAATCATTGTTCTGACAAGTTTTATCCATCTTTGTAGGGGTTATTGGAAGCCGTTGGAAGGTTGTTGCCAAGAGTTGAACATCGTCATTGTGTGCGCCACTTGCATAATAATTTGAAGCGAGGCTATCCAGGAGAGGCATTAAAGAATCAGCTTTGGAGATATGCCAAAGCTATATACAAGAACAAGTTTGATGCAGAATTGCAAGCCTTAAAGGATCAAGATAATTCTGCCTACAAGTGGCTACTTAGCCATTCATCTCCCAAACATTGGAGTAGATCTCACTTCAAGACAGTGACAAGATGTGACATATTGCTCAACAACTATAGTGAATCATTCAACAAACAAATTCTAAATGTAAGATCCAAGCCTATCATACATCTGCTTGAAAGAATAAGAGTTTATCTAATGCTACGACACCAAAAGTGGAGGCAGTAGGTCACAAGGTAGAAGGGCAAGATATGCCTATGAATTGCAAGAGGTTAGGGGATTTGAAAGAGACATTTGGCCATTGCATCGCTTCCTATGTTGATGGCAACAAATTCCAAGTATTGCAAGGAAATAGTGAGTAAGTCATAATGGATACTGAGATGAGGACCTGCTCATGTAGAAAAAAGGAGCTCTCAGGCATACCATGTGCTCATGTTATATGATGGCAACAAATTCCAAGTATTGCAAGGAAATAGTGAGCTGGTCATAATGGATACTGAGATGAGGACCTGCTCATGTAGAAAATAGGAGCTCTCAGGTATACCATGTGCTCATGTTATAACTGCTCTAGGGTATATAGGAGGAAACCCTGAAGACTTTATGAGTCAATGTTATAGCCTTCAAGTATTTGACAGGGACTACTAGGCCTAATAATTGAAGTCTAAAAGAACTCCACTGCTGCCACCTGAGAATATCAAGCTTCCTGGAAGGCCCAAGGGTAAAACAAGGCTTGAAATTGGTGAGAAGACATTCAAGATAAATTCAAATGGTACAGAAAATATGAGGATTGGCTTTAATAATAAGTGTAGAAAATGTGGGTAGATTGGCCACAATATCAGGAAGTTCCCACAGAATATTTCAACACAGGTTAATATTTGTGAACTAACTAATGAAACTGTTGATTCTGATGGCCAAAGTGCACCTCTTGAAATTGTACATTATGATGGGTGTAACCTAAACAAATGTGGCCAACTTAGTCATAATAGAAGGTCTTGTCAAGTTCTTTCTTTTGAAAATTCAAATAAAACTGGTGAAATAGGCACAACAACAACTAAGGCATTGTCTCAAAGTAAACTAGCAAATTTTATTTAAAAAAGAAAAACTAGTTGGGCAATATGACCAACTAGATACCCAAAATGGAGCAAGTAGTGCTCATGGATCAGCCAAGTCAGCTGAAGCTGATATTGGATCTGATACTAGTGCCTACCTACCACAAGTGGCTACTAATGTAGACATGCCAATGATTGTATTTGGTTGAGTTTTATGGGATTGTATTTTGGTTGTTTTTCTTGAGCAGCAATTTGGTGGAATGATGAATTATTTTGTGTAGAATGTTTAAAAATAGATATCCATATTTAGCAGTTGGATTCAAGCATTTATAGTTGTGTACTTGTTATTTTGGATATTGTGATGAAGTGGCATAAGTTGTACCAAGTGACAAGTGTTTTGTAAGTTCATTTGCTATTGTAATGGTGTGCACTTGGTTATTTTGTGTACTTGATGGGTGTTGACTGAATTTAACAGGAAGAAATTGTTGCATTTTATATTGTTGCTTCTGTTATATTGATGGCTATGGTTGCTTCTATTGTTAATGACATTGATGGGCATAATATTATTTTGGTTTCTTCTACATGCTTCTAATGCAATCCCTCTAATTCCTTCATGCTTCTATTGCAAATGCCTCCAAAATAGAGTAGCATGCAGTGGATAAACACAGAGGTTATTTTCTGTGGATTTACTCCTTGTAGCATATTTAACCTAGGCCATAAACAAATTTTGTGGATGTTCTCCTTGTAGCCAAAGAGGATTTAAACCAACTCACAAAATGTTGTTGATGTGCTCCTTGATGCACATTTAACCAAGACCACAAACAAATTCTCTATTGCTTCAAAATAGAAAACACTAGCAGGTGAGATGACTGCTTCTTTTAAGAGACAGATTTTGGGAATGAACCCATAATCCTAGACTCCCCTGAATGAGACTACTTGGATAAACATAGAGGTAATTTTCTATTTGTGTAAGGCACCTACAAAAAGACCATCAATTGCAACCAACCAGTAAATTGCTACAACCTTCGTCTAATTCATACACATCATGCCTACATCCATTATACATTAACAAGAAAACAAAGGCATTTTTCTCCACTAATACATTAAAGAGTCACCAAACATCAACTAAATTGTCTACATGTTCAAAATGAGCACGATGTATTGACAAACCAACAAGAGTTCTAAATTGCGTAGGAACCTATCTACTTCCTCAGCAACAAGACGATTATTACGAACCAAGAAAATGTCAACACAATCCTACAGGTTGTCCTTCATCTCTCGAATATGGCCCTTTCTGCTCCCCTATATGCTTCCATCTTCCTTATCCTTCTTAGTAAATCTGGTATGATAGCCGTCAATCTTTCGTACGTTTCAATATTAACCCACCGCAATAATTGACAACGTAGTCCACCCTACCAAAAGAAAAAAAAAAGTGCAAATCTCAGCTACTTTTCATATGGCCACTTTGAAGCATCGAATAATCTTGGGTTCTGATCACTACACGAAGTCCGAATGATTGTTGCAGCCTTGCATGAGCATTCCCATGGAGGGTTCCGATCAAATTTGGACTGCACGTCCTTGAACCTTGAATTGAATATTCAAATCCTCTTTCGTCTTCCACTTCAACTGCACCATGGATCATTCTGCTAAGGCCTTAGCTATTTGATTTTGCCATATCTGGGGTTCTAAGCAAGTCGACTGCCGGGAAAGGGAGACAACCATCTAGTGGGCATAACAAAAAATGCCAGGGAGACACATATATGAAATTTCTTTTTTTTTTTTTCTTAATTTAGGATGACGTTAAATACCAAAAAATACCCTTAATGAATTTGGTCAAAGTCAACAAATGAAGTTAACTTAAATTGACTGACAAAATTCTACACGAAAAGATCAAGTATATCTCTAAAAAATTAATGACTTAAAAAGTTAAAAATAAAGTTCAAAGATCAACCCTATCAATCTAAAAAAGTTCAGGGACTGAATTGAAAATTTTGCCACGTCTTTTTTTTTTAGTTGAATATTTATCTATAATGTTTATTTAATTATTTATGTACCGTGTTGAAATTTCTCTTGATCTAAAAGATGGAACGATATCTCAACCCGTATGGGTTAGACACATAGTGGGGTGTTATAGTTACTATTAGGCAAATGAAAACAATCAAGAGAAACAAGCTAATGCCCGCAGAAGAAGACAAGGGGGCTCGACTCATGTCAAAGCAGCGCGGTTTCTAGGCCAAAACCAACAGAAACCCTAGCTTCGGGGGCAAACTTAGCAAAATCTATGTTAAGAGGAAGGCAAAGCTGCAGAATTGATTGGTAGAAGTATAAAAGATATAAATTGTATCTTACACAGCTTGAAAAAGAGAATTACAAAGAAGTTAAACCTAGAATACAACTAATTAGGATTCTCCTCCTCCATGAAAAGAGCTACTAATTGAAGGGGAAAAAGAAAAAAAAAAGTCAAGATTCTAACCAACAAGCAAACATCAAAATAATTGAATATGAATCCTAAAATAAAATTAATTCTAGAAGAACCTGGACAGGCACCGTCCTCACGGTATCCTGCATTACATACCATGCATGTGTTTGATGAAGTTGTCCAATTCTGATAAACACATAGTTCTTTGGACCAAATCGCATGGTTGTTGGAAAACAAAGAATGAAAATTGATGTTGATCAGGATCGTTTTGTGGCTTTGCAATATCAACCAATCGCATGAATCCTTCTCTTTCGTAAAAGGGAATTGCATTCTGACCTGCAACAGCAAGTCCTCTATCCCAGGCTGAATTCAGTACCTGATACAATGAGAAAAAACATTTAGGATTCTTAGGATACTGAGTGCTTAAGCAACTTTTTGAGAAATGTCATGAAGGGCGATTCCATTAAAACCAGTTTGCTTATATTTCTCAAGAACAGCTATCCAACATTGTCGAAGTTAAGGAGAAGCCTGAGAAATGAAAGGAGGCATGACCTGCCAGCTCAAGGCCTCCGGATCTGCTGATGCTTCATCAATTTCATGACATGAAAATTGCATCCCAGGACAGACAAACTTCAACACCACCGAGTGCTTTTTAAGGACTTCAAAAATTGGAGAATATCCATCTTGGTTTGTTGGGTTATAATATCCACTTGTGAGTTCTGCAGCATGGCTTGTGGTCTTATACCACCAATAAACTGATGGAATCTGCAGAAAAAGTTGAGCTCATTTTCCAAGGACTTCTTAACTAGAGACAAACTGTTGTCCATGATGTAACAGCTCAACATTACAAATAGTTAGCAAAGATATAAGAAAGCCCTAATTAGCAGAATTCAATTTTTCAAAATCCCTCCAGATTTTAGATATGGAATTCTTCTGTCGAACCTTTTAACTGCCTAGCATGTGCAAGTGCAGATTCCCTTATGGTTTGTAGGATAACTCAATAATTTGTTGGCCCCCAACCCCCACAAACAAACCCAAAAAAAAAAAAAAAAAGAGAGAGAGAGAAGTTTCTTATATTGCCTGAACTACACGGACATGTCACCGGAGTACTTTTTTTTTTTTCTGCCTCTAGTAAAATACAAATCTGCTATTCAAAGTATTACATCCATCTCCAAGCAGTTTATATGAATCCATGATCCTGAATTTTTCCTATTTTTCTCTCCATAATTCTAAATTACTCTTTGAATTTGGTTGCCCCAATTCTACAAAGAAAAAACTCATGTCCATGCATTTGCTATCACTGACAGACTCCTGTACAGCTAAGTATCTATTTTCATTCTCATTTGACAATTTCACAAACTCAGATTCCAATGCCTTCCCAACTGCTTTATGATGGGCTAATTCTGAAAACTTTATATTAAGTTGTGAATGAGGTCAGCCGCAGCAGGATGCTGTGACAGTGCTAGGGAAGAAGTTTTTAAGCTCCCTTAGTGGTGGTACAGCTGCAAAGAGAAACACGAATTGCCAGGCAGCATTTAATAAACGACATGCAAAGGGGGAGGGAGATTTCTGATTAACAATAGAGTTTTAAAGAAGAGCAATACTCAAAATAAAATAAATAAATAAGAGGGAAAAAAGAGGAAGGAAAGTATATAGAAGTTAAAAAATTCCATATAATGGTACTTTTATCATACGGTTCACCTGTATTTGCCTTAAAAAACATACCCACTGATACTATGTATAAGAACAGGACAAGATTTGGAGTTCATTAAGCAATCACTGAAAAATAAATAAATAAATAACCTCTGATACTATGTACAAGAACAAAACAAGATTTGGAGGTCACTAAGCAATCAGTGAAGTCCAAAGTTGACAAAGTGTCTCTACAGCACCAATTAACTGCTATACTTGAACCTACAAGCACTCACTAGAAACCTTAGATGAAGGAAAAAGAACACTCAATACAAAGAACTCTAGTAAACATGATGTTGGAAGATTAGGAGTTTTAGGAGTAATTCTCTGTAATTAAATATAGTGTAGCTGTAAATAAGTCGATTATAGCTGTAAATAGGTCAATCAGAGCAATCATAGGGACTATAACTATTCTCTTCATTAGAGAGACTAGCGACCATATATGTACCTCAGAAAGGATCTTTAAAACCCCAGTCCAATCTATTCTGTCTTTTTTGTTATCATAGCAGAGAACAAATTCCTAGGGATTGAATCTATCCTCTTGTCCCTAACATGTTAGAAATTACATCTGCTAACACTCCTTCATTTCAAGCCAAAACCAAAATCACCAAAAACCCTTCTGAAAGCCATACGATCCAGATAACTATGATCAAGCTGAACGATAATAATTTTCTTCGTTGGTCTCAATCAGTCCGGACGTATATTAGAGGGAGAGGCAAAATTGGCTGTCTCACAGAAGAGACAGTTAAACCTGATGTAACAGATCCTGCCTATACCATTTGTGATGCTGAAAATTCCATGACTGACGAGATTGGCGTGAATTATACATGCTACTCTACTGCCAAGGATCTGTGAGGCAATTTTTCTCAAATGTACTCTGATCTTGGGAATCAATCCCAAGTATATGAGTTAACCCTACGACTTGTTGAAATTCACCAAGGTGAGGATTCTGTTACTAAATACTTTAATTCTTCGAAAAGAATTTCGCAAGATATTGGCCTTTTCAATGACTACGAATGGAAATCATTGAAGGACTACAACCACTACAAGAAAATGTTGGATGTTAGTTGTCTTTTTAAGTTTCTTGCAAGCTCGAATGTTGAATTTGATAAGTTACATGGTCGCATCATAGGGAGAGATCCATTACCACCAATCAGAAAGGCATTCTCCGAACTACGTCGGCAAGAGACTCGCAGACATGTGATGCTAGGAAGGAAGGACCCTATCTCAGTCGGAATTGCTGAAGCACCTGCCCTAGCAGTTTCCTAAGTCCAAGACAACTTAAGGACACCCGTTCTCACAATTCCCAAGGCCCAGGTCAGTCGTAGAATGCCACAGAATCAACACAATGGAGATAAAAATCACTTGTGCTGAGACTACTGCAAAAAACCACATCATATGAGGGAAACCTGCTACAAACTTCATGGAAAATCACCAACTGGCAAGGCAAACAGATTTGGAGAATGCAACAGTACTGCTGCTCATGACGCTGATTCATCCTCCTTTACTAAAGAACAAATAGACCATCGTCTTAAGTATCTGAAGTCCTATACTTCACCCAGTGTTCCTGTTGGGTCTGTGGCACAATTAGGTAGAAAGTCTTTCGCATTCTCTGTGCTTGCAAAAGCTGGTCCTTGAATTATTGATTTGAGGGCCTCTGATCATATGACAAATTGTTGCTACTTAGTTTGTTCATACACCCCTTGTTCTGTTTTCAAAAATGTCAGATTGCTGATGCTAGTTGTTCACTAATTGCAGGCAAACGACATGTTAAAATTTCAGGAAAAAAATAACTCTTATATCAGTTTTACATGTTCCAAAATTTACCTTCAATCTTCTTTCTGTCAGCAAATTGTTAAAAGATTTTAACTGCTCTATTCTTTTTCTACCCACACATTGTGTTTTCAGGACCAGAGTTCGAGGAAGATGATTGGAACTACTGGAGAAAAATATGGGCTACACTATTTTGATGAAACAGCATTCGGGAATAAACAAGCTCAGGGGCTAGGTAGTACTAACTCTACTTCTGTCTATGATCAAATAACGTTGTGGCATAAGAGATTAGGATGCCTTAATTTTCCATATCTCAAACATTTATTTCCTGGACATTTTAAAGGAATTGATTATTCAGAATTATATTGTGAGCTTAGTCATTTGGCTAAAGAACATCATGTTTCCTTTCTTACAAAACCGTATTTTGCATCCAAACAATTTCATTTGGTTCCTACTAATGTTTGGGGCTCATCTAAAGCCACCACATTTTCTGGCAAAAATGGTTTGTAACTTTTTATTGATAATCATACAAGAGTTTTGTGGGATACCATGTAGGAGAACATACCCACAGATACCATATAGAAGAACAGGACAAGATTTGAAGTTCACTAAGCAATCACTGAAGTCCAAAGTTGACATTGTTTCTACAGCACCAATTCACTGCTATACTTGAACCTACAAGCACGTACTAGAAACCTTAAACGAAGGATAAAAAACACTCAACAGAGAACTCTAGTAAACGTATAAAATCACAAAACTACCATACCAAGGAACAATAAAAACATTACCGAGGACAAGTTCTAGGGGACAGCCACTTGTGACCAGAAACTCTCGTTGACTTCTGTAGATTCTGTAGTGCAATTGCATTATGAAAGGTCTACCATGTAGCCATATCCTTTTAAATCTTCATCCTTATTACTAAGACTTCAGAATTTTGTAGCATTAATTTGCCTACCGGCACTGTTATTTCCTAAAATTTCACTAACCTCCAACAGATCTTCCAAATCATGTTACGCATTGCCAGATGTTCTCTACAGTTGAAATATGTCAGTATATTTGTTAAAATTGTAAGGAACATTTCAAATTTGTCCTTACAAAATCTGCATAAAGTACAATAAGGAAATGAATAGTGCCTCCTTTAGTAAAGCCACAATGTTTTACGCAATTCCAGTGCACACTAGATTTCTATTGCAGACACACAGCAGCTTAAAAAGAATATATCATGTCAGTTTGCACCAGTTCTCGAATACAGAGGTCAAATTGATAAAAGAGAAATCTTATGTAGTATTGCAAAAAAAGAGTTATCTTTTGAAGTCACATTATTCACAAGTTTATTCTCTCTTGCCAAGATGTTACCGCTCCATTTATTGGAGACTTGCCGCCTTACCTAATCACTATAACGTATGTTCATAATATATCATGCTATCGTTGATTCATAATTTGAAAAATCTGAGAAGTAAAGATGGACACCATCAGGAGAAACTATTTGCAGGCTCAATGTGCTTAAGGAAGAAATAAGTTAAGAAAATAATTGGTTAAGGTAACTTGCATATGTAATTTGTGTACCTTAACAACTATCTGTGTTTCCTCAAATGCTAGACTTGCAAGTGAGAGGACATTATCAGCATGATCTATTAAGACCCGAGTATACCAGCGGAGGAAGAAACGTCCATAATAACTATCATAATCACCCCGTTCGCAAAAAAACCCAGTTTCATGTGGCCTAGAGGTATAATAACCTGCATTATCAGGTCCTCTTGCCCAGAAGGAGTGTCCTCGCAAATTTGCAGCCTTTCGGAGATTCTGCAGTGAATATCTATCGTAGCACTGAAATAAAACAGAAGCCCTATTAAGGATATTTAGATAACAGAAGCACAAAAACTTATTCTGATCCAGATCCAGAGATCATTTGTGTGATGCCAACCAGGATAACCATAACAAATAACAATAGGCAGCAACTGCAGACACCATGGACTGAAACAACCCAGCATGTTGCTTGTGCACCCACTCAGAATTTTTAAATCCCAAAACACCCCCACTCAAATCAGAGTAGTCAAATGCACAGGTTAAAACCAATTAGCAGCATAATTTTGTAGCCAAAAGGCCTTCAATACATTATTACCAATAAAACCAAAGAAAAGAAAATAAACATAAAAATTCAACTTACATAAAATCAATGTTTTATGCATGCCCACAATGGACATCTAGACAAACCCATAAACAAAATCAACAAGTATTATGAGCTGTAAATAGTTCAAGGAAAACTAAACCAAAGGTATTGGAAATTTCAGGTCAAGTCTTAAAAGCAATGCAGCATTGCAAGTCAAGTGTTTTGCAATTTTTTAGCTAATTTTTCAGTTCACATTGATCTGCTTCAATCAGGAGTGTCAAGTTATTTTGATCAGATTTAGTACCTGTGTCTTACCCACCTAGACTGATTCCTGTTCTGGATGAAAAAGGAATATTGGAATCAGAAAAAATTGGAATTCTTCTCACAGCTATAATTCCACTTCAGAAAAATTTAAATACCATTCTAACTCCCCGTATGACTAAATAATGCATTCTAAAATTTAGTTGCAATGACTGACAGTGGTGGGGGCTACTCACTGTACTGCTATCTCTAACTACTTTTATCACTTATTTTCTATCCAAAACAGTCCCTACCAGCCCAAGTCCATAATGCAACACCAAAAAAACCCATCATTATCAAACCCCAGTCCAGTATCTTCTTGATAACAGTTGTTATTACATTGGAAAGCAGCCACAATATATTTGAGTATGATTTTATCATTTGCGCCCCAATTGACCACCTTTCCAGTTTTTCTTTCTTTATTTTTAAACTGCAGTCAGCCAGACAAGTATTCATGAAATTCACCTCAACAGCTAGAATGACATTAAACAAACCAAATAATTTAAAACTCTGTGCTTCGTAAATCTTTAAACCCTAGAGATAATTAGTCTTTACTTTAAATTGCCCATGAAGCAGAAAGATTTACTTATATTTCTGGCAACAACCCAAACCCATGACAATATATTCCATTATGTACCATTATTCAACAGTCGCTAGGAATGGCACATTCGTGCAGTAATCCAAGAACAGCATAAAACCAAATGTCACCCAACAAGTTATGGGTAAAAAGTTACTCCTATAATAAATTAAGGTCACTAATTCACGTTTAAAGGGAAATCATGGTAAATCCATTTTAAAGTTTAATATGATAATGGCTGGAAAACAAAACATTGTCTCTCTTTAACAGATACCTGAAACTCACCAATACCAGGATAATGCCACCCCATCCTTTCAGAAAAAGAAGGGTACTTTAGCTCCCCAAAAGGCCCAAGTCCAATTTCAACAGCAGAAATGAGACCCTCCCTGAAGAAATCATCAAATTCAGAACGAAAGCTTCTCATGAAATCAAAGTAAACCTGCAATTACAGCAATGTCTATTCAGTACACAATCAGTTAAAAGCATTGAGCTAAGACTCAGAGCAATTTTCTCCTTGCAATATCCACTGTCTACACCAAGGAAAGCCACAGTTTGATTTTAAATGTTAGCCACAAACCCTAATAATGCATTTCATTTTATTTAATTTAGTATGCAGAAACAGAAAGGATCCAGATTCAGAATCAATTTTTGCAAGGAGACATAAAAGCATTCATACAATACTGTTAATTGGCCAACAAAAAGCTAGGATCTTCTGCTACGTATCATCTTTGGTGACATTTCATTCAAGGAAACATTAGCCTTATTCTATTACTTTGAAGTACATTATCAATCATCATTTTACTAATGTAAAGGTAATTTTCATTCTAAGAACTGAATATCCTCTCAATTTGACACCTCTCCTTGTAGAGTTTTATCCATTCGTTTCTTTTGCTCGTCTCAACAATTAGAGTGAGTTCAAATTCCCCCCTAGATTGATAAAAGTTGATGCATGTTTCAGTAGAAAGCACCAAATCTTCTAATCCTTGATGTTTCTTCACTACATTGCTGTATGTAGCTCAACAATCAACAGGAAGTTCTTTACAGTTTGTTTAAAAACAGAACTGTAAAACACTGAATTGCAGTCAGTCTGGAGTCAAGAATCTGGGTGCAGAAATCCTTTCTAAAACACTTGGAGGTGTTACTCAGATACTGAGGTCTACACTTGACAATAATTAAATCCCCCACTGTCCAATATCCTTGATATTAAGCATGCCCATTCAGATCATTGGTTTGAAAACATGCAGTGGAGGGGGTTCGCACTTCAACTGTAATTTTCCAGGAAAGAAAATGAGAAGAGGAAAAACAAACAAACAACATACCATTACATGATAAGACCCACTGTTCTGTGTTGAAGAGTTTCCAAAATTAATACAAATTTAACTAAGTTCTAGAGATGTCACCAGGTTCTTTAATTTATTCCCCATTTAAAATTCAAACTCTAATACTTAGAGGCATCAAAAATGTAAAGTCACACATACTTTGAGCCACTAATAAGGCGGCAATCATTCAAAAACTCAGGGAGTAATAAATAATAGCTAAACACCTCTATTCCAGTTCTTCCTCTCAGTACACGTTCTTTGTCAATACCCCAAGAAAGGCACTCTGGGTTCCTTCTACCTTCACGATCTGTGAAAAAAATGTCCTGATTGTCTTTTCCAATCTCCAAAACCCATTGTGGGAGGGATATGAGAACACCACCTGAATCATTTCCTCCATACTCATGAAATGCAATTACAACCTACATAAAGAAGAAGAGGCATAATTAGAGTTTTTTTTTTTTTTTTTTTTTTTTACTTTAAAGTATTAGCATACTGTTCTTCAAAAATAATTTATTGATCTTGTTAACAAAATAGCTGAAGACATTGAATTTCAGGAGACAATAACACAGATTCACATTGCCTACAAAAGATGGTAATGAAACCCTTAACCATTGCCCACAACTAATACAATTATGTAATTATGGTACATATAAGGCACAAGAACCACGGTTTTAAGTTTAAAAAAATTTACACTGCCCAATTTTAATATACAAGCAAGGAAATCTTCGCCACCTGCAACTTCATCTCAAACTCTCTGATGATGTTAAACAATTCTCGATATCCAGACCATTCATACTTCTGTGGTGTCCACCCTTCAACAATACCCCACCAGCAATCTACAACAACACCATCCACATGTAATGATTTTAAATGCAGTAACTCCTGTCTAACACCTTCGGGATCAACCAATTTGCAGAAACTGTTTACAAGACCAGTCTGCCAGAGATACAGCAATCATATCAAATACTAGACCAAGACTGTATTCTAAGGTGACATAACAGTTCAAATATTTCTGCAGACAAAGAACTGAGAATTGCAATGAAATAAAGTACTAGTTTGTTAACTTGGATGTCTAGAAAAAGATCCGGCCATGATAAACTTCACCACTTACAGCAAGCATTACATAAACTGGGACATATTGAGTTCCGGAAATATCATTTCCATGCTCCCCAGTTTGAACTTCTCGCATAAGCTGCAAGAAAAGCCCTGATTACAAAGAACTCAGAGTATACAGCTACAAGAAAAATGGAAACTTCCCCATGCAGTCCCTGTAGCAAATTCAAGTTTTGCTTGCAATAATCAAGGACCAGTCCAAAATTTTAAAACCGTAATGATAAACTTTAGAAATGACTGTATGGCTGTAAGAATAAGGACATTCTGGTTCACTTAAGGAAAATGAATCCTGAATCATATTTTAAAAAAGAAGAGACACCATAGGTTATCTTAATGTTGTTCTTTCTTTGTAAGTAACAGACCTAAAATAGCACAATACTATTAGTATTGAAGAAGAAATCATATTCAGATCAATCAGAGAATTACGAAATTCCAAAGACACCAGTAGATTCTATCTTTTCAGTTCACTTTATAGACCATGCATCATAAAGGCTGTCACAATCATCTCGGGGGCGGTGGCACAGGGGGTTGTGGGGAGCCATTTTTACTCAAAAGGAAAATATATGATAAAAGGACCTCTTTCCTCAAAAGGAGAAATAAGTGCTTTTCTGGGTTGGGGTTGCCAGAGGGAGGGAGAATAGACTCTTAAACTTCTAGAGTAGATGCAACATTGTAAAAACACAGATGTTACCTGGTCTGCCTCCAAACACTCAGGCGAGTGGAGGGAACTAACAGTTGTGTATTTATCAACCTTCATATCCCTCTCTGCAACAATGACAGAGTCAAGTGACACTGGTGATAAGCTTTCATCAATTCTGAGAACTGATGGCTGACAGTCAATTGATACTTTCATGGAGCAATTTTTCAAAGAACTAGCAGATATTGGGCTTTCAACCGAGCTTACAGGATATGCACCCTGTGTGAATAATATTATAGTAGTAATCAATAAATCATGCAACTACAGAAACTATGGTGAAATGATGTGCAAATAGATTCTACATATTTAAGCCAAGGAGAGAACTTTCAAACTGTAACAAGGCAAAATTGACAAATGTATTGTGACAATTACAGTAACTACACAAATGCATATATATGTTATGAATTATTGGAATCTCCATTAATTAGTGGAGGCTCCACTAATTATGGATTTATGTGAATTATTAGAGAAGATTTTATGGATGTCCACCATTTAGTGGAGACACCACTAATTGAGATTAGTGGAAGATGATGTATGCCATGATGTATTCCACTAATTAGAACTCTATAAATAGAGCTATTCTCTAAGCTTGTAATACATCATTTTGTGAAAGAAAGATTAGTGAAAGAAAGATTAGAGAAAGAATTGTGAGAGAAAGAAAGAGAGAAGTTTGAAGAGAAATTCTTATGCAAAGAATAGTTAGAATTTTCTTAGTGTGTAGTGTGTAGATTTTATTCTAACACTACCCTAATTTTATAACACGTTATCAGCACGAGACTCTACCGAAGTACTGAAGGTTATAATCACGGTGATACTATTGAAGTGTTCTTGAACAAAAGAGGAAGGTAAGTACTTTTTCTATTTGATTTTGTATCCACATGGCAAATCTTACCAAACTCGAGTTCGCAGCTCTTGATATTACTGGGAAAAACTATTTATCTTGGATACTAGATGCTGAAATGCATTTAGCTGCAATGGGTCTGGAAGATACCATTGTAGAAGGAAATCCATCATCATCACAAAATAATGCTAAAGCTATGAGTTTTCTCCGTCATCATCTTCATGATGACTTAAAGGTTGAATACCTTACTGTGAAAAATCCACTTATTTTATGGACTAATTTGAAAGAAAGGTTCGATCACCAAAAGATGGTCGTCCTTCCAAAGGCACGGTATGACTGGATGCATTTGCGATTACAAGATTTTAAATCTGTTAGTGAGTATAATTCTGCTATTTTTAAAATTAGCTCGCAGCTAAAACTGTGTGGAGAAAATATTACTGATGAGGATATGTTAGAAAAAACTTTTTCTACTTTTCATGCCTCGAATGTGCTCCTGCAGCAGCAATATCGAGAAAAGGGATTCAAGAAATATGCAGAATTGATATCTTGTCTTCTCGTAGCTGAGCAAAATAATGAGTTATTAATGAAAAATCATGAAACTCGACCAACAGGTTCTACTCCATTCCCGGAAGTGAATGATGTTAGAACTCGTAATTTTGGCCCTGGAAGAGGTCGTGGTCGTGGATATGGCCGTGGTCGTGGACATATATATAGTCGTGATAAAAATATTCATTATAATCGCAACAGTCAAAATAAAGTTACGAAAAATAATGACAACCACCAGAAGTGGCCAAAAACTAACGTGAAAGGAAAAGGAAATGATGTTCCTAAAAATTACGAAGATAAATGTTATCGTTGTGGCATAAAAGGCCATTGGTCTCGTACTGCAAAACACCTTGTTGATCTGTATCAGGCGTCTATTGAGAAGAAAGGCAAAAATGTTGAAACAAATTTTACTCTACAACATTCTCTTCATGATAATAATGATATCAACCTTGACGATGTTGATGTAACTCATTTAGACGTGGCTAATTTCTTTGAGCATCCTGAAGGAAGAATTGAGCATTTGATTGGTGATGGAAGTGTTCAAAATAATTAAAAGTTTACTTTTAATATATTTCTTTTATATTTTATATTTTTGGCATTGTAATAGTACTTATCGTTTAAGGTTTTTATTGTTTGAGTATTTACATTTATAAATGTTTTGTTATGCCCAGATGGCTATTATTCCGCTTACTAGATACACAAATGGCATTGAAGATATATGCCTAATTGATAGTGGTACAACACACACCATATTGAAAGATAAAAAATATTTCTCTTACCTGCAGATGGGAGAAACAAATGTTAATACTATAGGTGGTAGTGTAAAGTTGATTGAAGGCTCTGGAAGAGCTAATATTGTATTACCCGGAGGAACAAATGTTGTTATTCCTAAAGCGTTATTTTCTTCAAAATCTCGAAGAAATTTATTAAGCTTTAAAGATATTCGCCGAAATGGATATCACATTGAAACAATGGAAGAAAATAGTTTTGAGTATCTCTCAGTATTACTCAAATAATGTCGGTAAGAAATCTTTATTAGAAAAGCTACCATCTCTTTCTTCTCGGCCTATATAGCACAAAAATCCATGCAATTGAAATGCATCATTCAAGAAATCGAAGTTTACCGATCCTCGTTACATTTATCATTTGGCATGACCGTTTGGGTCATCCAGGAGCTATTATGATGCGAAGAATAATTGAAAATACGCATGGTCATCCTTTGAAAAGTCAAAGGATTTTGACATCTGATAAATTTTCATGTGCTGCATGTTCTCAAGGGAAATTGATTATTAAACCATCTCCAACAAAAGTGGAGTTGGAGTCTCCAATATTTTTAGAAAGAATTCATGGTGATATATGTGGACCAATTAATCCGCCATGTGGGCAATTCAGATACTTTATGATTTTAATTGATGCATCGACCCGATGGTCGCATGTTAGTTTATTATCAACTCACAACCTGGCGTTCGCGAGATTGCTTGCCCAAATAATTCGCTTAAGAACGCAATTTTCAGATTATCCGATCAAAAGAATCCGTCTAGATAATGCTGGAGAATATTCCTCCCAAACTTTTGATGCTTATTGCATGTCAATTGGCATTACTATTGAACATCCAGTAGCTCATGTTCATACTTAGAATGGTCTAGCTGAATCATTCATTAAACGGTTACAATTAATTGCTAGACCGTTATTAATGAAAACAAATCTCCCGACAACTGCTTGGGGACATGCTATTTTGCATGTTGCAGTACTTGTACGCCTAAGGCCAACAAGTTATCACAAATTTTCTCCCTTACAATTGGCTTTTGGTTCCGAGCCAAATATAGCTCATTTAAGAATTTTTGGATGTGTTGTATATGTTCCAATTGCACCAAACCAACGTATAAAGATGGGTCCTCAAAGAAGAAAGGGGATCTACGTTGGATATGATTCTCCCTCTATTATCAGGTATGTTGAACCCCTGACAGGAGATGTATTCACAGCAAGATTTGCTGATTGTCATTTTGATGAATCATTATTCCCTAAATTAGGGGGAGAACCAAAACAGCATAAAAAGGATCTGGCTTGGACAATATCATTAAATTATCTTGATCCGTATACAAACGCGTGTGAACTTGAAGTTCAAAAGATAATTCATTTGTAAAGCATTGCAAATCAAATGCCAGACGCTTTTGTTGACTCTAGAAGAGTAACAAAATTGCATATGCCAACTATAAATGCTCATATTCTAATTGAAGTTCCAACAGAACAAAAGATTTTACATATAGCTGCTAAGCCAAAAGCATGCCAGAAGCATGGCCGACCTCTTGGTTCTAAAGATAAAAATCCTCGAAAGAAGAGAGGATTAATGGTCCAGATGATCATATTAAAGCAAAGAATGATAAAGACCAAGAGAAAATTTATGACAAAGAACTAGACATAAATGAAAGTAACACTAAAATTTCTATCCATTATACCACTTCCGGTAGAAATTGGAATCGGATAGAAACAATTATTGATAATATGTTTGCATATAATATCTCTTGATGTTATACAGGATAATGATGATCTTGAACCAATATCAGTTGATGAATGTCGGCATAGAAAAGATTAGCTTCAATGGAAAGATGCGATTCAATCGGAGTTAAATGCACTGACACAACGTGAAGTCTTCGGACCTGCAATCCGAACACCAGAAGGTGTAAAACCTGTTGGCTACAAATGGATATTTGTACGAAAGCGCAATGAAAAGAGTAAAATCGTTCGATATAAAGCGCGATTAGTAGCCCAAGGTTTTTCACAAAGACCAGGTATTGATTATGATGAAACTTATTCTCCTGTTGTTGATGTTATTACACTCCGATATCTTATCAGTTTGGCAGTACATGAAAAGATAGATATGCGCCTATTAGATGTTGTCACTGCTTACTTGTATGAAAATTTAGAAAATGATGTTTACATGAAAATCCCCAAAGGATTTCATATGCTAGAAGCATAAAAACATTATCCTCGTGAAAATTACTCCATCAAGTTGCAGAAATCATTATATGGCCCGAAGCAATCTGGGCGCATGTGGTTCACTCGTCTTAGTGAATATTTATTGAAAGCGAGATTTAAAAATGACCAGGTATGTCCATGTGTTTTTATTAAAAAATCTGGTTCTAAATTTGTGATATTAGCTATATATATTGATGATATTAATCTTATTGGAACTCCTGAAGAGCTCCAAGAAACAATTGATTATTTAAAAGGAGAATTCGAAATCAAGGATTTTGGTAAAACCAAATTTTGCCTTGGTTTACAAATTGAACATCTGGAAAGTGGAACATTTATTCATCAATCAACATATACAGCAAAAGTGCTAAAAAGATTTTACATGAACAAAGCACATCCATTGAGTATTCCAATGATCGTCCGATCATTAAATATGGATAATGATCCTTTCCGACCTCAAGAAAATGATGAAGAACTCATTAGTCCTGAAGTACCATATCTCAGTGCAATTGGTGCATTGATGTATCTTACTAACAATACACGACTTGATATTGCATTTGCTGTCAATTTATTAGCAAGATTTAGTTCTTCACCAACATGACGACATTGGAATGGAATTAAACAAGTCCTTCGATATCTCCAAGCAGCTACTTCTTCAAATTATGCTGAAATTACAGTCATTCATGAAGCAAATAGAGAATGATTCATTATATCCGAGAAAGTTGTGGATTATCATATATCAGAGATATTCCAAATCTTATTTATAAAGATAATGTAGCTGGCATAAGCATAATTACGAGGAGGATATATTAAAGAAGATCGAACACAACATAGGTTACCAAACTCCAGAAGAAAGGTGAAATTGATATGCTACAAATTCGGTCATGAGATAACCTCGCAGATATTTTCACGAAGACTTTACCGACTACAACATTTGAGAAGTTGAGATATAAAATTGGTATGCGTCGGTTTAAAGATTTAAAGGAATCATCTCATCAAGGGGAGTAATAAACAGACATATAGAATAGTGTACTCTTTTTCCTTCACTAGATTTTTTTTTCCCACTGGGTTTTTATCTAGTAAGGTTTTAACGAGGCATATTCTTTATGTAATGGATGGACATCCAAAGGGGAGTGCTATGAATTATTGGAATCTCCATTAATTAGTGGAGGCTCCACTAATTATGGATTTATGTGAATTATTAGAGAAGATTTTATGGATGTCCACCATTTAGTGGAGACACCACTAATTGAGATTAGTGGAAGATGATGTATGCCATGATGTATTCCACTAATTAGAACTCTATAAATAGAGTTATTCTCTAAGCTTGTAATACACCATCATTTTGTGAAAGAAAGATTAGTGAAAGAAAGATTAGAGAAAGAATTGTGAGAGAAAGAAAGAGAGAAGTTTGAAGAGAAATTCTTATGCAAAGAATAGTTAGAATTTTCTTAGTGTGTAGTGTGTAGATTTTATTCTAACACTACCCTAATTTTATAACAATATATATATAATCTGTGAAAGACTTTAGCTAAACAAAGTACCGGTATAGTGAAATTTGCACTCTCTGTGAAGTGTTAGAACCCAAACAATTAGAAGAGATGCCTTACTTGCCACAAGAAATCAACAAAGAAACACTAACTAAATACCAAAAAGAAATCCTTATTACATGAAAGAAATTCCAAGAACACAACCTGATCTGTCACAAGGAAATAAGCCAACAAAGGAATTTACGAAAATAATGCACTCATACACTCCTTCCAGATAAACACATAAGACGCCCTTCAGGAGATGAAAGTTAGTTCCCAATTGGTCAAAGACTTAATAACTCTGGGAATTTTAGTTAAGACTAGAAATGCATTCAAGTTTCAAGCGTACAAAAAAATTACTCCATGCAACAGAAAATTTTCATGCATTTCCATCAAAGTTATCAAGTCTTCTGAAAATATTGAATGCCTTTCTGTAATCAAATACAATATTAAAAATAAATAATAATAAAAAAGTTCCACTGATTGTTTCCAACAGTGACTTGTCATTCTAAGCTCTAAGCATTTCCAAGACTGTCCAAGTCAATTTACTTAAGCAGCATGGAGTTGGACATGAGACTTGATATGACAGGTATACAAATGGTGATTTTCAAAAGGAGAGGAAGTAAAATGTTCTTGACACAAAAGAAATTTAAATTCTTTATCTTACTTAATTAATTGATAATAAATCCCATGTTTACTAATGCATTCTGAGGCCAAAATTATACTTTAGGATAAAAATATGTTTTTACAAGTACTATTTGAAATTGATATGTTATCCTAATCATCTTATCATTTCATGATTAAATCAGCATTTACACAGTTGCAAAATATAATTTCTCTAATTATGTAACATTCTTGATTAATCTTCACCTATATTGACAATCTTTCTTATCATGTGAATTATTTCTGCATGCTTGTCTAATACTTCACGTTATTCTATGGCAAGGTAGTATACATCCCCTTTTTTTTTTTTTTAATAAATGCCATAACCAAAACTAAGCTACTGTTGGACAAATAACTAATAGTACCTAACTTGTGTCTAATATATGGAGTTCTTGGTTTACCATTGTTTTCATGGTCAACAAACTGTCAATGTTGGACATGGCAGACACAGCAAAGCATCTGTCTTGAGTTCAGAGTGTCCATAAGCCAAACTTCACAGGATTTTACTATTCTTACCAGCCATAGTCTGAGCCAAATTGAAAACTTTAGACTTGGGACAGGAGCTTCAGTTTCATGAAAAAGGTATCATAGAACCTATCTCACTCTCAGCATAAGCACACTGAGATTTTGACCAGAAACGCAACTACAAGCCACATTTCAACCTAATGTTAGAAATCATGGACAATAGAGTAATTTCACCCAGCCCTTTGGCTGTGGAGGAGAGGAGTTGTAAGATTGAGGGTAAAAGGGGAGCCTAAGATGTCATTATTGCAGAAACTTTAGATCTCTCCTTTAATAGGAGAATAAATGAGCGAGCACAAATATTTACATACTCAACGGTATACATTTAAGGTGAAACTAGCCAATTGTACCAGATAGGCAGTTTCAGGGAGCCCTTGAAGATAGCCTTGTTGACATTGAAGTTATAAAAGTCCTGACATGCTTTAAAGTCCCCCCCCCCCCCTCTCCCCCCCTCCTGCATCAAATGCTATGACTTGTACCTTAACCCCAATATTTCTAAACATTGTGATACAAACAGCAAAAGGCTAGACAATTCTTTTGCTTTTCTCCCAAAACTGAATTACTTAATTCATCTATTTTGTACGAAATATCTGATAACAACATCATCCGACAACTGATGCAAGGGAGTTGAATTAACACGTTATCCCCTTCACAACAGATTCATCAAAACATGTGCATCAATTATGAATATACCTGCAATTTTTTCTTTTCTCAAGTCAAATTTAGGTTTTACTGCTACTGGTATTACCTGTGTCTTTATTTATTATAAAAACTTCATTTGCTTTTAGTCTAATATCAGTAATCCCACATACATTAAGTATTACAGTAAAAGATGGTTTCCTGACCTTTTCTCCCCTCATTCATTAGTCTAGACATAACTAGATAGGGGCTTTTCCTTCATCTTTACACAATTGCTTATCATTTGCATCAATTCTGTACCATTACTTAAGCTCTTAGTGTGATTCAACATAAATTTATGGAATCCCTATTACAATGGAACAGGTAAATTGGTGCAGTTTATTAATTTTGAAACCTAAACACACTTGCATTAAATTTTGTTTACTTCGAAGTTCAAACAAATCATCTCCATAGTATCCTGTAATCAAATGTGATTGACTTAAGAAGCATTATCAATTTTGATTGGTGCATTTCATCTGTCTTCCTGGACAGACGAAATTACTTAATAAAATCCACAACATATTAAAAGGAGGGGGGGGAAATGAGTAATCAAACAGTAATGCTAATTGCCAATTGAAATTACTTGAGAAGACACATGAAAAGCATTGAAATTACTAGACAAGAAACATGAAAAGTAAGAAGCTTTCTGCTAAACAATGCACTAATAGTCACACACCCCAACCCCCACCCCACCCCACCCCCGACCCCCCCAAAAAAGAAATGCATTAGCATTACAAATGGAGCTACAGAAATTCATGGATCTTAATCTTACTATTAACCATTAAAATTCATGATATACATCACTTACCAAATTATGGGAATTACTAACATTATTAACAGGTGGAGATTGTCTGTAAGTGGTTCCATCAGCTTCAACAACCCAACCAGCTTCACGCGCAAGGGCAGCAAGTACATCATTCATGTCAGCCCGAGCAGGGAGGGGAAAGTTACCGTATTGGCGGAGGCCCGCAAGCATGCGACTGGTGATGGCCCGACGGTGTCTTTCTCTAAGCTTAGTTCGTTCCTTCTCTCTTTCTCTTTCTTTCTTGCCTTTGGAATTACTACTGGTTAGACTAGTGCTACTGCTGGTGGTAGTGGCCATTGTGGCCGCGAAGCCGCGGGGCCGTCTGGTATGGTTTTGTTGAGGTTGCTGGGAATGGGGTTGGGGACACGGGGTAGAACTTGGGGTAGGGGTGGAGTTAGGGTTTAGGCTATGAGGATCCGGATCTTGGTAGGGGAGGTGGTGGTTGTGGCTGTGGGTGGTGGTGGTGGCAGCGGCGGCGGTGGTGGTGGTGGCGGCGGCAGTGTTCATTTCTGCTGCATTTTTGTCTTTCAATTTGCAATCTTGCCTCTCGTTTAGCTCTTCAAATATTTGTTTTCTGTTTTTTTTTTTTTTTAATCTGAGAATTTGTTTTCTTTCTTTCTTTTGCGGCAGGCTCAAGGCAATCATTTGAAGATTATATATAAATATATATATATATCTATCTATTAAGAGAGTATAAAGAATGGGAAATTCTTATATGAATCCGGTGCACAGTCCACTTATGCACCGAATGGGTCCAACTGCACTCAAAGCTTGACACTTGGCCATTTGAAATAAAATAATTGAAATAACTTTTTTTTTCTTTTCAATTTTTTTTTCTTTCACCAACCACAGTTAACCATGGTTGGTGAAAATTTTCCAACATCCCGCCCAAAAATCAATGCTCTGTTTATCTAAAAAATTTGCCATTTTTTTTAGTCTCTCTCTTCTGCCTTGTTCTCTCTCTCTCTCTCTCTTCAGCCAACAATGCCGACCAGCTCTGATTTTCAGCCGATCTCGTCTCTCATTCTCTTCAATCGACCTCGTCTCTCACTCTCTTCAACCTTGTTTGCAGAGGTGATTTGCAGAAGTAAGGGACCACATTTCCTCATCAATTGCAGCAGCATTCACTTAATAATTGTAGCATTAATTTCGGTTTTCTCTATTCAACCCTCCTCTCGGGTCTCATTGTCATGCAGCACCAAGAACAAGGGAGTCCTCGATGTCTTGGTTGCAGTGAAGAATAACCCACATTCCTCTGTTCAATCATTCCAGCATTCTCCTCATCAACATTTTGGTCCACACGCATCTACTCGCCTGGCAGTCTAATTTTGACAAGGTGCAGAACAGGTGTGTTTTCATATGTTTGTAAGTTTGTAATGCCCTTTTAGTTTACTAAATTAAAACCAAGCACAGACAATGGGCATCTTGATTTTCAAATTATGGAGTTTTCTTAGCATGTAATGACACCTATTTTGCAATTTCTGGGTTCGTTCATTATACAATGAATCTGGAAAAACTTGTATTTGGAGACAAATCTTAGAGAACCTGTTGATGCACGTTTGCACAGATTTGACTTCTTTAGTTGAATATTTTGACCGATAATGTATGTTCATATCAGTCTCACTCACAACTTTATTCCCTTAATGAAGCAATCTTGATTTCTAAATCATGGAGTTTTCTTAGCATGTAAAGACTAATTTTAATCATATTTACAAAGTATGAAAAGTTAGCAGTAGATCTAGGCACCGTATTTTTGGATTGAGAGAGTAGTTTATCTTAGCATGCTAATAAACTAACTTATAAGTTTATCATTCAGTAGTCTATGCAAAATCATTATCCCAAACAGTGCAGCATTTTTTCTCATTTTGCTTGCATTTTACCTTTTCAAATCCATTATGATCAAGCTGCTTTATAGCTAAACTCTAAATAAAGGATAAAAAGAACACACTCAAATGAGCAACAAGTTATGGAAAATAATGTAATTAATTACCTAGATAATTCAAGGGAGTCCTAGCTATAAGTACTACTTTAACTTACCTTTTTGAAAAAACACTAGTATAGATTTGATATCAATAACTTTTCCTTTGACACATGGAATGTCAATTTTGGTTTGTAGGATGTCAAGCTGTGCAAATAGTATCTTCATTGATGCTTTAGAAGAAGGCAATGATGAAGAAGTTCAATTCTTGGACCAAACTTATGAAGAAATTCAATCACGACAAGATAACAGTGATAATGATATTCAAATTGTTTCTGTTGGTCAAGCATAAGGAAAAGATGATGGGGAGGATGAAAATCAAGAAGAGTCAATAATTGAGAGATTGGAAAAAAAAATTAATGACTACAATTGTAGATTGCCAACAGAAAGCATATGACTTATACTGTGAGTATTCACATGCATATGGCTTTAGTGTAAGGAAGGGAAAACAGTACTATGTGCAAAGGACAAAAAATATTAGGTCAAAAATCTTTTGTTGTTCAAAACAATGTGTTAAAAAATCTGAAAGTGATGATGGTTCTCACGAAAGGTTAGAAACAAGAACTGCTTGTAAGGCAATGGTGCAGTTTGATGTTAAAAAGGATGATAGTTGGAAGGTTGTTAAACTACACAATGAGCATAACCATGAAATGGCAAAGGCATATGAGATACATTTGTTAAGATCAACCTGTCGTGTATCACAAGCTCAATGAGACACTTTGGAGCAAATGGTCAGTTCCGGAATAAAGACTTCCCAAACATTTTTGTATATGATAAAAGAAGGTGGTGGTGTTGCAAGTGTTGGATTCTTGAAAAAAGATGCATGTAATGAACTTAACAATAGAAGAAACTTCTTGATCGAGAATGGAGATGCTCAAAGTTTAGTCAACCATTTTAAGCATAGATCTAGCACTAAAGGTATGTTTTTTTGGGATGTTAAGTTGGATGATGAAGGGCAGATTCACAATTTCTTTTGGAGGGATGGTAGATGCCAGGTTGATTATGACTTCTTCGGTGATGTTGTAGTCTTTAATGCTACGTATAAAACCAACAAATACAACCTAGTGTGTGCACCATTCATTGGGGTAAATCACCATTGGTAGACTATTGTATTTTCTTGTGCATTTTTATCTGACGAGACTGCTGCATCATTTGAGTGGGCATTTAGATCATTTTTGGAGTCTATGAATAATAAACAGCCAGTGACATTTATGACTGACCAAGATGCAGCAATCATGAAAACTGCTAACATAGTGTTTTTTTGAGAGCCAACATAGATTGTGTCTGTGGCACATTTGTAAAAATGCCCCATCATACCTAGGAGGCCTCAATAGTGATGTAAAGTTTCAGCAAATATTTCATAAGTGCTTGACTGGGTGTGAGACGAAGGAGGAATTTGATAAGACATAGGTTGAAATGATCAATAAGTACAATTTGAGTGGGCATAAATGGCTAGAAGGATTGCATAATCTTCGAGAAATATGGGCTACAGCTCTTACCAATGCATCGTTTAGTGCTGGGTTCAAAAGCACTTCGAGAAGTGAGGGTACGAATAGTGTTTTAAATGGTATTGGTAATAAGACTACTTCCCTTACGAAATTTGTTGTTGAATTTGACCGAAAACTTAGAGAATGGCGCCAAACCGAGGCTCAAGCTGATTTTGTGTGTAAACAAGGGAAACCACCCCTTACTGTAAAAACTAGCCTAATATTGCAACAAGCTGCCTGCTTCTATACTCATAAACTGTACAAGTTGTTCGAGAAAGAGTTTACGGATATTTTGGCATCATCCCATGATGAAGAACCTTGTGGTGAATCCACCTTCAATTTTAGTGTTACTTTGGATACTAAATGGGGACCGAAGACAAACAAAGTACACTTGATACAGCTAGCAATATTGTTGAATGTAGTTGTAAAAAATTTGAATCGTGTGGGATATTATGCATACATGCATTGGTAGCTCTCAAGGCAAAAAAGGTGGCTACTATTCCAGAAAAATACTTGTTGAAAAGGTGGAGTAAAGATGCTAGAAAACGGGTTAATGATGTGGACCAAGTCAGGATATTTAACATGGAGGGTTCAAGTTCGGATATTGTCTATACAAATCAAGCTATGAGATTTGCTTATGATCTTACTTCTAGAAGTCAATCTCACGAGGCAACTAGGCTCATTATGTGGCAAGGACTTGAAAATATAGCCACTACAGTAGAAGTGTATTTCAAAAAAAAATAATGTGATTGATTCACATTCAGGGATTAAAGATCCAACTTGGAATTGTAGCAATGAGGGAAAGGGTGTGGAGGTTGATGAGGCCGCTACTAATATTGTTCAAGATCCAAAAAAAATAAGGACAAAAGGTAGAGAAAGAGGTGAAAGGATAAAGGGCCATTTTGAGAAAAGGCAGAGGAGTAATTCTACTCAAAGAGTAGCATCTTCTCAAGGTTGTAATGATGTGAAAATGCTATTTAATTTTGATAATCAATTCATGTTACAAGCACGTGACATTAACGGTTTTTGGTTATTGCTAACTCAATGTATTGTGTTTTTTGTGTAGGAACGAGGAACAAGCCTGCCATAAAGGAAAGTCAATTATCACAAGTGGGGAATGCAACAAACAGTGCAGCTTGCCCACCTGTGCTGTTGACTCCAACATTGAACAATGAGGTAGTCTTGCACCTTTTTTTAAACTCATGTTTATTGCATAGAAGAGAATTTGCGTTGTTTTCTCTTCTAATAACAAAACTGTTTTCGAATGACTACAAAAGGCAAATTTCCAACATTTACTGTTTCATTGCAAGTGCCTAATATAGATGGTTCATTTCAGTCTTTTACGAGCATGTTACAAGGGATTACTGCTTTCAATAACAATTATGCAATAAGACTTCATTTTGTAAATTAAAGGATTCATTTTCAATAATATAGGTGCTTTCAATAACAATATAGGTGCTTTCAATAACAATTATGCCTAAGATAGTGATTTATTCAAAAATTTCTAACGGTAGGATGATCCATTTGATGATCAAAGTTTTGGGCGTGGCGATGGACAGTGAACAACTCGCCAATCCAGCAGCCAATGGATAGTCTGCTTGTTGATCTTAATGGAGTTTGAATGTGTTTTTGCTTTCTAAATGTATTGACATATACAATTATAAAAGGTGTACAAATAATATTTTATATTCTAGTTACTTGGTGTAGACAAAGAATTTTGGAATAAAATATATTTTCAAGATTAAAAGAAAATTACATATTTTAGTCTTGATTAATTAAAATTAATTCATGAATAAATATAATTGTTCTTGAATTAATTAATATAATTAGGCTATCCTTAAAAGTTCATTAAAAGCCCATTAAATCCAATGAATTATAACATTGGAAAATTAAAATTGGGCCATTATTAATGGTCCATTTTACATTAAATCCAATATATTATGGATTAAATGAAATTGGACTAGGCCCTAAAATTGGACTTTTACAAATCTCATAATCCAAATATAATGTGGATTAAATGAGATTGGGCTAAAATATAAATTAAGCCTATGTCATCTTAAACCCAAGTCCATTAGGGTTTGTTGGGAGGCTCTTCCAAAATCCCACATTGACTATTTATGCTAAAGTCAAGGGATTTTTAGCCTATAAATAGGGTCTTCCTTCAATGGTTCAAGGGACCCGAAGATCCTCAAGTTCAAGCTTCAACAAACAAGAGGCATCGCAAATTCAAGCATTCAAGCTTCATCAAATTCAAGGTTCAGAAGCTTCATCAAATTCAAAGTTCAGAATCGTCATCAAATCAAGGTTCAGAATCTTCTTCAAATTTCAAGACGTTCATCTTGCTCTGCATCAAACAAGTCTCGAAGACTTGGCAATCAAGTGTTCGTCATCAAATCCCGTTCGATCCGAGATCAAGCTCTTCAGCCCTCGAATCAACATTTTTCAAAAAGAGAAGAATCGGAGGATTTATCCTACAATTTAGGACTTCTTCGGAGATTTGTAACCACTTCTCATATTTACTAAATACTTTTTAAATTTCGATATTTTTCTTGTCTTATTTGCAGACTTGAGATTTGTCGTCTACAAATTTCTGGCACGCCCAGTGGGACCATCTCTGCCTCCCATCTTTTCTCTTCAAATCAACACCAAGTTCAAGTACAAGTACAAGTTAACTCAATGGCCCCAAAGAACAGCACAACTGTATCTGCTCGTTCAAAGGCTGTTGATATCATGGAGGCTGCTGCAACTACTGGCAAGGCTCTACAAGCTTCAAGCCAAGGCATGCTGACAAGAAGTAAGGCTCGAACTCTTTCACAAAGGGAGGCTCAAAACTTCAGCATTGTCTCATCGCCTGCAACTGCAAAGTTGAAGCAAGATGCTGCTTCTACAATGCGCAAGATGTTACCTTCATTGAAGAAGACCAATACCTCCAAACAAGCTGACCAAAGTTCAAATACTGGCTCTACGCCTCAATCCCCTCATGGGGACTTCAAATCCAAAGCTTCATCAAATGAAGATTCCATTGCTTCTTCTGTGGCATCGGTTATGATGACGGGCACACAAAATTTGGAAGAGCAACTCGCGCACCTCACGAAGTTGGTGGAGGGACTCGCCAAACGCTCCCACGAGCAAGATCTTACCATCGCGCATCTCATCAATCGCTTTGAGAAGACTGGCGAAACAAGTCAAGCTCCTTTAAAGAGATCTGAAGTGCAAGAGGAAGTGGAAACTTCTAAGAAATCACAGGATATTCAAATATCCTCCGAAGGTATGATTCTTGTGGACTAGCTCAAAGACTTCATCATGGGTACGATTAAGGACAAGTATGAAGGAGGTAGCAAATCCACCTTCATATATGCAAAGCTTTATTCGCAAAAAATTGATGACCTGAGAATGCCAGCTGGATATCAGCCACCAAAGTTCCAACAATTTGATGGTAAAGGAAATCCCAAGCAGCACGTGGCTTACTTCATCGAGACGTGCAACAATGCTGGAACTTATGGGGATCTACTAGTGAAGCAGTTTGTACGATCCCTCAAAGGGAATGCATTTGACTAGTACACTGATCTGGCGCCTGGCTCCATCAACAGTTAGGAGCAACTTGAACAAGAATTTCTCAATAGATTCTACAGTACACGCAGAATCGTCAGTATGGTAGAGCTCACCAACTCTCGTCAATGGAAAGATGAACCAGTGGTGGACTATATCAACAGATGGAGGAATTTGAACCTCAATTGTAGAGATCGTCTAAGTGAATCATCGGCAATTGAGATGTGCATTCAAGGCATGCACCGGGGACTCCAGTATATCCTTAAAAGGATCATGCCAAAGACTTTTGAAGAATTGGCGACTCGCGCTCATGATATGGAATTGAGCATCGTCGCACATGGGGGTAAGGCACCTGTCCAAGACCCCATCAAAAGCAAGGAAAAACAAGATTTTAGAAAAGGGAGCAAACCTTTTTCTAAAACTGAAGCAAAGGAGTCCATGGCCACAGTCGCGGCTCCAATAAAAATTTCTTCGAAGGTGACTCAAAAGGTGACCAAGAAGATGGATCCTCTGCAGGAAAGGAAAAAGGTGACCTTGGAAGAAAGGCAGTCTAAGGAATATCCTGTTCTCGACTCTGATGTTTCTTCAATGTTCAATGAGTTATTAGCTGCTAAAGCTATAGAGTTGCCAGAGGTAAAGCGTCCGAATGAAGTTGGACAAATAAAAGATCCCAACTACTGTAAGTACCATCGGCTAATTGGTCATCCAATTGAGAAATGCTTTGTATTTAAGGACAAGATCATGCAGTTGGTCCATGAAGGACATGTAGTCCTTGAAGAAGACAAAGCATCCGCAAATTTGACAACTGTTGGCGTCCCTTCCGTTGAACTCGATATTTTAGAGGTTAAATTTGGAAGTTTTGATCCTGTCAAGGTTGAAGTTGACAGACAAGTCCTTCCTACCAAAGCATATCAACAAGAAGTTGAAGAACCTTCTGTCCATGGCGAAGATGAAGGCTGGACGCTTGTGACAAGAAGGAAGAAACGCACCAAAGCCTCAAGAGGTGGAGCTTCACTGGTCAGAAGCAGATTCACAAAGAAAAATGTAAAGAAGGTCAAAAGTAAGAAGACCAAATCTGCATCAACAGTAGATGATTCTTTTTGGAAGAGATCTCCGGCGCCTCTCACACTAAAAGATTTCATACCAAGGGAACTTGCTGAAAAGTTCAACATTGTTTCATGCTATGCCATACATGATGAGGAAAGTAAAGAAGACAATGATGAATGTATAAATGAAGGAGACCTGGAGAGAATTGAAGCTTCAGCAGACCTTAGTAGCTATATTGCTGAGATCACATTTACTGACGATGACTTGCTGCTTGGCTCAATGCCTCACAACCGACCATTATTTGGGGCTGGATACGTGCAAGAACAGAGGGTGAATAGGATACTGTTAGACGGAGGATCGGCAGTAAACATCTTACCTCTGCGAACGTTAAGAGAGTTGGGCATTCCTATGGATGAGTTGTCTCAAAGTTACCTTATGATACAAGGCTTCAATCAAGGGGGGACGAGCTAGTGGTACTCTTCGATTGGATATATTGATTGAAGATATGCTTTCAACTGCTCTTTTCCATGTTATTGATGCTAAGACCTCCTACAATATTCTGCTAGAAAGGCCATGGCTCCATGATAACGGTGTAGTGCCATCAACCCTGCATCAATGTTTCAAATTCCGTCGAAATGGCATGGTGAAGAAAATAGATGCGGATGATAAACCATTCACTAAAGCTGAGGCGCATATTGCTGATGCTAAGTACTACCTTAAAAAGGATGGCAAATCAACTAAGATCGATTTATCGGGGGGGAAGGAAGATAAAAAGATTACCTTCTCCAAAGATGTTAAAGCTACAGTACGTGCAAAGAGCTCTACCAAGCAACATGCATGCAATAAGCCACTAGGAGGGCTCACTTTGCCTCTTACAAAGGTTGATTTTGTCAAGTCATCAAATACTCCTATAAAAGGATTTGTTCGACCAAAGAAATAAGCAAAAGTAGAGCATGATGAATTGCCGACCTCACGTACGGAGGAAAGATTTGACCCAAATGTTTATAAACTCCTAGCAAAGGCTAGATATAATTCACAAAGTCAACATTTGTTGGGAAAGCTTCCTGCTGATATCAACAAGGAAAATGGTCAAAGCTCGGGATCTATCCAAAGCATGCCAACAGGAAAAGGGCGTGCTGGCCTGGGTTACAAACAAGCATCTCCCATCAGACTCAAAATTAAAAGGGCCAACGTACAGTATATTACTGTAGAAGATGAGGTGACATCAAAACCGCGATCTATTTTTGGTGGGATAGGGGATACAAATTCACGTCCATCTGTCTTCACTAGATTAGGCCCAAAGAAAAGAAGAAAATCTGTTTTCAAGAGGTTTGGTGTCACAATCACTTCAAAGGCGAGACATTCCAGCAAAGTCTCCTCCAAGGCAAGAATGGTGGTGAATTGCAATGGAATCTTAAAAATAATAACACAAGTGACACCTGATGTGCCTTGTGATGAAGAAAGTGTAGCCTCTTGTAATCACATTACCATCTATGATGAAGAGTGTGCCGAAGAAGAGGATGCTGAGCATGCTCTAGCAGAACTTGAAGAAGGCGTAAAAGTCACAGTTGATGAACTTAAAGAAGTAAACTTGGGCACTGTTGAAGATCCTCGCCCAATTTACATAAATGTACTCTTATCGCCTGAAGAAGAAAAGGCCTATGTCGACCTATTGAAGGAATTTAAAGACGTCTTTGCTTGGACATATAAAGAAATTTCGGGCTTAGACATCAAAATTGCTGTCCACCATTTCGCTGTAAAGGATGGGGTAACACCAGTAAAGCAAGCCCAATGGCGTTTTCGACCTGAGCTAGTTCCATTAATTGAAGTAGAAGTGAACAAGCTGATCGAAGTCAAATTTATTCGAGAGGTCAAGTATCCAACTTGGGTTGCAAATATTGTCCCTGTAAGGAAGAAAAATGGATAAATTCGAATTTTTGTGGATTTTAGGAATCTAAATGATGCCTGTCCAAAAGATGATTTTCCGTTGCCCATTCCTGAACTAATGGTAGATACAACCACTGGTCATGAAGTTCTATCTTTCATGGATGGATCCTCTGGGTATAACCAAATCAAAATGGCACCCGAAGATGAGGAGCTTACTGCCTTTCGTACTCCAAAAAGAATCTATTGCTACACAGTAATGCCTTTTGGTCTAAAGAATGCTGGAGCCACATATCAAAGAGCAATGCAAAAGATCTTTGATGACATGCTACATAAGATCGTGGAATGTTATGTGGATGATTTGGTGGTCAAGCCACGTAAACGAGCTGATCTTCTTCAAGATTTGAAAAAGACTTTCGAGTGACTTCGAAAATATCAATTGAAGATGAATCCTCTTAAATGTGCTTTTGGTGTCACCTCTGGAAAATTTTTGGGTTTCATCGTTCGTCATCGAGGTATCGAAATAGATCAATCAAAGATCAATGCAATTATGAGGATGCCTGAACCGAGAAATATTCATGAATTAAAAAGTTTACAAGGAAAGTTGGCCTACCTCCGAAGGTTCATCTCAAATCTTACCAGACGTTGTCAACCGTTCAATCGTCTAATGAAGAAGGGTGTACCATTTGAATGGGATGAAGCGTGCCAAAATGCTTTCAAATGCATCAAATCTTACTTGATGAAGCCTCCTGTGCTTGCTGCACCTATCCCGGATAAGCCATTGATTTTCTACATTGCTGCGCAAGAACGCTCAGTGGGGGCATTGCTTGCTCAAGAAAATGACAACGGCAAAGAAAATGCACTCTATTACTTAAGTCGGATGATGACACCGAATGAGTTAAATTATTCACCAATTGAGAAGCTTTGCCTAGCCTTGATATTTGCAATTCAAAAATTGAAACATTATTTTCAAGCACATACTATACGCCTTATTTCCAAGGCTAATCCCATAAAGTATGTCATGACAAAGCCCGTGCTATCTGATCGTTTAGCAAGGTGGTACCATCAACTCCAACAATTTGATATTATCTTCGTCCAACAGAAAGCTATCAAAGGACAAGTGCTGGCGGATTTCTTGGCTGATCATCCTATCCCTGCTGAGTGGGAACTAAGTGATGAGTTGCCTGATGAAGATGTTCTTGTCATTGAGATTCTCTCACTATGGAAGATGTACTTTGACGGTGCGGCACATCGTAAAGGTGTTGGAGTTGGTGTAGTATTCATTACCCCTGAAGGAGATGTACTACCGTACTCTTTCACTTGACTAAACGATGCTCAAATAATGTGGCTGAATACCAAGCCCTTATACTTGGATTAGAGTTGGCTGTTGATATGAAGCGACTGCACCTTGAAGTATATGCGGACTCCTAATTGATTGTTAATCAATTACTTGGTGAGTATGATGTTAAGAAGCCTGAGTTGATCCCGTATTATAATTATGCGAAACGACTTATGGGATATTTGGGTGATGTGACGATCGAGCATATATTAAGAAGCAAAAATAAGCAAGCTGATGCGTTGGCAAAATTAGCTTCTACTTTATGTCTACATGATCGAGAAATTCAAATTCCTATATGTCAAACTTGGGTCCTACCGCCTATTTTTGAAGATGAAGATGATGAAGGGCATGAAATTCATTCTGTCTTTGTTTACGAAATTAATGAAGAAGATTGGAGACAACCTTTTATAGATTATCTTAAAGATGGGAAGCTTCCAGATAATCCACGAAGACGGAGTGATATTCGCCGGTGTGCCACCCGCTTCTTTTTCTATAAGGATACGCTCTTTCGACGTTCATTTGAAGGTATCTTCTTGAGATGTTTAGATCAAGAAGAAGCTGTGCAAGCAATGGAAGAAGCTCATTTTGGCATATGTGGATCCCATCAATCTGGTCCGAAGCTTCATTTCCGTATAAAGAGGATGGGATATTATTGGCTTACTATGGTGAAAGATTGTCTGGATTATGCTAGAAGATGTCAAGCATGTCAATTCAATGCCAATTATCTACATCAACCGCCGGAGCCATTGCACCCGATAGTTGCTTCATGGCCATTTGATGCATGGGGATTGGATGTTGTTGGACCACTACCAAAGTCTTTTGCTGGGCATCTTTATATCTTGGCTGCAACATATTACTTCTCTAAATGGGCAGAAGCTGTAGCACTAAAAGAAGCAAAAAAGGAAAATGTTATTGATTTTATATGTGTAAACATTATTTATCGATATGGCATTCCTCGATATATTATCATAGATAACGGCAAGCCATTCTGCAATAATTTGATGGACAAATTATGCGAGAAGTTTAAATTCAAGCAGTACAAATCTTCTATGTACTATGCCCAGGCTAATGGACTTGCTGAAGTTTTCAATAAAACTTTATGCAATTTGTTACAAAAAGTAGTTACTAAGTCAAAAAGGGATTGGTACCTTCGTATTGGAGAGGCACTTTGGGCATATAGGACCACTTACCACACTCCAACCCAAGCTACCCCATATGCGTTGGTATATGGTGTCGAAGTTGTCCTTCCACTAGAGCAACAAATTCCTTCCTTGAGGATCGCTATTCAAGAAGGTCTCACCAAGGAAGATAATGTTCGTCTCAGACTTGAAGAGTTAGAAGCACTTGACGAAAAGAGGTTAGAGGCACAACAAATGTTAGAATGCTACTAAGCTCGTGTTTCCAAAGCCTTTAACAAGCAGATGCATCTTCGTTCCTTTCAAGTTAGTGATTTAGTGCTTGCTGTGAAAAGACCAATCATCGTTGGACACAAACCAAAGAAGTTGACATCAAAATGGGATGGCCCATATGTTGTTCAAGAGGTCTACTCAAATGGATCTTATAAGATAGTTGCTGAAGATGGGTTGAGAATTGGACCGATCAATGGCAAGTATTTGAAGCGATATTATGAATAAATGATGGCTCCTCGACTGCAAGAGCTTAAACTGCAAATTGCTCCTTGACTGCACGAGCTTAAACTGTAAGTTACTCCTGGCCCGCATGAGTTTAACTGTGTAAAGGCAACCACCAATAGTGTAGTACGTGGTTAAACTGCTAAAACACTCCATCAAGTCCAAATTGGTAAAAATGGATACTCCTGGCCTACACGAGTCAAAACTGTGAACGCCCCCCCCCCCCCAAATCATATCCATCCATTTTGAACTACGTTTGACTTGATTCTTAAGTTATTCTTAAGATATGTAGGCAGCTTAGAAGAAATTTCTAAGTTCAGTCACATCCTTTCATCATTTTCTATTTTTCTCATTTGTTGCAATCAAGTGATAACTTATTGTGAAATTGACATTTGCAATAGGTAAACAAAACACATATGTGCGAGAAAAGGGAAAACCAGTTTCACCTTGTCCTTGAAGGTCTCTTGATCCTTGGACTCTTGGTTCAAAGTTGTAGTTGCTGTCTTCATTCTCTTCCAACAACGGTCTCTACTACTAGAACTGGCTTCTTCAATTCGATTCAACTCCTTTCGTTTTGAAGATGATGAAAGTTTCTCTATAACTAAGTCATGATTCGAAGAAGAATGTCTGTCATGTCTTGGTCATGTCTTGAAGAATTTTCTAACCCCTTTGAAGCATTGAGAGTGATAGTATCATGATGAAGTTTCTTCTCGGGGTAAGGCAAATTCTCTACTTTCTTAAATACAGGGTTTTGGGAATTCAATATCGCAATATGAACTTCAAGAAAGGTTCCATGCACTTGTTCCCACCATGCTTTATACTCTGGAGTATAGTGCTTCTTTATGCTATAAGGAGTGGCTGAGAATGTTACCTTGGCCATTGTTCCACGAAGTGTGCATCTTACCCAAAGACGTAAGCCATCTATTAAGGCGGCTTTACGGGTAGAAATCTCAAAGTAGCCTGGGATATCCCGCGGGAATCCAAATTGGCGACTAAAGCGATGTGGGCTATAAGGCTCAATGATGAAATGATCGTCCTTCCGCAAGGTTAGAAGACTTGAACGAAGGCTCAAGAAGTAAAGTTGTTCCTCCAAAGGGGCTGCCTCGTTATCAACAAAGTCATGTTTTTTATGCTTGAATAACTCGCCATTAGAGGGCTGTTTAAACCTTGAGAGACTTCACAGTGAGTTTTGAAGTAGTGTGCAAGCCATCCATATATATAGTGAGTTGGGAAGATAGATTTCTCCTCACTAGGATGTTAAGAGTTGGAAATACGATTCAAACCTCTATAAATACTGGCCAAGACGGGAATAGCCAAACTAACTCGTTCCCCGTACGCCATCAAACTTGTCATTTTGAAGGTACTTGGACGAATGATGTCTATTTCTTCATTAGGCAAAACAAATATGCAAAGCCAGCATGATAAAAATGCTGCAAGAAATGTCTAATCTCTGTTGTGGCTTCTAATGCCCAACTTTGAAAACAAAGCTTCTTCTTCAGATGTCCATGCAGTATGAGGTGGGATAACTCCACATGGATTATCAGTAAACTTAGGGTGTGATCTCCTTTCTTCCCTTGGAGGAGGTGCTGAATACTTTATTGCTCTTCTGAACCAAAAGTCGAGCCATTTATTGATGGAAACACCAGAGTTGTTGTTGTCCTTTTTGATCAAGTGGTATGCATGGAAAAGATGTTCGCAACTCCTTGGAAGGAATCGCTTGCCATCATGGTCCACGCCGGTGAGTTCCGCACATGAGGAACAACTTCATCATAGTGTATTCCAAGTATTGGTAAGCCTCCAAGTTCGTGCAAGTCCTAAAGTGAAATAGACACCTCGCCAGCTGAAGTTAAGAGCGTGTTGGTCAGAGGACACCAAGATTCACAAAAGGCTTTGAGAACGTTGGGGTTGCAATCGTACGTAAAAAGCGATGCATAGACAGCCTCATAGATCTTCACAGATCTTAAGTGTCCTTCACAACGACTTAGAACGTCGTGTGCCCACTCCCAATATCTCTCCCTAAAGCGAAACACGCCAAAGAAGTTGAGTGGGGAGGTCCATTGGGTCTCCTTTTGAATCATTCGACGTCCAAGTGAAGGTAACACACTGGGATGAGTTTGAAGTTGATGATTTGAAGAAAGAAGAATCCATGCCTTTGGGGAACGAGTGCCTTTGAAGTTGACTTCCGTTGACCATTCCTTCACAAGTCGTTGGAGTGTCGCCTTTGGAAGGGGCCCCGCATATTTGCCAGACTTTGCCTCATAAACTGTCAAAGTCGTCCCTGCTTCAGTTGGATCATTCTCGTAGTCGTGAATGACTAGCAATTGTTGGCCCGAAGAAGATTGCAAATTTAAAAAGTGCACCATAATTGGACCTAGTAAAAAAAAAAAAAGAAGAAGAAAAGTTGCATGCAATTCGGGAAAGCACAGTTCCCGCAGATGGTCACGGTGACCACTAAAAACAAAAAAGAGATTGAGGAAAAAAAAAGTCAACTTCGAAATTGAAGGAAAAAAAAAAAGAATAGAAGAGTTTACGAAGTCAACAATGGCGGCGGTGAGCCAATGCAGTGCTGCGATTTCGTTGAGCAATTGCTAAAAAAAAAAAGAAGAAGGAAAGGCTTACTCAGATGCACAGTACCCGCGCAGATATTGAAATTGCCAGGGTCTTCAATTGAGGCAATGCATATTCTTCAAATTGATGTGGGAAAAAATTGATCAAGATAAAGGCTTTTTTATAGGTACCATAGAATGTCTTTTTCAAATCCTATAAGAATTCTAATTCTTGATTAAAAGATTTTAATTGAGATTTAAATTTAAATCCAAGAATTTTGATTGGTAGATTCAAGAAATATGATTCCTATCCAAAATTGGATTTGAAATCTTTTCATCAATTCCTTATAGGAATAGAAAAAGAATTCTATTTTATTAAGGAATTGAAAAAAAATGCTTTTATATTAATTTCTAATTAAATTGAGAAATTAATATTTTAAATACTTCAAGCCTTGTTTCCAAATTCTTTTAACAAAAATATTTTCCCTCAAGTCTTGAAGTGGGGGCATTTGTAGGCAAAGAATTTTGGGATAAAATATATTTTCAAGATTAAAAGAAAATTACATATTTTAGTCTTGATTAATTAAAATTAATTCATGAATAAATATAATTGTTCTTGAATTAATTAATATAATTGGGCTATCCTTAAAAGCTCATTAAAAGCCCATTAAATCCAATGAATTATAACATTGAACAATTAAAATTGGGCTATTATTAATGGTCCATTTTACATTAAATCCAAAATATTATGGATTAAATGAAATTGGACTAGACCCTAAAATTGGACTTTTACAAATCTCATAATCCAAATATAATGTGGATTAAATGAGATTGGGCTAAAATATAAATTAAGCCCAGGTCATCTTAAACCCAAGTCCATTAGGGTTTGTTGGGAGGCTCTTCCAAAATCCCACATTGACTATTTATGCTAAAGTCAAGGGATTTTTAACCTATAAATAAGATCTTCCTTCAATGGTTCAAGGGACCCGAAGATCCTCAAGCTCAAGCTTCAACAAACAAGAGGCATCGCAAATTCAAGCATTCAAGCTTCATCAAATTCAAGGTTCAGAATCGTCATCAAATCAAGGTTCAGAATCTTCTTCAAATTTCAAGACATTCATCTTGCTCTGCATCAAACAAGTCTCGAAGGCTTGGCAATGAAGTGTTCGTCATCAAATCCCGTTCGATCTGAGATCAAGCTCTTCAGCCCTCGAATCAACGTCATCAAATCCCGTTCGATTCGAGATCAAGCTCTTCAGCCCTAGAATCAACATTTTTCAAAAAGAAAAGAATCGGAGGATTTATCCTACAATTTAGGATTTCTTCGGAGATTTGTAACCACTTCTCATATTTACTAAATACTTTGTAAATTTCGATATTTTTCTTGTCTTATTTGCAGACTTGAGATTTGTCGTCTACACTTGGTAATAACAATGTTGTAATTTTGGTTAGATAATATATGTGGAAATACTCTTCTTTCTTGGTTGTTCTGCATTTTTTTTGAGTTTTCTACATTTCTGCATTTTTTTTGTATTTTTCTGCATTTTTTTATTCTAGTTGCATTGTGGAAGTTTTGGTTGCATTTTCTACATTTTTGCATTTTTTTTTAGTTTTCTGCATTTTTGGGAGTTTTTCTACTTTTTTTTTGTTCTAGTTGCATTGTGGAAATTTTGGTTGCATTTCCTATATTTTTGCATTTTTTTTTGAGTTTTTTGGAGTTTTTTGCATTTTTTGGGTTCTAGTTGCATTGCAGAAGTTTTGGTTGCATTTTCTACATTTTTGCATTTTTTTTTAGTTTTCTGCATTTTTGGGAGTTTTTCTACATTTATTTGAGTTCTAGTTGCATTGTGGAAGTTTTGGTTGCATTTCCTATATTTTTGCATTTTTTTTTAGTTTTCTGCATTTTTCTATATTTTTCTGCGTTTTTTTGCATTTTTGGGTTCTAATTGTATTGTAGAAGTTTTGGTTGCATTTTCTACATTTCTGCATTTTTTTTTTTGAGTTTTCTACATTTTCTAGAGTTTTCTGCATTTTTCTATATTTTTCTGCGTTTTTTTGCATTTTTTGGATTCTAATTGCACTGTGGAAGTTTTGGTTACATTTTCTACATTTTTGCATTTTTTTTTGAGTTTTTTGGGTTCTAATTACATTGTGGAAGTTTTGGTTGTATTTTCTATATTTCTGCATTTTTTTTGTATTTTTCTGCATTTTTTGGGTTCTAATTGCATTGTGGAAGTTTTGGTTGCATCTTCTAAATTTTTACATTTTTTTTTTGTTTTCTACATTTTTGGGAGTTTTTCTGCATTTTTTTGGGTTCTAGTTGCATTGTGGAAGTTTTGATTGCATTTTCTACATTTCTGCATTTTCTGGAGTTTTCTGCATTTCTGGGAGTTTTTAGAAGCATTTCTGCAATTTCTAACTTCCTTTGGTCATGCCATATTTGCACTATAATGCACGTCCTCTTCTTTCAATTTTTAGAAGCATCTAAAAAAAAATAAAAAAAAAACTTCCTTTGGCCATGCTACCTTCCCCTTTTCATCCTCCTTATATTAAAAATATCAAAATAAGACAATGCTATAGGTCATTTTTTATAAAATACAGCTTGCTTTAACATAAAACAATGACATTCTTAAGGGAAGAGAAAAGTGAAGGTAGCTGCCACAACCACTACCTCATCCTAGTTTTTAGCAGTGTGTAATGCTGAAAATGTGTGTTCAATTCAAATCACAAATTAAAAAAATAAGTCTACCAATCTCCAATCCAATACCAAGCAAATCAGTTCTGCATTTTTTCAAAAATTTCATAACTTAACACTACCAATCAACTCTCTCAATAAATACACATCCAACAATAAGTCCACCGACATTGCAACCCCAACTCCAATCCAATACCAAGCAAATCAGTTCTGCATTTTTTCAAAAATTCCATAGCTTAACACAACCAATTAACTCTCTCAATAAATACACAAGCAATAATAAGTCCACCGACATCTCAACCCCAACTCCAATCCAATACCAAGAAATCAGTTCATCAATAAAAAATTTGACAGCTTAACACATCCAATCAAACCTCCATACACAACACAATTCCCATTCTCCTTCATCAACATAATTCACCCACAATATTATCAAAAATTCATCAATCAAAAATTTCCAAAAATAATAAGGATACCATAAGCAACCTAATCACATCAACAACAAAAAAACATTTCATTTAACAATGTGTTTTTTCACAACTTCCTGCTGAGATAATGAACATCATTATCTCAAAACGATCCACTACTTGGTTACACATATTATAAAAGTGTACAATGACAATTCTAGAAAATATTCTACAACGAAATGTACAACTTTTACACATACTATAAAGGGGTGCAACTGTTTGGGAAAGTTTTCCAACAACTATTATACATAGCCTCATTTTCGAATCAACCATGTCAAAGGAGGTTGTGGAGGTGGCGGCAGATCAAATTCAGTATTTGTAGATGATGATGTACTTTTAGTAGTTGCATTTGTGCCTCCCATATATGTTGTCCACGCTTTTTCTACTTCTTGAAGAGAAGGAAATGATTTGAAGATATTCACGGGATATCCATTTACTAATTTATGATAATCCACCCACTCTACAAATATTCTGGTATGTCTTCCTTCAAATACAATATAGCACTTTCTCGGTGCCATTCTCTACATAGATAAATGAAAACATAAATAAAATGACTCAAAATAAGAGAACATTCACTGCAGTGCCAAAAGCCTGCCATAATTCCCATAATGCATCTGAAATAGCATACAAAAGCTTGCTATCCCTATTTTATCTATCATAGCAGAAAGGCCTAGTAAGAAAAATCAAGCACAAGAATATGTTCCAAGTATTTCAATTTCCTCTAGACCAGATTGTTGCAGACCAAGACATCATTACTACTACATAAGGATAAAACCAATCAAAATAGTACCAAATCAACTACAATGAAATCACCTATAATGAAATCACCTCTTTACCACATTCATAGACACACTAATCCACTCCAATATGTACCAAGACCTACCACTTCAGTTTCAAACATGCACATACATAAAGCTATCCAAACAGTACCAAGTTCTAGAACAAAATCATAAAATAGATTACAAAAAAACTATAGAAATAATGTACCAAACTAGTGTCAAACAAGTCTATAGGTTCAAACTTACACAAAAACTTCAGTTAATTCTAGACACCATATGACATTACCTGCTTTAAACAATGCCAAAAATTCATCTTCTATTCCAGCACATCATAGGTCCACAAAATTTTATCCTATCTGAATCCTAAAATCTGTTTGGACACAACCATATCTCATCCACCAAACTGAATAAATTCTCCCAAAACTTCTTGTGCAACACTAAAGGAAATGGTGATTATCAGTTCAATTCTAGAATTTACTATTAAGCATAGAAGGATATTAGTTAAATTCTCCCAGGGTCATCTACCATTTACATTCTGGAATCTACTCTAAAGCATGGAATGATATTAAAAAGTTCTATTCATACAAAAGGCTTGTACCCTCAGCAATTTTTCCATCCTTCCAAAAGCCCTGTAGCAGAGAATTGAATGTAATGATATCATGAGCAATATTCTTTTCAGCCATTTCTTTGAACAAATCATAAGCCTTTTCTACTTTTCTATGTGCAGAAAGACCATTAATCATATTATTGTAACTTATTGTTGTTCCTCCATAACCTATATAACACATTTCCTTATAAAGCCTCTCAGCTTCATTAAGATTACTGACCTTAAAATATCCATAGATAAGGGAATTGTAGGAGTACTCATTGGGTATAATTCCCTTTTGGATCATCTCAAACCATAAAAGATTGATTCATCTAAGTCTGTATCTAAGGAGAAATAGATATCCATCCCGAAAGCAATGATCTTCCCTAAATCAAATACAATAACAATAACAATAAATATTCCATCCCAGCATTTCCAACATTCCAGTTTTCACTAGATAGAAATATATAGAAATGATAAACAACAAACTCCTGCTCAATCAAACAATGTGAAACACAATTTTTGGTCCCCAGTAAAATCCACTAAAGTGTTAAAATAAAAAAAAAAAAATCATCGTTTCCTGTTCCATTTTTTTTTTCTTAGCAAGGATGAAGAGATTACCTTAAGCGAAGACAGCAAAACAACAACTGAGATTGGTGCGGCCCTAGATCAAGTATAGGAGTGCTGAGGTTTTCTAAATGCAGATAAACTTTGAATTAATTTCGTGAACTGAGACAAGATTTTTGAGCAAATGCTATAGAAGAAGGGGAAGGAGGGCAGGAAAATTCATGTTCCTGAGGGGTTGGGGTGGTAGAGTATTGAAGCTAGAACAAAGAGGGAGATCCGGAAGAGGAAAGGGTGGTAGTCGAGAGGAAGGGTTAGTGTGGTAGACTACTGAAGCTACACCAAGAGAGAGAAATGGAAGTCAGGCTTGGTGCTCGGTGGTGGTCCAGAGGAAGGGTGGGTGGTCACGTGCATGCGTGGTGAAGTAATCGGAGGGGTGGGTTGCGATCGGTGGCTAGTGGTGGTCCGGAGGAGGGGTGGGGTGGTCGCGTGCGTGCGTGGTGAAGTAATAAGAGCGGTGGGTCGCGGTCGGTGGCCAATGGTGGTCTGGAGGAGGGATGGGGTGGTGACGTGGTCGGTGGCTAGTGGTGGTCCGAAGGAGGAGTGGGGTGGTAGTGTGCGTGCGTGGTGAAGTAATCAGAGGGGTGGGTCGCGGTCGGGGGCCAGTGGTGGTCCGGAGGAGGGATGGGGTGGTGGCGTGCTTGCTAAAGTACTCAGAGGGGTGGACTGAAGAAAGAGAGAGACATCGGGCTAAAGAGAGAGATCGAGACCCGGTTTGAATTTTTGAGAGAACAGAGACATCTGCTAAGAGAGAGTGGGATGTTGGAAAATTTTCACCAACTATGGTTAACCGTGGTTGATGAAAGAAAAGGAAAAAATTGAAAAGAAAAAAAAAGTTATTTCAATTATTTTATTTCAAGTGGCCAGGTGTCAAGCTCTAAGGGCAGTTGGGCGCACCTGGTGCACAGGTGGGGCTGTGCACTGAATTCATATAAGAATTTCCCATAAAGAGGTATAGTCTTTTGCAAATATCTACTTTATTAGAAATTATGTAAAGTTCCTGAAATGCAAATAAAGCCTTTTAAAATAAGATTATTGTGAATATATTAGTAGCTTCACTAATTTTATTAGTGGATATAGATGTCCATCATTAATATCACTAATACATATTAGTAGAGTTAGTAGAGATACTATTAATACATTAGTGAAAATAGATGATTAACTCCACTAATAAAACTCTATAAATAGAGCTCTTCTTCAAACTTAAGAGATATACCAATTGTGAAAGAATTGTTAGAGAAAATTGTGAGAGAAAAAAAAGAGAGAAGTTTGAAAAAATTCTTATGCAAATAATAGTCAGAGATTTATTTCGTGTAGATTTTATTCTGATACTGCTAAAATTTTATAACACGTTATCAGTACGAATCTCTGTCATTACAAAAGTCAGAAGACTAAAGCATGAGTCTCTATTATTACAAAAGCCAGAAAACTAAAGGTAAACATTTATTGATTCCTATGGTTAACTTTACTAAACTCGAATTTGTAACTCTTGATATTTCTAGAAAAATTATATGTCATGGGTTCTCGATACAGAAATGTATCTAAATACTGAAGGCCTTAGTGAACTATTAAAGAAAACAATAGTGCATTTGCACAATAAAATGCCAAAACTTTAATTTTTATCCGTCGTCATCTCGACGAAAATTTAAAAATAGAATATTTTACCGAGAAAGATCCATATGTCCTGTGGATAAATTTAAAAGAAATATTTGACCACCTGAAAATGGTCGTACTACCAACTGCACGGTATGAATGGTTGCACCTGAGGTTACAAGATTTTAAAATTTTGAATGAATATAACTCCGCCATATATAAAATTACATCTCAATTAAAATTATGCGGAGAAAAAGTTACTAATGAAGATATGCTGGAGAAATCATTCTTCACCTTTCATGCCTATTGTCCGCAGCAACAATATCGAGAAAAAAAATATACAAAATTTACTGATTTAATTATTACTCTCCTCATTGCAGAGAAAAATAATGAGTTACTATTGAGAAATTATGAAGCCAAACCAATTGGCTCAACAACACTCCAAAAGTGAATTTTGTTGGCTTTAGCAGAAGTTATAGTCGTAGTCGTAGTTGTGGCCATAGTCGTGGACACACTCGATATTTCCCTTATTACAATAATAGTTAAGTTGTGAAAAATATTGGTCACCTGAAGTGGGAAAGAAAAGATAATAAGGGAAAAGAAAAAGAAATACAAGAAAATTACGAGAATAAGTGTTATAAACGTGACATCAAAGGTCATTGGTCACGTAACTGTTATACGGTTAAGCATTTAGTAGAATTATATCAAACTTTACTGAAAAAGAAAAATAAAAATGTTGAAACAAATTTTTCTCAATATCTAGTGAATGATGCTGACGACAATGATATTAATTCAGAAGATCTAAATATCAATATTACCCATATGGATGTATCTGATTTTTTTCGAACACCCCGACAATAGGATAGACCATTTAATTGGTGATGGTAGTGTTTAAAAGAACTAATGCCTAACCGTGATATTTTTTAATTTTTATTATATTTTAATAATATTTACGTTTGCATCTACATATTTTTGTTCAGATGGCTGTTGTTAATAATGATGTATGTATTATTGATAGTGGAACTACACGCACCATACTAAAAAATGAGAAATATTTTTCTTATCTCAAAATGGGAAAAATAAATATTTATACTATAAACGGTCGTACAAATTTGATTGAAGGCTTCGGAAGAGTTAGTATATTGTTGCTTGAAGGAACAACAATTAATATTGATAAGACACTATTTTTCTCAAAATTCAGAAGAAATTTATTAAGTGTTAAAGATATCCGCAGAAATGGGTATCATGTTGAAACAAATGAGGAAAATGGTATTGAGTATCTTTATATTACTCAAATTAATTTGGGAAAGAAATCTGTATTAGAAAAACTAGCATCTTTTTCTACTAGCTTATATTTTGCACAAATATGTACAATTAAAATTCATCATTTGGTAAACTAGAAGTTTACTGATCCTACTACTTTTAGCATTTGGCATGACCGGTTGAGTCATCCGGGATTTACCATGATGAGAAGAATAATTGAAAATGCACATAATCATCCATTAAAAAATAAAAAGATATTGACATTAGAAAAATTCTCATGTGCTGCATGTTCCCTAAAAAAATTAATTATTAGACCATCACCAGTAAAAGTTGGAGTTGAAAGTCCTACATTTTTTTATTCACGGAACCATTTGTGGACCTACGAGATTACTTGTTCAAATAATTAAATTACGAGCATAATTTCTTAACCATCAAATTTAAAATATCCGTTTGGATAATGCTGGTGAATTTTCATCACATACTTTTGATGCATATTGCATGTCAGTTGGGATTAATGTTGAATATCATGTAACTCATGTTCATACACAAAATAGTCTTGCTAAATCTTTTATTAAAAGATTATAATTAATTACTAGACCATTATTAATGAAAATAAATCTCTCAACATTTGCCTAGGGACATGCTATTTTACATGCTACAGCACTTGTAAGTATAAGGCCAACTAATTATCATAAATTCTCTTATTTGCAATTAGCTTTTAGTTTAGAACCAAATATTGCTCATTTAATTTTTTTTTTGTGTGTTATATATGTTCCAATTGTACCAAATCAATGTACAAAGATGGGTCCTCAAAGAAGAAATGGGATATACGTTGAATATGATTCTCTTTTTATTATCAGGTATATTGAACCCCTGACAGGAGATGTATTCACAGTAAGATTTATTAATTGTCATTTTGATGAATCATTATTCCCTAAATTAGGGGAGAGCATAAACAGTATGAGAAAGATCTTACTTAGACAACATCATTAAATTATCTTGATCTGCGCACAAATGCGTGTGAATTTGAAGTTCAAAAGATAATTCATTTGCAAAGCATTACAAATCAAATACTAGACGCTTTTGTTGACTCCAGAAGAGTAACAAAATTGCATATTCCAACTATAAATACTCATATTCGAATTGAAGTCCCAGCAGAACAAAAGATTATACATATAACTGTTGAGTCAAAAGCACGTTAAAAGCATGGCCAATCTCTTAGTTCTAAAGATAAAAATTCTCGAAAGAAAATATGATAAATGATCCAAATGATCATATTGAAGAAGAGAATAATAATGACCAAGAGAAAACTGATGACAAAATAAAAGAACCAGAAATTGATAAAAGTAACACTGAATTTTTTATTAATTATACCACTTCCGGTAGAAGTTAAAATCGGATAGAAACAGTTATTGATAATATGTTTGCATACAATACATCTCTTGATGTTACACAGGATAATGATGATCCTAAACCAATATCAATTGATGAATGTCGGCATAGAAAAGATTGGCTATAATGGAAAGATGCGATTCAATTGGAGTTAAATGCACTTACAAAACGTGAAGTCTTTGGACCTGTAGTATGAACATCGGAAGGTGTAAAATCTATTGGCTACAAATGGATATTTGTGCGAAAGCGCAATGAAAATAATAAAATTGTACGATATAAAGTGTGATTAGTAGCCCAAGATTTTTCACAAAGATTAGGTATTGATTATGATGAAACTTATTCTCCTATTATTGATACTATTACACTCCGATATCTTATCAAATTGGTAGTACATAAAAAGATAGATATGCGCCTATTAGATGTTATTACTACTTACTTATATGGAAAATTAAAAAATAATGTTTATATGAAAATCCCTTAAGGATTTCACATGCCCGAAGCATATAAACATTATCTTCATGAAAATTACTTCATCAAGTTGCAGAAATCATTATATGGCTTGAAGCAATTTGGGCGCATTTGGTTCAATCGTCTTAATGAATATTTATTGAAAGCGGGATTTAAAAATAATCAGGTATGTCTATGTGTTTTTATTAAGAAATCTAGTTCTAAATTTGTGATATTAGCTATGTATATTAATGATATTAATCTTATTGAAACTTCAGAAGAACTCCAAGAAATAATGGATTATTTAAAAAGAGAATTCGAAACCAAGAATTTTGGTAAAAGTAAATTTTGTCTTGGTTTACAAAGTGAACATATAGAAAGTGAAACATTTATTCATCAATCAACATATACAACAAAAGTTTTAAAAAATTTTATATGGACAAAGCACATCCATTAAGTATTCCAATGATCGTCCGGTCATTAGATGTGAATAAAGATTCTTTCCAACTTCAAGAAGATAATGAAGAACTCCTTAGTCCTGCAGTATTATGTCTCAGTGCAATTAGTGAATTGATGTATCTTGCTAATAATACACAACCTGATATTGCATTTGCTATCAATTTATTAGCAAGATTTAGTTCTTCACCAACATGATGATATTGGAATGAAATTAAACAAGTTATTCGATATATCCAAGATACAATTGATCTCGGATTATTTTATTCAAATAAAGCCAACCCACACATTGATAGGTTATGCATATGCTGGTTATTTATCTGATCCATATAAAGCACGTTCTCAAATAGACTATCTATTTAATGTAGAAATATTGCTATATCATGGCGTTTTACCAACAATCTATAGCAATTACTTCTTCAAATCATACTGAAATTATAGCCATTCATAAAGCAAGTCGAGAATGTGTATGGTTACGATCATTAATTTATTATATCCGAGAAAGTTGTAGATTATCATCTAGAAAAGATATTCCAACTCATTTTTATGAAGACAATGCAGCTTGCATAACTCAATTATAATGAGGATATATTAAAGGAGATCGGACAAAACATATTTTGCCAAAATTCTTCTTTACTCATGAACTCCAAAAGAAAGGTGAAATTGATGTGCTACAAATTCGGTCATATGACAACCTGGCAGATATTTTCACGAAGACTTTACCGACTGCAACATTTGAGAAGTTGAGATACAAAATCAGTATGCGTCGGTTCAAATATTTAAAGGAATCATCTCATCAAGGGCAGTAATAAGCAGACATATAAAAGATGTACTCTTTTTCCTTCACTAGATTTTTTTTCCACTGAATTTTTATCTAATAAGATTTTAATGAGACATATTCTTTATGTAATGATATCCAATGGGGAGTGTTGTGCATATATTAGTAAATTAGTGAAAGCTCCACTAATTCTATTAGTGGATAAGGATGTCCACCATTAACATCACTAATATATATTAGTGGAGTTAGTGGAGACACCACTAATACATTAGTGGAAATAGATGATTAACTCCACTAATAAAGTTCTATAAATAAAGCTCTTCCCCAAACTTGAAAGATATATCAATTGTGAGAGAATTGTTAGAGAAAATTGTGAGAGAAAAGAAAGAGAGAAGTTTGAAGAAATTTTTGTACAAATAATAGTCAGAGATTTATTATATGTAGATTTTATTCTGACACTGTCAAAATTTTATAACAAAGATCCATTTATTACATATTTTGATTTACCAATTTTTTTAACTAAAGCACAAAATTGAAAAATAGAAAACTAAAACAAAAGATCACATTCTAAAACTGTGACACCATCGAGAATGCTACCATTTAAGCAACCAATTATTCTATTAGACACGTCTCATACATTCAAACAAGCTAATGGTCATGAAGTTATATCTACGTCCACTATTATATAACAAAATCTATTTTTTCCAAGTCAAATTCCGTGAAATATTGTAATATATCCTCATGTCACATCTTGATTTCATCTAAATATTATTGACATTTAATCTTTTTGTTCATTAAACTCTCAACATACATTAATTTGTTAAATTAGTTCCCTTAAATTTGGTGTAAGAATTTATCTTAACATGCCAAAGACAATATCAATGAACAACTAAAGGGTTTTCCTCTCATTTGACACACAACATTAATTATATGAGTACCATTTTATTTATCTAAAATTAGGCATGCCTATCTTTCAAAAGTAACATGGAGGTGCGTGAGTTTTAAGAATTAAAATTCAATCCTCCAATGACGACTCATCCAAATGGTGAACGCAAATAGAAAAAGGTGATTTTTTGCACCCTAAATGGATACCACTAATAATTTTAATCAATACAGTCCCCTTACAAATATATATTTTGTAAAAAAAAAAATACTATTGGGAAATAGTAGTTGAACCTAACAACTAATGACTTAAATGCCCCAAAAGCAAAATGAAATTCTTCAAATCGTTCATACCAATCTAATAGTGTATCCACTTAACAACAGTCCAGAATTAAAATTTTACAATACAATTATGTTACATCAATAGGGTAGTTCGTATGTAGGGTCGGTTAGTATACACGAATTCCATGGCTCCTGTTCATGTTTCTCAAGCTTTCATATAAGAATATCTTGTCTTTTATAACTTCTAAACTTCGCAACAACATCACGTATATGGCATCTAGGTTTTTCAAAACCAAATATGTAACTTTTGAGTTCTAAACTTACTGCCAATATTTCTATGTTCATATAAGTGTAATAATGCAAGTGTGCTTTTAGTTCTAAATTGTTATCTCCCATTCTTCTCGAGTATTTTTTATACATAATGCAAATATATCAAAAGCAAACGTTCTCAACACTTGCATACTTGAAAATCAGAATGCTAAGTTTCATTTTTTACTTTTTAAAACCTTGAACTTATACCCAAATTGAATAGTCCACTTTCCTATGGTATAATATTTAAAATCTAAATGATTGTCATGCAATAATAGAAATTCCTACTACAAGACCCTCATGATCTAGTAGAGGAAGGTTAGGTCTTTGACGGGCTTGGTTAGTGCTTGTTTAAATTCTCATTTTCCTCATTATCATCTCCACTGCCCCCAATTCGTTTGACCTCCATCAACTGCAAATTCCTTAACATTAGATGTAGGTCTTATAAAATCTATAATTATGATAGGTACCAATATCTAACCTAGATGTAATAATAGAGAGAGTTGCAATTTAAAAAAATTCTTGTAATTCCTAAATCTTCAGAGATAGGGCTTACTTTAATTTTCCAAGTGTCACTCCCAATTGAATGAATGTACATATTCTTCTTGTTGTTGAAGGATGCCTTCGAATGTCGCACTCCCTAATAAAATGCTAAGAATAAAAATTTAGCTTAAATGAATTGAAAAAAATGAGTTGTGATTTACGTGTTTACTATTTCTTTTGTCCGCATGGAGTAAAAAAAAAAAAAATGAGTTGTGTTGTTCGTGTATAGAAAGGTCCTCACTTATCATTTAATTAAGTATTGCCATTAATGGACTCATGGGAGGTGGCATTCTTAATAAGTGAAGGGGTGTTTGGAACTTATCTCAAAATAATCAACATGGAGTTGGATTCTAAGTAACTTAAATTTGTCTAGCAATATTAAGAAAATCTCAAAATCGTCATTATCACTTAATTCATTCGCAACACATTGTTGATCAAATCTAAAAATAAATGATTGACTTAGCATAATCTTAACTGTCATGTTTAGTCCTTCTAATTTAAGAAATCGATAGAACTTGTCAACAAGTTTGGAATAAGATATTTGAAGTTGGAGAATACAAAACATTTTAATGGTCTCATCACACTACATAGAGCAATGACTATCATATTGTATCTAGCAAACCTTATCACTGGATCCCTATCTATCTTAAATCTCTAAATATGGTTGCATTCTTAAGTGTTATGGTAGCTTCCCATAATGGGAAGTGAAATATATCTTGTTGCTGTTACTCTACTAATATAGTCATGAGTGTATGGTCAATTTAGATATGGTCAACTTGTCTCAACCCACCAAATATGGCAATATCAGCTAACTCCATCACTCTTTTGCAAAGGAGTATGTGCTCCAAGAATGCATAATTAAAATTGGTAAAATTCCAAATGGAACCTCACAAATCCGATGATTGCTAGACCATATCAAGGTTGAATGATGAACTAAAGAGATAAAAAACCATCCATAACAAGGCAATAATTACCCATTTAAGTATGATTCAGGAGATATAATAAGGCAATGACAACTTAATTATAAAAAAAATCCAAGAGATAGTTAAGTTCTACAATCCTAATTTAAGAAGATGGTTCCTAAAATTCTATATCTTTGGTTCCTAGTAATTACAACAATTGAACAAACTTTATCTCATTCCAATTTTTGTATTCTTCTCTTCATTGATAAGATTTCTATTTAAATCTCGAAAGAAGATATAATATTCAAGGTAACAAAAGAAGATAAACAAAAAACTTTAAGATAGTGATAAGCAAGAAAAAATTAAAAGAAAAATAGAGGGTTATGTGTATTATATATTAATGTACAAGGGCAAAGTTAACAGTTATAATTTTAGGTTTAAGAGAATGATATCAATCACACTTAATTGCAGCATGATACACATCAAGCAAATTCTAATGGATGACACATAGTGATTTATCCTAGTTAATCAGCCACCAAATGGCATCATTAAGGTCTAAATGCTAATAAAACATTTATCTTAAAAAGGGTTAAAATAATTAGAAATTTACTTTCTCAACTCAATAATTTGATGACGTTTGATGCCAATTACTTTCTCAACGCAATAATTTGATGACGTTCCAAGTGACTTGAACGTATAGTTTTTGTAGAAAATAGTTCACATATTCTAAAGTTTCTTTATTACATAGAAATGGCCTACAATCACTAGCTTTGATAGTTTGCTGTAGGAAAAACTAAAATGGAAAAATGAAAGTTTGATGAAGCTCTCCTCTAAGAAAATGATTATATAAAGGCTCCAAAGTTGGTTGAATATTCTTAAAACTTTACACATAATACAATAAAGTTTGTCACACCAAATGGAGGGCATCCCTCACAAAATCATAAAACATTTGTTCTATTTTTTGGGTGTAGACATTCAATGGTAGCAAAACTATACTCATTTTTATGTAACATATATCTTATTAATTTTTCATAAAAAGTTTTCTTATTTTAGAAGAAATATAAGTTGCTAAGCAAGTAAAAGCTAGGAGTTACCCGTGATTAAATAACAATTTATATTTCACTACTAGGAAAAAAAAAAATTACCAATGGACCAAATTGGTAAGTAATCAATTGATATTGGTTGGTAATCATGATTTATCAATTGATTATCAAATGATGTTAGTTACTTGGTAAAACTTTTGCTGGTAATTATTATCAACTATTTTTTTCCCTAATCGTTTAGCAATTACTAAGTAAAATTCAGTTGGTAAATTAAAAAATTCGGTTGATAATTAGTTATCAATAAGAAGTTGAATTTCATATTTAGTAAATCGAATAAAAATTGTCAGCCAAAATTTTGTTGTTAATAATTTATTTAAAAATAAAAATAATTAATGTAAAAAATGGACGAGATAGGTTCGCGGGGCTCAAATCCAAAGTTGGCAGACTGCCCACAAGCCCGAGCCAATATCAACTAAAATATTTTACAATATATTCTCTAGTCGTTATTGCTTTTCAGTATATCTTCTACTGCACCAAATATTTTGTTTTCTTAAAGTTTGCCGATGCTTTTTATATTATTTTCAATTAATCAAAATAATAATACATTACCATATATAAATAAGTATATAAATTATACACAATTAAAAAATACTGAATTTGTTTCATTCGAATTGTTAAATGATTCACAATTATTTAGTCAATATCAAAATAAGAATCCATTTTGAATGAATTGGCTAGATTTCTTTATTTACTATAGACATGTTTCATTTTAAGATGAAAATTTTTATTTTCATAAACTTATTTTTTCCATTCTAATTATTTTTATTTTTATTTTATTAGTTAGAATAATTTTTATACATATATTCCATTCTTATACAAACTCTCTTATCTAACATAAAATTATCTTTGAAGACATACAATTCAAAATAAATAGAAAATTATAACTATATTTATAATTTAGAGCTTTTTGTTTTTATTAATTAATATTTATTATTAATATCTATTATATAATTTGACGTCGAATAAATAAAGTGAAATAAATATAAAACATAATTTAATTTAAAAAACATATTATTTATTAAATTTGAGTTAAGTAGAACACCTCTCTCTCTATATATATAATGGGTTGATCAATAAACTAAAGAATCTTGTCTTTCACTGTAGGAAAATTTTTATTTACAATTTAAAATTTTAGTACAAAATGTAAGTTTTAAACTTGAAACTTCCTTTGTAATGACAAAGTTTCTTAAACAATAAAATTAAAAATCTATGTAGTTTATCATTGGTTTTTTTTTTTTAAGTTTAATACTTTGTAAAAAAAAAATATCCCAACAATGTAAATTACTACGAGTGGAAGAAGTTAGTTAATAAATATTTTTACTCTCTAAGTTACCAACCAAATTTTTACTCTAAGTTACCAACCAAATACATTACTTGCTCAGTTAATAAAATTTTCCAGTCATATGTTATTAATTGATTATCAACTGAGCTTTTTATTATGAACAAAAAAAATCTATTGATAATTGATTGTATATATTGTTTCTACCAAATTACCAATGAATTACAAATTAAATACATTACCAAATAATGAATTTCAGTCGATAATCAATTAGTAAAATTTTTCTTATAAGTTACCAACTAATTATTGATTAAAATTATTACTAACGGAAGAAGTCAGTTAATAATTAGTTATTAAAATTTTTTTCGGTAAAACTATTAATAGATTACAAATGGAATACACTACCAACTGATGAATTTCAATTATTAATAAGTTCATAAATATCTTCATGCCAAATTATCAACTAATTACTAATAAATTATCAACGGACTATTACCAACCGATCATATTTGGTTAGCAATTAGTTAGAAAATTTTCAATTTTTTTTCTTTTTTTTCATTTCAATTGATAATTTGTTAGTAATTGATTGACAATTTATCAATCAAATATAATTGGTTGGTAATAGTAAGTTGATAAGAACTATATTCCTTCTAGTAGATTATCAAATCTTTAAATTAATAATTACAATGAATATACATACACAAACATAGTTATAACAATAATAATAAATTAAGTTTTAGTCCCAAGTAACTTAGGGTTGACTACACAAACACAATCATACACTTACATAAAACCATAAATTAAATCTATCTTTTTGTATATATGTATATTTCCAATTAGCATAAGTTAGATATAAATCCTCACTATAGGAATACAGAAATATGATAAAACTAATAGTAAAAAATTTTCCTCACTCTATATTTTCTTTTGGGGTTTGAATAAGAATAGTCAATTTTCTCTTATATCATTAATTTACTTATCAATAGGGGGGAAAAAGCACATGTACATATATATATATATATATATATATATATATATATATATATATATCAATTTCAAGGATTCCTTTATCACTCCATTTTCTTTCGCATTTCTATATCCATCTCACTGACGAATTGTGCTTGTTATAAGAATTGGAACTAACGATAACACATAATAAACCATTATGTTTTAATTCGATAACAAGAAGTAGTAGAGTTGCTTGTTCGAAGAATTGGAACGAATTGTGCTTGTTATAAGAATTGGAATTATCTTTAAAATCTTATAATTTTTTTTGAAAAGGTAAATTTATCCATAACTTCCATCAAAAATCTCAATTTTTTCTAAAAAGAAAAGTATTTTTTGAATTTAATGTTTTTTTCCCCTTTGGGGACCAAGTGTTTATACAGTAATCATGGTCACAATATTTTTCAAACAGACTAATAGTTTTGAAACCAAACGACGTAAAGAGTTAATAAATTAGAAGCATTGTATAAGCAAAACAACCTCAACTTCCCTTCTACTGTTATGATGAATCTAAACCTCTATAAATAGAGACTTTATATAAACGAACATAATCAATTATTTGAATTTAAATAATTCTCTCATTTCTCTCTTCTAATATAGTTTCTTTAATTTCTAGTTTTTATATTTTCTTGATTCTATTTGGAATCAAATTCACAATACGTTATTAACACGAGACTCTACCAAAATTATTCTACTAAAGGTTATAATCAAAATGACACTATTGAAGTTGATAATCAAGCGAACACCATCGAAGTTACTCTCTCGATTTGTAGAATCAAATAGTCTAATTTTGAAATTTTATAAACAAAAGGAGAAAAGCACTCTTTTTGTTTGATCTTGTATTAATATTGCGAATCTCACTAAACTTGAATTTGCAACTCTAGATATCACTGGAAAGAACTATTTATCCTGGACACTAGATATTGAAATGTATTTAACTGCAATGGGTCTGATAGATACTATTGTAGAAGGAAATCTATTATCATCACAAAATGATACTAAAGTTATGATTTTTCTCCGCCATCATCTTCACGAATATTTAAAAGTAAAATACCTTACTGCGAAAAATTCACTTATTTTGTGGAATAATTTGAAAGAAAGTTTTGACCACCAAAAGATGGTCATCCTTCCAAAACCATAGTATGACTGGATGCACTTCCAATTACAAGATTTTAAATCTGTCAGTGAGTATAATTCTGTGATATTTAAAATTAGCTTGCAGTTAAAATTTTGTGAAAAAAATATTACAAATAAAGATATGTTGGATAAAACTTTCTCTATTTTTCATGCCTCAAATGTGCTCCTGCAACAGTAATATTGGGAAAAGGGATTCAAGAAATATGCAAAATTGATATATTGCCTTCTCGTAGCTAAGCAAAATAATGAGTTATTAATGAAAAATCATGACGCCTGACCAACATGTTCTACTCCATTTCCATAAGTGAATGCTATTAAATCTCATGATTTTGGCTCCAAAAGAGGTTGTGATCATGGCTGTAGGCATGCATGCGGTTATAATAGAAATATTCATTATGTTCACAAAAGTCAAAATAAAGTTATGAGAAATAATAATAACCACTAGAAGTGGTAAAAAAATAACGAGAAAAGAAAAGGAAATATGTGGTTCCTACAAATTATAAAGATAAATGTTATCGCTATGGTATGAAAGGTCATTGGTCTTGCACCCGTCGTACGACAAAACACCTTGTTGAACTTTATCAAACTTCTATTGAAAAGAAAGGTAAAAATGCAGAAGTAAATTTTACTCTACAATATTCTCTTCATGATGGTGATGATGATGATGATAATGATACCAACCTTGAAGATGTTAATGTTAATATAACTCATTTGGATGTGGCTGATTTTTTTAACATCCAGATGGAAGAATTGATCATTTGATTGGTGATGAAAGCATTCAGAATAATTAAAAGTTTACTTTTAATATGTTTATTTTATATTTTATATTTTTGACATTGTAATAGTAATTAACATTTAAAAATTTTATTTTATTATTTAAATATTTAACTTTATAAATGTTTTGTTATACTCATATGACTATTATTCCATTTATTAGATACAAAAGTGGCATTAAAGATATATGCCTAATTGACAGTGGTACAACACATATCATATTGAAAGATAAAAAATATTTCTCTTACCTAAAGATGGGAGAAACAAATGTTTGTACTATAATTAGTAGTGTAAAATTGATTGAAGGCTCCAAAAGAGCAAATATATTATTACCCGAATGAACAAATATTATTATTATTTATAAAGTGTTATTTTCTTAAAATCTCAAAGAAATTTATTAAGTTTTAAAGATATTCGCCGAAATGGATATCACATTGAAACAACAGAAGAAAATGGGTTTAAGTATCTCTGTATTACTCAAATAATTTTGGATAAAAAATCTTTATTAGAAAAGCTACCATCTATTTGATCTAGCCTATATTACACAAAAATCCATGCAACCGAAGTGCATCATTCCGTAAACCAAAAGTTTACTGATCTTGCTACATTTATCATTTAGCATGAATGTTTGGATCATTCAGGAGCCATTATAATGCGAAGGATAATTGAAAATACGCATACTTATCCTTTAAGAAGTTAAAAGATTTTGACATTAGATAAATTTTTATGTTCTGAATGTTCTTAAGGAAAATTGGTTATTAAATCATTTCTAACAAATGTGGAGTTTGAGTCTCCAACATTTCTGGAAAGAATTCATGGTGATATATATGGACCAATTCATCCATTATATGGGCAATTCAAATACTTTATGGTTTTAATTGATGAATCAACCCGATAGTCGCATTTCAATTTATTATTAGCTCGCAACTTGACGTTTGCGAGATTACTTGCTTAAATAATTAACTTAAGAGTGCAATTTTCAAATTATCCTATTAAAAGGATCCGTCTAGATAATGTTGGAGAATATTCCTTACAAGCCTTTAATACTTATTGCATATCGATTGGTATTACTATTGAAAATCCAATAGCTCATGTTCATACCCAAAATGATCTAGTTGAATCATTCATTAAAAGAATACAATTAATTTCTAAACTGTTATTAATGAGAACAAATCTCCCTACATCTGCTTGGGGATATGCTATTTTGCATGCTACAACACTTGTATGTATAAGGCTAACGAGTTATTATAAATTCTCTCTATTATAATTAACTTTTAGTTTAGAGCCAAATATACTCATTTAAGAATTTTTGGGTGTGCTGTATATGTATCGATACCACTAAATCAACATACCAAAATAGGTCCTCAAAGAAGATTTATGATATATGTTGGATATGATTCTCCCTCTATAATTAGATATGTTAACCATTGACAGATGATGTATTCACAACAAGATTTGTTGATTGTCAATTTGATGAAACTCAGTTTCCTAAATTAGAGGGAGAACATAAACTATATAAAAAAGGACTTGCCTAGATAACATTATTGAATTGTTTGGATCCATGTACAAACGCAGGTGAATTAGAAGTTCAAAAGATAATTTATTTGCAAAGACCTGCAATTCAACTACTGGATTCTTTTGTTGACTCTACAAGAGTAACTAAATCATATATTCCAACTATAGATGCTTCTATTCAGGTAGAAGTTCTAGCAAGACAACATGAAATTCCTATAGCTGTTGAATAAAAAACACATCAAAAGAGTGGACGACCCCTTAGTTCAAAAGATAAAAATCCTCGAAAGAAAAGAGGATTAAATGATTAGAATGATCAAATTGAAAAATTAGAAAGTAAGGACCAAATGACAGATGATAAAAAGATCCAAATAACTGAAAAAAGTCATTTGCAAAGACTTGCAATTTAACTACTAGATTCTTTTGTTGACTCTACAAGGGTAACTAAATCGTATAGTCCAAATATAGATGCTCCTATTCGGATAGAGGTTCTAACAAGATAAAATGAAATTCCTATAGCTGCTGAATAAAAAACACACTAGAAGCGTGGAAGACCCCTTAGTTCAAAAGATAAAAATCCTCGAAAGAAAAGAGGATTAAATTATTAGAATGATCAAATTGAAAAATTAGAAAATAAGGACCAAATGACAACTGATAAAAAGATCTAAATAACTGAAAATAGTAAACAGAATAATGAGATGTCCATCAATTATATAACTTCTGGCAGAAGTTGGAATCGAATGGAAATAACTATTGATGATGTTTTTGCATACAATATAACACTTGATGTGTTAAAAGATAATAAGGATCTTGAACAAACATCAATTGAAGAATGTCATCATAGAAATGATTGGCCAAAATAGAAAGATGCGATTCAATCGAAGTTAAATTCATTTATAAAGCGTGATATTTTTGGACTTGTAGTCTAAACACCGGAAGGTGTAAAACCAATTGGTTATAAATGGGTATTTGTAAAGTGGAATGAAATTAATGAAGTCGTAAGATAAAAAGCACGACTTGTAGTGCAATTAATTACGATGAGACATATTCACCTGTAGTAAATACAATTACACTCCGATACCTCATGAATCTAGTAGTATGTGAAAAGATTGATATGCGTTTAATGGATGCTGTGACTACTTATTTATATGGGAACCTTTTGTTGGAATGTATGCCAAAAATGGCATATATATTTTTGCATTTTGAAAATTAATAAAAGTTTCATTCATTAATAGTTGTTTGTTTACATATATTGCATATTAAGAGCTAAATGTGTTAGTAAGTAATCTACGTGATTGTGTCGTACTTTCACAGTAAGGTGTAGATTATGGGCTACTAATACATAAGTGAAAAATTATTTTTGATCAATTGATGGAGTTGGGCATTTCATCAAGGTTTAGATCATTACAGTATGGTTTACAAATGGAAAATTGTTTACCTATAATCAGTGAGTAATTTACTTACACCAATTGTGTAAGCATATTAGGAATACGTAGATGGGTACTAAAATAATATTTATAAAAGTACTAAAATAAATAAAGATTGGTTTATCACAACTACTGCGTAGATGAGTACCCTAAAACTTGAGTACAAGTTGGTAGTATGATGAAGTTAGAATTGTACATTTTGATGTATGTTATGTGAGGTCTTACCGTAAGGCCAATAACTCTGTACGTTGGGTATATGATTCTAGTTAATTAAAATGGGCTTACACAATAGAGTTTTTATGCTTCATTATGTGAAGAAATCACCATTTTGTGATTGTTTAGGATAATCTAATAATCCAAGGCTTTGAAAAACGTAACTAAGTATGTACATTTTTGGGTACCTCCCTGTGATAAATGGATACATGGGATTTATGGATTATCGAACTAGCTATCAAAGGATGGTAGATGTCATTGAGAAAGGTGTTAGTACATTTTTCCTCTCTTAATTATGGGTGTTGCATAGAGGGGTATTTTCGTTACTACACCTGTAGGTCGAAGATACTGCACTTGCAATATTATTTTCGGGGTTAATATTTCCATATAGTGCTAAATGGAATATTTAAAATGACAAAATATAGTTATTTGTTAGTAGGGGGTATTTTATTCATTTTAGTAGCCAAGAATAATATATTTTTTGGTCTTCAAAATAGCTCAAATAACCTTAGTAAATTTATCTTACTATATGGGCTTATTGAGTGAATTTATTATTGGAAGAATTATTTTAGAAGTCCAATTAATTATTTATTTGAGTTATAATAATTAATTGGACCAATTTAATTAATTACTTTAGGCTCAAGTAAATTAATTAATTAATAAAAAAGCTAATTAATTAATCTTAGACTAGTTAAGAAAAGCCCTGATCCACCAGGGTTTGGGTGTGGCGGCTAGAAGGTTTTAGCAACCTAGGGTAGCCGCCACATGATAAAAGAAAAAAATGGAAATAAAGGAAAAAGGAATTTGGTGGACGTTTTGGAAAGGAAACGAAAAGCTGTTATTGAGATATATATGTATGGTTTATGTACAGTATATTGGTTGACCGAATTTTGAACAAAACCAAAAACAGCTTTTCGGTTTTTCTTAGATAAACCAAGGTTGCCATTTCTAAAGGATCAAAACGGAAAATATCAAAGAAAATGCAGTGAAAAATTTTTCTATTTTCCGAGCCACATCTAGGAGAGAGTACTTACTTTTCTTAATTGGTCGCAGATTAACCAATGAGGGGCCGGGTTGCACTAGAACTTGCGTTAGAATGGGAGAAGAAGGCGCCTGCGGTTCGACCAATATTCCCACCAATCTTCTGCACATACGCATAAAGCGTCTTCAACCTTTCTCTCTTTGTCTTCTAGAGTATAACTCTATCTTACTCTTGGGTTAGCTTGGTAAAAGTTCCTTGTTTGGATAATCAAGATATTCCCCAAGAGATAATGAAGAGAAGAACGTGGAATAGAGAGAGAGAGGATGAGACGGCATACTAGAGAGTGAAGAAAAAAAAAAGAGAAGAATAATTAACGTGGTTATTTTTTTTCCTTCTCCTTTTTTCTTAATTTCAGCCAGCCTTAGGGCTTCTTCAAGCCCTAATGGCCGAAATCATCAAGCCCTAATGGGCTTAGTGCTGTGCTCATAAATCAGTCCAAGACTGACCCAATTTTGTTAATTAATTAATTATTTTTTCTAAGCTTCATTAGATACTCAAGACTAATTAGTTAATTCTAATTAAACTCTTAATATATATCAACATATATCAGCCTAATTAATTAATTTATTTCAACCCAATTCTTTTAATTAATTAATTATCTTTTCTGAGCCTTATAAAAATCTAAGATTAATTAATTAATTCTAATTGGACTCTTAGAATAAATTTTATTTTCTTCCATATAATTATTCATTAAGCCCAGATTGTGTCTAAACAATACCAAGGTAACTTAAGCTACTCTAAAGACCAAGAGACATATTATTTATGGCTACTAAAATGACCAAAATACTTACTATTAAATAGTTGAATTTTACCATTTCAAATATTCCCATTTATCACTATTTGAAAATATTGACTCCAAGAATAATATTGCTAAAGCAATGTCTCCGATCGACCTATAGGTGAAATGACAGAAATACCATTCTATGTAACACCCATTAATGAGACAGCATAGATGTACTAACATCCATCTCAAAGATGTCTACCATCCTTAGATCTCTAGTCTGATCTATGACTTACTTGAATGTACTTGTTTATCATTAGAAGCTATCCAAAAGCAAACATTCTAGAGTCACGTTCCCAAGGCACTGGATTATTAAATTATTCTGGACAATCACAGAGGGGTGATTTAACTTCACTAAGTGAAGTATAGAAACTCTGTTGTATGAGTCCGTCTTAACTAATTCGAGTAATACACCCAACATACAAGGATATTGATCTTACAAAAGAAATCTCACCCAACATATATCAAAGTATAAAACCCTAGCTTCGCCAAACCACCAACTCATACTCAAGTATGAAAGTATCCGTCCACATTGTAACAGTAATAGTCCGGTCTCTATAATCATAGTACTTTATAAGAGACCACTACTACAGGTCTAGTTCTACGTATTCGAAATACGCTTATACCAGTGATACGAGTGAACTACTCACTGATTTAAGGTAAACAATTTCTCATTGGAACTCATGACATAATAGTCTTATCTTGATGAAATGCCTAATTCTATCAAACGACTAAGAACTCAATTTTATTTGTACGACAATTATCCATGGTCTACACCTTACTGTGAAGAATGACCCAACACATAGACCATTACTTATCATACTTGGACCTTAAATGTGCAATAATATAAGAAATAAACTAAATTGAATGAATAAATATTTTATTATAATATATTTACATAGAATACATAGTCTTTGAGGGTATACTTTCCAACAATTTCTTTTGTTGTTTTTCCTTTACCGTTTTAGCTCTTGTGTTTTTTTTCCAATCTTCTTCACCCTAGTTCTTCTTTCATCGGTAGAGGTCTATAGAGGTTCAAGAATACTCTGGAAGGTCAACAGTTAGCAAACGGGGTAAGTGTTTCATGCAAAGGAGCCGATGGTTAACTAGTATACCCGCGAAACAAGTAGACATTCTCGTTTAAGAAACATTGTCAAACCCAAATTCAACTTCGGTTATTTAAGTAAAATGCTCTAGAAGTAAGTATTCCTAGACTTTGGCCCGGAAAAATTTTTAATTTGCATACTTCTGCTACATATTTATTTTTTTGCGGTCCTTCAAGTAGTATCAGATCCATGGTTTAACCTAGGAGTATGCTTAGGGTTAATAACTAAAAAAAGTGGTTTCTTTACTAATAAAATATTATCTTTGTGATTTTAGGGATCTTTTATGGTTTTTTATGTGGGTTGATTTTGTGTATGCCTCGCATGTGGAGGCATAGACACCTATAATTTATTGTTAATCACTTTTTTGTAGAATTCGCATATGCCTCATTTTGAAAGGCATAGGTGACTGATATTGTTTTTCAATTCAATTTATGAATTTTTGTAAAGAAAAATTGGTTCTGGATCAATTCTGAAAAACCCCTAACGGAATTGCAAAAATAGAATAAAATGAAAGACAGTTGAAGAAGAATAGCCGTGGCCGAGGAACTCAAGTCGTGACTGGTTTGAGGTAACCTAGCCGGGGCTGGCTCTCATGAAGCTACGACCGACTTCAGGGAGTTATTCTCTTTCAAGCCACGACTGGCTGAGAATGAGCTGGGCTTGGTTCGTGTATTGGTGGACCTCTTTGGGTCGCAGTTTGCATTGGGTTTGATCGGCGGTTCGGTTCTAGATTTCGGTCTTTTTTGCGAGTGCACATCCCAAGACAAGTGGGAGTCAAGCTTCATATTTAGTGAGCATATAGCAATGGCTCAAAAATTTCTAATTGCCAGTATTACCTCTCGTTGCTGAACCGTCACTAATATTGCGATGGTGTAGTGACAATTTATTATGTCAATAGCAAATTTAGAAGCCGTTGCTAAACCATCACAAACTTAGCTAGGGCTTAGCGACAACATATAATTCTACTTTAAAACGTGAATTACCAAACCATCGCTACACCTTAGCAAAGTTTGCTAGGGTTTAGCGACGGTCCATAGTTTAAGGACTGCACTAATTTCAGCTAAAAATCATTTTTTTTTTCATAGCTAAACCGTTGCTAATGTTTGCCCTCGCTAATCTGTAGCTAATCTCTTTTTTCTGTTACAGGGCCTATTTATTAATTATTTTAAAACCCTTGCACCGTATATTAAACAATACTCTTTTTTCTCATTACCTGGCCCATTTTTTAATTATTTTAAGCCCCCTGCACCCTAAACAATATATGTCACACCAAATTTAAATTTACAATAAAACCGATCTCAGTAAATAGAAATAAAAAATAATCATCTCAATAATAGAAAATACATTTATAACTACAAATGTGTAATGTAATGAAAATGTAATATACATGATAATGTGTATAATAAAATCCCTACATTATGGGAGCAGCAGTGCCAGCTGAAGGAGGAGAGGGTAAGAATGAAGACGAGAATGTATTGAGGGGTGAGGATCTAAGGGTGGAATAAAGTTGTCCTTTGTCCCGTCCATCTCACCATTACCTTGAATCAGCTGTAATTGTGGAAGCTGTACACCGAACCTCTCTAACATCAGTGTAAGAAATCCAATAAATTGATTTTGCATCTGATCCACCTCTTCTCGAAATCCTTCTTCAATTTGTCTCTCACAACATGAACCCTTTCCTCAACCCTCCTCTATACTATATCTTCTATCTTAGCAGGTGTAGAGAATGTGGATGACATGGAACCCTGTTGGAGCTGCTGTCTGACTCGCGAAGCCTCAGAGCCTAGTCCATACACCCGTCGTTGATTGTACCCGTCTGCAACCTGGATAAATAGAGCCCTCTTGTCTGGAATGACAGAAGAGGTACACTGGCAGATGAAGAGAAAGATGCCTGAGTAAACGCTCCTTGGCAGCTATCACATCCTCCTAAAATCGATTTCAAAATTAGTATTTTATTACGTAAAATGTAATTAACCTTAAAATATTCTAAAGTATGAATTTATAAATTATTACCATTGTCTTGCAAGAGCGCTTGCTGGCATGCTGTCCCCATCTCTCTCTACTCTGAAACTATACAGCCTTTTGTACCATTTGATGTGTCTGAAGTTAGTGCCCATCTTCTGATGCTGTAATTAGAAAATTGATTCATAAAAATATTGACTTGAAAATTATTTACACAAAGTAGAAATACAAAATCTGTGAATAATTGAAAAAAATACCATACGGTCCTCGTGAATAGTGAACGAGACCGAACCTCCAGTATGAATAGGGTGGCCTAACCCCTATTCTTCTGAGCAGCAGATGAGACCTGCTAAAACTCTTGTGTGCTCTAGCACTACTGCATCGCCTCCTAATATCGAGCGCTAATCTAGGAGGGAGACTGACCAGCCGAGGTCATCCTCCGCAGTCTCGATAGAGTGTCGAAAAAGTAGGTCCGACACTTGTACTCCTAGTTGGACTGGATCTTAGCACTATGCTCATCGGCCTAACGAAATAGATTTTGCATAAAAATTAATAAAAAATCTACGTTGTTAGTTTAATGCAAATGAATATAAATATATATATGAAGTAAATACAATAATAATTTTGATTCATTTGTATAATAATTGGTAACTTATTCCAAACTCCTCAAACTAGATGTTCTTGATGCTCATCGGGACATTAACATATGTCGCGTAAGACCCATTGAAGTACCTCTGGAATATAGATATGATCTCCCGTGCACATTGATGTAACCAACAATTTTTTTTTTAAAAAAATAAAAATAAAATAGAAATGAGCATAAGCAAAATATAAAAATGAAACCATATTTCTTGAATATATTATACAACTATTTGGCTAGAATAAAAATTATATTAATATATGTCTTAGAAATTTTAAACGTACCCATCCACCCGTGGCATAATCAATGGTCGGTAATCCTCAGCCTGTGATCCAAGATGATGCGATGCTATAGACGATGGAACTACAGGGGAATCTGTGTCCTACTCGATATGTGCATCTTCTAAGAATGTGACCTGCACTGGTATCTGAGGAACACGCGAGAGTATGGTATACGGTCCCATGACAGAGTACACTGTGAGTCATCAGCAACCAAATGCTCTCCAGTAAACATACATAGGTGGAGAAAAAATTAGTTACTATCAATTGTAAAAGTATCAAAATTGTAACATATTATTACACTTAAAAAGTTCAGAAAATAGCGTGGTGCTTGTTCTTTAAAGTATAATACCCAAATATAATAACAAAAAATAATTAAACAAAAAAAAGAAAAACACACATGAAATGTAGCCAGGTTGTACTATTCGATTGGGTCAGTTTTTACAATGTATTCCTCAGAATCAACGTTTATTTCAGAATTTGTTTCCTAATTACCCTCACCATCCTCCTCATTTTGATTTGAGTTCCGATCCTGATCTAATGTCTGTTCCTGAACATCTAACATCTCACTTATGCTTTCCATGTGTGTTAAGGGCACAATATCTACCACCAAAGACATACTCATTGCAGTATTGTCATCAACATCTTCTTGAAAGGCTCTATCAACAATAGGTACATCAATCACATGTTGAGTTTTTATTTTGCAGACAGCCATCCAATTAGATGTTTGTCTTTTAGTTCCTGGATATGTAGTAAAGTGTACTTAATGTGCTTGCTGGGCCAATACAAAAGGATCATATTTTAGATAACGTCTCTTATGGTTAATATCTACTAACTTAAATTAAGGGTGTACTCTCAATCACCGATTTGGTATAGGATCAAACTAATCACATTTAAAAAGTACAAATTTCTGTATTGGATGACCAAAAAATTGAACTTCAAGAACCTCTTGTAAGACCCATAATAATCAACACCACCATACTCATTTTCCCCACCTTTAATGCAAACCCCGTGGTTGACACGTTTTTCTACGTTTTGCATGCAGTCTTGTGTGAAATCGATAACCGTTAATTACATATCCTTGAAATGATTTCATTTTTCTCGATAGTCCCCACGATAGGTTTTGCAAATATTTATCTGTCACCCCATTGATTGGATCATGCACCTACAAGTAAGTTGTATTTGTTAAGTCTGTATTCGAGATACTTAACATAAGTGAATTACGTAAACATGCACTCACTAAGTATCGCAACTTTAGAGAACTTACATAATTTTTGAATCATCCAGCAAATTCATTATTTGTCCTTCTCTTGACTTCTAGCTTAGTAATACCGCTGTGATGGCGTAAGCTACTAGAAAAATCCTAATATATGGTTGCACATCTTCACAGTTTAGCAAAATGTAGTTTGTAGCAGTGTTAAATTCCTCAGATGTTAGAAATCAAGTTTGAATCTTCCCCAATACCCTTCCTTCTGCATTGCAAATTGATAGCAAAGATTGTACCATCCCCTACTCGTTTGAAACTTCTCTATTACGTGCTGCATATGTATGTCTTGTTTGAACATGGGGCTCAAAATAGTAGGAAAAGAACGTTAATGCCTCTTCAACTATATAAGCTTTACAATTTGATCCTTCTACCCTTGCCTTATTTTTCACCTTAACCTTTAAACAATGCAAGAACCTATAATTTAAAATAAGGCAACTTAGAGTACACTTTTAACGAGGTCATTATTATTGTATACTAGAATGGAAATAGATCTATTTAGTGAATGCCTACGTACCTTTCAAATGGATATATTTATTTATATTGAGTTGGACCACAAACCCGAGCTTTATAAGGAGAAACTGGGTGGGAATTTTTTTATAGTTTACATATGAGTACTGGAATTTCTGATTCCAACTTCTTTGCATGAGCTATTGACAATTTAGGTGAGCATAAATCTCTATAAAATAGACTCAATTCAGTCAACATGTTCTATACGTTTACTGGGAGAAATTCTTTTAGAGCAATTGAAAGTAACCTTTCCATGAACACATAACAATCATGACTTTTCATGCCAGACATCTTCAATTCTTTCAAATCAATACATCTTGATAAATTTTGCAACTCCTTCACCCACTCAAGAAGTGTTTGCTTAGCCTCTAGAGTCAATGAAACCATGCTTTAGGCATATACATTCTTTTTTCGCCTGCTCCACAAACTCTTAGTTCAGGCCTATGACAATACGTTTCGAGGTCACGCCATACCTTTAAATTATCTTTTGTTTTTTCCTTCACATCCATAATAGTATTAAAAATATTGTCAAATACATTTTTTTTAATTATGCATGATATCAATATTATGGGCACCAATAGAGTTCGCCAGTAAGGCAACTCTCAGGAAATACTTCTTTTCACCCAATTATGATTTACATCTTTATCGTCGCTCATCTCCAGTTCCCTTCTTGAATCTACTATTCTTGAAAAATGGCATACTCTTTTCCACACTTGATCTCCTGTTAGACGGGCCACTGGTGGTAAAGTTTCTTGGCCTTTGTCACATCTAAATAATTATGTGTCCTTTCTAAATGGATGATCCAATGGCAAAAAACACCGATGACAATCGAACCAAGAAATTTTACTCCCGAACTGCAGATAAAAATACTTTGTGCACTCCATGTAATATGAACATGCAAATCTACCTGCAGTGCTCCACTCACTTAGCATTTCATAAGTTAGAAAATCATTGATTATCCACATCAGCATAGACCGCAACTAAAACTTTTATTTCTTGGATATGTCATATGTAAGAATACTATCAGACCATAAATTACTCAGTTCATCTATCAATGGTTGTAGATAAATATCAATTTTATGTTTAAGATTCTTTGGACCTGGAATAATGACAATCAAGAACATTACTGGATTCTTCATGCACATCCATAGGGAAAGATTATACGGAGTTAGTATAACTGGCCAATATGAATACTATTTTCCATGAAGGCTTAAAATGGCAAAAATCATCAAATTGAAAGCATGCTAGCAAAACAAAAAATTTACCTTTGTGATTGAATGACCCTCTTCGTACTGATGTAGATGTCTGTACAAGGATACTTGAAGCTATTGGATCACGTCCTTGTAAACGTCTACTGCATCTCATTCACGCGAAACCTTTGATCTTCTAAAACGGTGCCTGTAGCACTACCGGTGAAAGCTTGAAGAGTTGGATTTGATAAGGGTTTTTTTTTTTTTTTTGCTTCTGTGGAATGCTTTCATAGGCTTTACTTTTGCTTTTGTGAGCAAAAAACCCACCAGCCTTAGCTATTCCTTTCAATTGGTCTTGATTGCAGAATCAATTCATTTCATCAATTCACACCGAGAGAGAATCCAATCGCGTAAAAACAGAAAGCTCCTGCTTTTGTTATCTTTTACGCAAAACAACACGGGTTTTTTTAATTTAAATTAATTAATTAATTAATTATATTTTATTTTACCCTGGTCTTATTCATTGGGTCAGATAAAATTATTTACTTTTGGACTTGAACACCCATAAATAATAAATCTCAATTATTTATTTTTTGAGTTTCATTAAATAGTCCAATAAATAATTAACAAGCTAAAATATACCAATATAAAATATCAGGCCTTTTATCTAGTTTTATATCTAGATTAATTTTTTAATTATTCAATCTAGGCCTTGGGCCCTGAATAATTAATTAACCAATTAAACTAGATAAATTATATACTCTCTCTCTCATACCTTTTATTTTATTCTAGTTCAATAATAAATTAGACTAATAAAATAAAACTTATAATTATCAAGACCAATTCCTTAACACAAATCTGTTAGGATATAAGGGCTATTCTGGGGACCAAAAGATACATCGCCTTAGCTATTAAAATGACCAAAATACCCCAACTATATAAATAGCTATATTTTACATTTTAAATATTTCTTAATATTACCACAAGAAAATATTAACCCCAAGGATAACGATGCGTTAGCAAAGTTTTCGACCTATAGGTGTAATGACTAAAATACCCCTCTACGCATTGCTGTGCATTTAGAGAGAAAGAGTGTATTAACACCTCTCTAATAAATATCTACCATCCTTAGACCTCTAGTTTAATAATCCATGACTCCTGGAATATTTCCACTGCCTAAGTGAGTTACCCTAAAGTAAACATTCAAGTCATATTCCCCAAGGCCTTGGATAATTAGATTATTTGAACAGTCACAAGCAGCGATATAGCGCAGAAGTTATCTTGTATAAGTCTGTCTTAATTAACTAGTCACATATACCCAACGTACAAGTATATCAGCTCTATGAAAGAACCTCAACTACAGTATATCAAAGTATATACTTCTAGTTTCATCAGACTACCAACTCATACTCAAGCAATAGAGTCTTAGTCTACACTGTAGCAATAATAGTCGAGTTTCTTTTAAATAGTACTTTTAAAAACCACTATTATAGGTCCTATTCTATATATTTGAAATACGATCATGCTATGGAGTGAGTGAATTACTAACTGGCTAAAGGTAAGCCATTTCCCATTTGAAATTCATAGCACAATAACCTATACATGATGAAATTCCCATTTTCATCAATTGGTTAAGAACAAACATTTATGTGTTAAGTAAACTGCGATCAATACCTTACTATGAAAGATCACCATTAACATAGATCACTTACTTAAACATAATAAGCCATTTCTAAATGAAAATCGTGCACAAATAAGATGTAAATTCATAAATAAATTTTTAGAATAAATTCTTTTATTAATAAATTCGATAATTACATTAGATAAACTAGTCTAGAGGGCATATATTCAAACATTCCAAAATCCCAAAGGGAGTAAACCCATCTGTGCATAATCTAAGTCTTACATTCTGCACCTCCTTTGAGAATTTAGGATAACTCTTATCAAAATGTTTTCAAGCCTCACCATCACAGGGATAACTCATATATCTATCCTTTGTTGTGCTCTCCATATGCCATCTCATATGTAACGCAGTCGTTTTAGATGCATACAACTACTGTAATCGAGGTGTTATTAGAACAGAATACATCTTCTTAACAAGTGTCTCTTTTTGCCTGTAACTCTCCCGACCCCTCCTTTGCATGTACCAAGGATGACCACAAAACTTGCAATCTCTACAGGTAATTGTAGGATTTCTATCATGCATAATTAGATTAAGCGCAGCGGAAAACAACAAGAAATCCAAGCCATGGATCACGGGTTTGGAATAGAAACGGGAAAAGGAGAAGATTGCGTTTATTACCTCGTGAAGCCGGAATTCAAAAATTTCAGAAACAAGAACGCAGGTGCGATCCAGATTATCCAAAACCGTTCACTGCAGCTCCACTGAAGTCCAAGAAAGAACTCCCTCTAATGATAATCCACACAAGGTTGAATGCTCACAATCTCACAATTCTATGCTAGTAGAATTCGGGAGGCTAGGGTTTTGATCAAGAAGAGAGAGACGACTAGGGTTTGATCAAGAGAGAGGCAGAGAAACGGTTTCTCTGTTATTGCGTGAATAGTCTGTCTCAAATCCTAAAGAAACCGTTTCCTTATATTTATAGATTTATAATTACCATAAATTGCAACTTAGTCATTCAACGTCCAATTGTCAACAAATTGGTCCTTGAAGTTTACTTAATTACAATTAGGTCCCAAGAATTATAACAAACTTATAATTCAGCTATAAATATATTCCCTTCTCTTAATTAACCCGACAATATTATCAAATAATATATTTGAGCATTCAAACCTTTATTGTGTGTGACCCATTAGGTTTCCTGGTCTTATTGGTAGCATAATATGAATTAATTCTAACAATATTAGAATTAATAATCCTTAATAAAATAAATGATTAAATTTATTAATTCTCTAATTAATAAATTCATATTTAGCATATCAAGAGCGACATCTAGCAATGACTCTTGACCACCCAAAAGTCCAGAAAGTCAAGTGGCTTGACATGAACCTTTCAATAGCAAATTATCAGTGCAATAAACTCCTTTCAACATACAATATCTCATTCGGTCTAGAGCATGGAATTAGTACCAACTCCCTCCAGAATATTATTAATTCTAGCTCGAATATTTTAGTACTTGTTCAAGAAATCCATTACTCGATATGTGTATCAATTGGAACCATTTCCATCACATAGTCGCCTTGGCCAAGGACTTCATGAGTAATGATTTCTACAAGTGGCCTTGAGATATACTCTCCTACTATTAGGAGTGGTGAATCCTTTATTGACCCTCTCAACTACTTTTGTTTACTTTACGTTGTATCTAATATCCATCCCATAGGCGGTCCTAGATAAGACTCCAAAGATTAGAATCAAAGTACAACGCTCGATAAATAAAGTACCTTGGAGATCTCAAGTCTAAGGATACTTGCACACTTGCTATAATGAGATTCTATCACTGGCACTAAATAGTTATCCAAGTGATTATCTCGTAGCTAGGTCATCCAATGAACTTGTTTCAAAACAAGCATCCACACGTTAATCCTGAGTATCCCAATAACCACGGATATGAGAACCACCGCTTGATCCAATCAAGAGATATAACATGTGCCAGTCTTAGCGTATTAATAATGTCCCATCTTATTAATACTATGACTGGGGATTATTTAAGTACAAACACTGCATAGTGTAGTAGGAATCTCACATCATGATATCTATCATGATTTCCTTAACACTGTGTTGTACTAGGGACTTTATCTAACGGTTTATACACATATTTAGATATAACAATCAAACTGAAAGATAAAGAATGCCTCTTATTAATTTAATATGTAATATACATGGTACAAGTGATTGCCTCTAGGGCACAACACTAACAGTAATATCATCCTTCCAATAAAGCAAACATCCATTCATGTACGCATCTATTTTTTGAATTGGTAAACCAAGACTAGATACTAATTTCTTGAACTCATAGAAGTCATCCAGAATTTTATTCTCGCCTAAGATGACCTCCCTCATTAGCTGCACCACTTGGTTAAAATATTTCTCAAACATATTATTTTTGGACTTGATATTTAATAGTCGAGATAAAAGTAAAAGCTGTGAGTGGCTTGCACACTCTTCCTATATCGGTGTATCAGTAGCTCGCAACATATCATAGAACATTTGTGCTTCTGCATGTGGAGGTTCATCAATAGAATCCATAGATGCCCCGTAATTATTGATGCGTATTTTTTAGTGTAGAAAATATTATCAACAAAGTCCATAATAAATCAAGTTTTAATTAAAATGCTAATTACTAAAACCACACATACGGGCAAGTATACCCATCATATATTATAGAGAATAGCAAGTATCGAATCCACAGGAATTTAGACTCCCATCTTACTTTACCCAAATCTTTATTGTTTAACCAACAAAATAAGAAGATAGAATAAATAACCAACTAACCTAATATACCAGAGAATAAATCAAGTCCACACAAGAAAAGTCACAAGGACAATCAAGGAGTGAGTATAAGGAGAAAAGACATGTAATGAAGAAATATCTGAATTTTATGACAAGTGATGAAAATATCTTTCAACCAATTGATTCCCAATCCCAAATTACCAATACGAGTTTCGAAAGCAAATTTCAATCGTTTCCTAAGTCATGAAATTCCTATTTTTAGTCTAATTAAAGGGTATACTTTGCCTCCCTAATTAAAACTAAGAAGCATTAAAAAAAACTTAATTAAACAATTAATATCCCTATACTCTAGGCAACAATAACGTATTTTGGAAGAAATAATGCCCCTATACTCTAGGCGATATCAATCTCTCTTTGATTACCACGTCTTTTCTTTAACTTCGTTTCCCATGTCCATTAAGAGATCACATGATAGAGAATTAACTAGTTTGGGATAATTAATTCAACTCATAAAATCAAGTAACCAAATATTTAGAATTAGAATTTAACAAGTCTAGAATTAATTCAACACAAAATTGTAAAGTAAAAATATCCTCAACTACAATTAAAACATATAAATCCAACTTTAACAAAATAGAATTACAAAGAAAGAAAGAAGAAAAACTCATAGATAAGTATAATCCCTTTGTCCTTTGCAATCTTCTTGATAAAGCTCCTCTTCTTTCTCCAAGAATCTCCTTGATCCTCCTAAATCATGGTGTTTCTTTAGGAGTTTTTTAAAGATATTACATTAAAGAATTGAAAGTTACTTTGTACACTGTTAGTCTATTGTATTTATAAGAGTTTTAATTGCCAAAAAGTGCCTACAAGAGTTATTTTTCATGGTTGAAAGAGTTCCCAAAAGAATCTAACTAAAATTGCCAAAATTTTCTTGGAAAAGGAAACCCGCTGCCTTAGGTCGGCGCACACCCAACGACTTTGCTTAGTTTTTCATTATATTCTTCATAAAATTATCAAAATACATCTCTATAGGTAAAATATCAAATAGGAAGGAATATGACTAGTTATTATATCAAATATCCTCAAATAATTAAAAAAATATAAGTAAATTTAGCCCGTATTACATTTCCCCACACTTAAGCTTTACTTGTCCTCAAGTAAACAAGAATTAGACACTAAGCATTTAGAACAAGACAAAATAATTTAGCAAATTTTTCCTTAACAAATTCATCCATAATGAAGACATAACATTCTTCCAACCTTAAACATAAATTCATCATTCATTTAACTCTTTCAAAACCTTGTAAACTCATCTATTAAATTGAACAATCTCAAAGCCATCAAAGTTAAGTTAAACAAGCTTATATGTAGTATAGGAAAATCATCCTACTCCTCAAGCAAAAACATAGATAAATAAATCACAAAAGTCAAGCCATTTAACTAATTCTAGCATTATAAATTCAAATTTACACAACTCAAATTAGTGAAATAAGAAAATACTCCACTCTCTTTTCTATTTTTCAATGACTTAGAGAATTGATAGTCTTAAGTGAATAAATTTCTCTTCACGCACCGTATTGGCCCATTTATAGTCATTACCATTTTTCAACAATTTTCTTTTTTCTTACCTTTTTGCCTTTTTGCCTTCGGGATAGCCTCAAAAGATTACATCGAACAATACTTGTTACTTCTTTCCGTACTAGCACTTTTTTCAGCAAAAGGTCTTTTTTTTTTTTTTTCTTTTCTCATCAAAAGATGAAAGTAAATTTTTTTTTCAATTCCATGTTTTTTCAACTCACATTTTTTTTTCTTTTCATTCAATTTTTTATTTCCTCACATTCCTTATTCTCAACTCAAAGTCAAACAAACTTTAAATCTATAATACAAGACTTAATCAACAACTCTTCCCATATCTCATCATATCATCCACATTCAAACTTAAAGAATAAAATAAAGCTTAAATACCAAATATAACTAAAGTTAACTTAAATTCTCAAGATAGAAAAATTTAACTTAATACATAAGTTTACTTTTTAATAAAAATAAAACCATAATGAATGAAAAATCCGCATCTCAAGTTGAAAAGAAAATCACAACTTCATTATAGACAAATAAGCTCAATTTAGTTCCAAAATCCCCAAACTTTCAAATTTTTAACAAAAAAGTTAGCTTGATAGCAAGAAAATACCAAGACAATTGATAAAAACTTAGACAAAGAATATCACCAAACCACTCCCCCACACTTAAACTGGACAATGTCCTCATTGGCAAAAACTTAACACAAGAAAGCATCTCTAAAAGGACAAAAAATAATAAAGGAGAAGAGGGTGAAGTAATACTCCCCAAGTACAATAAGCTCCAATAGATATCAAAGCTGGAAATAGAGAAAAGGGCTAGTCCAAGAAAACTTTATTCCTACCTGCAAATAAAAGTACAAAGAAAATAATAACAAAATAAAAACACACCTAAATAAAAGAACACAAACTAAAAAAAAATATTAATAAAAATCCTAACAAAGCAAATAAAGATACGACTCACTCCCCCATATTTAAGATGAAAAATATTTTTCTTATTTGGGGAAAATAACACCTAACAACTCCAAACACAAAACAAAAATACAAACTATTTCCACTCATCATGCTTCTTCATTAAACCTTTGTAAAAGAAATAAATGCTCATTGAAAAAGGTAGTCATGATGAAAGTAGAAATAAGAGAGGGTTTTGAAAAATGGAGGGTTCATGGAAAATATTAGTGGTAATGAATGTAAATGCAGGAACCCCCGTCCATAGCACATTTTTGACATATAAATCAAGTTTCCAATACAAAGATGTAAATTATGTCTAATAAGTGTATAAATACTAGAATCACCACTTATCCCTTCAAAAGATTTATCACAACGATAACTCCATTTTAAGCCTGGTAGTGTAGAACTTAAAGATAGGATTAAGAAATCCTTACTTTCCAAATCATGGTCTACAAAAACTAAGTTACTTCCATTTAAATAGGGTGAAGGGTAGAAATTACCACCATCCTCTAAGGACTTCTTATGATGTAGCATTGAAAGATCCAACTCCTTGAGGTCCTCAATGGTATCATTAGGCTCCGTGAGTGGAGAGGTACCTATAAATTCATGTGACAAAGAAAAATTAGAAATATAAGAGTATAGAATAGAATAAAAAATTTTCCCAATCACATTGTGCAATTGTTCCTCATATCCTCTCTCCTTTCATTGGGGGTCCTCTTGTTCAAGTGTATGGGCCTTTATGATATCTTCAACCAACTTAGTTAGTTGTGTTCTTTGATGGCTCATTTGTTGGGAAGATTCATCTTGATTCTTAAGGAATGAATTGGTGTTGGTAACAAAAGAATTCATTGAGGCTTCAAGTGACGTCTTATAAAAAGTGTCAATCCGAACTTACAAATTGGCCAAATTCTCAACGTTGTGGCTCCTTTGAATTTGTGCCCATGGCCATATATATCCCCATAGTTGATTGTCTATGATGATGATTTTAACTTCGCACTCAAAGAAAAACAAAGATCAAATCAAAAAGAAAAATAAACAAGTAAAAATTCAAACAAATAAAAAAACAAAATCATAAAAAATGCAAATATTCACAAAATACCTAAAAATAAAAGTTAGTGATATTTACAAATACAACAAAGGCTAAACCAACAAGATTCGAGTGTTTTTGATAGTGTCCATGTGAAACCCCACCTAAAGTCAACCCTAGAGTAAGGGGGTCGGAATGCATATCATATCATTTTGCATGAATATATATATATATATATATATATATGAATTATTTTATGTGCTTTAGAATTGTGATTTATAGATTAAAATACTTAGTTATGCTTATTGAGTAGGAAGGGTAAAAGGGTAATTTTGCTTGAGGTCAAAATAGGAAGATAGCTTGAGGATTAAATAAGAAGAATATTTGGGTGAGAAAATAAAAATAAGAGTTGTTGTGGTTTAGTGGTTAGAGCTTTGGGAATTACTCTTTAAGGTCATGAGTTCAAATCCTATCACTTAAATTTTAATCATGATTATCTTAGTTAAGTTTAAATTTTTGTTTTCTTTCATTCTATAAAGATAGGAATGTTGTTTTAGGGGAGACATGAAGAGAATGTCCTAATTTTATCATCATGTCCTACAAAGAATTCTAGAGGAATTCTTGTCCTTTTATTACCTTTAGCTTGTCCTAACACCTTCACAAATTAATTTTGTTCCAAAATTATCAAAATACATATTTTTAATTCCAGAAAATTCTGCAAGGATCTCTTGTTTTTTAATTCGAAAATGGATCTTGGAAGTTGGAGGATTGACTGAAAATAGGAGAGGAGTTAGGAAAGGTTCCCAAAGGAAATTAATCACCATGGTTGAACCTCCAAACTCATCTTCATAGTGATCATGTTCTTCATGGAAGAAACTTGAAAATTTTCCAGATTCTTCAGTAGCCTAACCTTCGAAAAACACAGCCAGCTTTCTTACTCATTTACTGCCAGAAATATGACCAATTTATTCAGCTTGAAGACTAAAAATTCTGTGCAATTTGGACTGTACAAAAAACTGCACAAACAAAAAAAAAAATCTGGGCAGTTTTCACTTCATAAGAGCTTGAAATCGAAGCGGTTTCTTATGCCTTCAAGCCAGAAAAACTCCTCTACTTTTCCTCCATAAAGAAGGCTAGAAACTAGCCTTAAAGGACCCTCAAACACCTCTTAGAAACCTCTGCAAATTGGGCTGGAATATTGCAAAAAACTGCACAGAAAATTGCAGCAAACATTCGAATCTTAGGACACCATGAAACCAGAAATTTCTAGCTATGTTCCCTTAGGCCTAGACTAAAGAAACCCCCCTCAAACCTTTGTAAAGTGAACCTTGTTCAGCCATGAACTAAATACCATTAACCTCTCCACTTACCTTGCACACTTGGACTCCATAACTATACCTCAAATATCTCCTAAGATCACTCCATTCAAACTACAATTTGAACTTAAAAAAATTCCAGCATTTGCTCCATGAAAACACCTTTGTACTAGGCTTCATAACCCGAAATTCCTCTGCCATTGAGCTCTGAATTTTGGCCAGCCTTAAAGCTCCATCAATCTTCATTCATTTCAGTAAAACATAACAGTCCAGCCGGCTCCATTGCAGCTCCAAGAAACCTCCATCAATCAAACACCATTAACATATCCTATACCTTAAACCACTCATCAAATCTCTCCATTTGAATTTCAAACAATCAGATTTCTCTCTTTCTCTCTAAGCTGAAAACCAAAACTCCTAAACTCCCTAAACCATTCAGCCAGCATTCCCAGATTTCGTGTAGCATATTTCCCTCAAACTCTCTCAATTTTCACCAAGAATACATACTACCTTCATTCAAGCCAAAACCCACTCTAAATTCCTCCAATCCCTATCAAAAACTCTAGATTACTTCTACATACTCCCCAGAGTTCATTTTTGGAATTTATAACACCAAATCTCAAAAACAAGAATTGGCATTCGGATCAAAACCAGTTTTTTTATTTTTTATTTTTTATTGAAGTCTCAAGAACATCATCAAGGTAACCAAGAACAACTCCTTTGTTCATCTTCTTCCATTCAACCTACAACATATCATGCTAATGCTCTCTCTCTCTCTCTCTCTCTCTCTCTCTCTCTCTCGGCCGAAATGGTGGATTACAACCATGGCTGTTTTTCTCCACTTATGGACAATTAAAGACTTTCAATCGTGTGGACCTTCTTAAATCTTCATTGAAGTACACATCAATCTAGTATTTCTCCTTAATTCTTTTTTTTTTAATTCTGAATTCATGTCTCTTAGATGTTGATAGGGAGAATAGAATATGAATGGGGGATTAAGTATATGCATATGAATGAAGGGGTTGAGATTAGGACATGAGAATGGTTGTTCATGTTTAAGCTATATGGATTTTCTTGAGAATCAATATATGTTCGACATGTCTTAAGAAAATTATGGATGTTTAAAGCATGTTAGATATTATGACACATTTGGTGAATAGGATTTTTATGTTCTTATCTCCTTTGAAGCCATGATTATGATTATGCCTAGTAGGGATTTGGCCATGTGATAGCATGTGTTGATTTAAGCCTATGCTCATGAATGGATTGGTTTAATGTTTGATATTGGAGAATGTGTTCATGATCTTGTTTAGCAATAGGAACCATGATTATATTCTTGTTGATCCTAGGCTATTTTAATTAACAAATTTTATTACCTTAATTAAAATTATTACTATATTTTTCTTTAAAGATTTCGAAATTCCTAAGAAGTTTTGGAAATGGAATATTAAATGAAATATTGATATTTTACTAGTCAAATAAATAATATCTTTTATTAAAAATAATTAATATATATATATATATGTATAATAGTAAATAAGATCTTTTATATAAATAATAATAAATAAAATATTAATGACCTTGTAGACCATAGTTTAAAAATTAATTGTAATTTATTATTTATTTGTAATAAAACTATTTTTAAATTACCATTTACTAATATTAATTAGGATTGTTCAACATTTAAACCCTAATTTATTTATTAACAATAGTACTCAAAATTTATTATTTGAACTTATAACTTATTAATAATTATTTTAGAACCCCTAGTTGTTTTAACTTATTAAACTAGACTTATTTTATAAAATCCTTTATCATCTAGCCTTAAAGCTTAGGACATTAAGGTCATGATTGTCATTAGTTGAACTAGGGATTATTTATGTAAGCGAGTATAGCTCAAGTATAACCTTATGTCTTGTGTTTACCCCAAGCGGGGTTAGGTCAGCCTTGGAGGATTTTTGTTGAGTTCAAGCAAGCTCCTGCATGGAATTATTTGAAGACAAAAAAATTACTATGACAAGCCAAATGTGATGTGTATGGACATTCATTTTGTAAAGACAATTAAGGACTATTTCTCTTTTTATTTCAGTTAAGCAAATCATTTGAAAATTAAACAAGCAGTTTTACACAAAATACTAATCTTTTTCTAAAACCCAACTTTGACAAGAATTTTAGAAACCCTTAATTGCTATTTTCAAGTAAATTAATGCATGATCAATTTTCTCCCAAGTGGGACAATCAACGTTGAGTACTCAATAAGGATAGGTTAATAGTACTAGTTTTGAAGAGTAAGAGCGAGTCTTCTAGCAAGAGGCCACCTCCAGAAGATGAACTCAACTTGGAGAAACGACAGTACTACTTAGTCAGACCGTCCAAGCTAGCAAGTTTCGGTCAAGTAGACTGTGTGTTTTCGGAGTGGACAACTTGTTAGTTTGGGTATAGAGATAGAGGAGTATCTTACTCGGTAGGCCGTACACCTACCTTTTGTCAACACGCTCAACGTGTGGCAGTCTGACCGGTAGTATGCTCAACGTGTGGCATACTGACCATGTGGTCATGGGGCCCAACATGTGGTAACCCATGGCTACTCCTTTGAGTGGTTGTATTTATTGTGCACATGTATGGTTTGAAAAGCAAAACACCACTTTTTATTTTCAACATTTACTTAATGCTTTCCATCACTTTCTCTTATGGAACTTTTACAACTTGCGTACATGAACTGTTTTACCTGAAACACTCAATACACACACGAGCTTACTGAAATTTTTATCTCATCACCTTTTATGCCATGTTTTCAGGTCGATCCTGCTGTGGAGGTCAATAGTTAGATTTGTTGCCTATGCTTTGAAGACTTTATGTTATTTCTCTTATGTGATGTTTTGAGAGATGGTAGAAAGAGATTTATTTTGGATTTGTTCATATATTTTTGGGTTGTAATAAGTTTAATCTTAAGGCATTGCTTTTATTTTCTTTTATGTGACCTAATTATAAAGACCCCTTGTCCTATGGACGGGGCGACATCCCCGGCTTTGTTGGGCCTAGGTAGTAGGGTGTTATAGTCCATCCCCGGTAATGGCGCCAAAAATTTGATGCGTGTTTTTCAGTGTAGAAAATATTATCAACAAAGTCCAAAATCAATCAAGCTTTAATTAAAATACTAATCACTAAAACCACATATACGGGCAAGTATATCCATCATATAATATAGGAAATAGCAAGTATCGAATCCATAGAAACTTAGACTCCTATCTTACTTTATCTAAATCTTTATTGTTTTGCCAACAAAATAAGAAGATAGAATAAATAACTAACTAACTTGATATACAAGAGAATAAATTAAGTCCACACAAGAAAAGTCACAAAGATAATCAAGGAGTGAGAATAAGGTGAAAAGACATGTAATGAAGAGATATCTCAATTTTATGACAAGTGAAGAAAATATCTTTCAACCAATTGATTCTCAATCCTAAAGTACCAATATGAGTTTCAAAAGCAAATTCTAATCGTTTTCCAAGTCAAGAAATTCCTATTTTTAGTCTAATTAAATAGTATGCTTTACCTCCCTAATTAAAACTAAAAAGTATTAAGAAAAACTCAATTAAATAATTAATGTTCCTATACTCTAGGCAACAATAACATCTTTTGGAAGAAATAATACCCCTATACTCTAGGCGATATCAATATCTCTTTGATTACCACATCTTTCTCTTAACTTCGTTTCCCATGTCCATTAAGAGAGTAGAAGACAGTGAATTAACTAGTCCGGGATAATTAATTTAACTCATAAAATCAAGTAATCAAATACATAGAATTGGAATTCAACAAGTCTAGAATTAGTTCAACACAAAATCATAAAGTAAAAATATCCTCAACTACAATTAAAACATATAAATCCAACTTTAACAAAATAGAACTACAAAGAAAGAAAGGAAAAAAAATCATAGACAAATGTAATCCCCTTATTCTTTGCAATCTTCTTGATAAAGCTCCTCTTTTTTCTCCAAGAATCTTTTTAATCCTCCTAAATCTTGGTGTTTCTCTAGAAGTTTTTTAAAGATATTACATTAAAAAATTGAAAACTACTTTGTACAATGTTATTATCTAGTATTTATGGGAGTTCTAATTGCCAAAAAGTTCCTACAAGAGTTATTTTCAGTGGTTGAAAGAGTTCCCAAAAGAATCTAACTGAAATTGCCAAAATCTGCTTGGAAAAGGAAACACGCCGCCTTAGGTCAGTGCATAGTCGACAGTTTTGCTTCGTTTTTCATCACATTTTGCATAAAATCATCAAAATACATTTTCAAAGGTAAAATATGAAACAGGAAGGAATATGACTAGCTATTACATCAAAAGTATCACAAAATATCCTCAAATAACTAAAAAAATATAGGTAAACTTAGCCTCCAGCAATTATCAAACTGAGGCCCTGCAGCATCTAAAACCATACCTTGATATAGGTTTCTTGAACAAGTCTCATCAGCAGAATTCATTGACGTTGAGCTAGGCTCTCTTGAGGCTATTGAAGGACTAAGGGAAAATTAAATACGCAGCGGGAGACCGTAAATTAAATTTTTTTTTTAGCTAAAGTTTAAGAATACTTACTTTTAGGGCATTTTACTTAAATAATCGGAGTTGGATTTAAGTTTGATGGTGCTTCCTGAACTGGAAAGTCTACTTGTTCTGCAGGAACATCAGCTAGCCGTCGGCTCCTTCGCATCAAACACTTACTACGTTTCCTAACTCTTGACCTTCCAGAGTATTCTCTAACCTCTATAGACCTCTACCGGTGAAAGTAGAACTAGGGTAAAGAAGATTTGAAGAAAAACGGAAGAGCTAAAACGGTAAAGGAAAAAAGACAAGAAAACGGTGGCTTGCTTTCGTTCTAGGGAAAAGTCCGAAAGATGTAGTTTCTTTCTTGTGAAAATCGGTCAACCAACATAGGCATATGTTAATCCTATTTAATAATCAGCTTCCTTTTCCTTTTAAAAAACAATAGCCCACGTTTCCTTTTTCTTTACTTCCTGTTTTATTTCTTATTCCTTTTAGCACATGGTGGCTACCATCAAACCCTGACGGGCCATGTTCTTTTAATTAGTCAAAGACTAAATAAATAACTGTCTTATTAATTAATTAATTCACTTGGGCCCAATATAAAAATTACCCAATATAATTAATTAATAAACTACTTAATTAAATTAGTTCTTTTATTAATTAATTAACCTATTTGGGCCTAATATAAAATTGACCCAATTAATTATTCTAATCCAAATAAATAATTAATTGGGCTCTTAGAATAATTCTTTCAATAATAAATTCATCCAATAAGCCTATATAGTAAATAAATTTACTAAAGATTATTTGAGCTACTCTGGGGACCAAAAGAAATATTATTCGTGGCTACTAAAATAACCAAAATACTCCTGCTAACAAATAGCAGTATTTTAATCATTTTAAATATTCTATTTATCACCATATAGAAATATTGACCCCGAGAATAATATTACAAGTGCGGTGTCTTCGACCTACAGGTGTAATGATGAAAAATACCTCTCTACGTAACACCTGACATTGAGATAGGAAAAATACACTAACACCTATCTCAATAACATCTACCATCCTTTGATAGCTAGTTCGATAATCCATGACTTCCAGTACGTATCCACTTATCATAGAGAGCTATCCAAAAATGTACATACTTAGTCACGTTTCCCAGGGCGTTAGATTATTAGATTATTCTGGACAATCACAAGGGAATGATTTCTTCATGCAATGAAGTATAGAAACTCTATTGTATAAGTCCATCTTAATTAACTAGAGTTATACACCCAACATATAAGGTTATTGGCCTTGCGATAAGACCTTACCCAACATACATCAAATTGTATAAGTCCAGTTTCACCAGGCTACTAACTTATACTCAAGTCTTCAGGTACTTGTTCACGCAGTAGCTGTGATAAACCAATCTTTATTTAATTTAGCATTTTATAAAGATTATTATCGCATGGTTCAATTTTATATATTTCACATACACTTATACTATTGGTGTGAGTGGATTACTCACTGGTTAAAAGTAAATCATTCTCCATTTAGAAACCATAATGTAATGATTTAAACCTTAATGATATGTCCAACTCCATCAATTGATCAAGTGTAATTTTTCTCTTATGTGTTAGTAGTCTATAAACTATATCTTACTGTGAAAGCACTACCTAATTACGTAGATTACTTATTAACACATTTAGACATTTAATGTGCAGTATATATAAACAAATAATTATTAATGAATGAAACTTTTATTAATTTCCAAAACATAAAAATACATATGCCATTTTAGGCATATATAGATGAATTTCCACTTCAGGTGGGTCCAGATACTTCTTATTTTGACACTTTAAGCATGAACATCTTATTTTGGATGATACCGCCTTCGAAATTGCAAATGTTAGAAACTCTTTAACCCCTCGTTCAAACTCTATAGTAGTACTCTTGATACTGGGGACATGCCTTTTGTACATCCAATTTCGATTGTCCATCTAAAACCAACATCAGGAAGTAGAGTATGAGAGCATTGGAAAAATGGTTGAATTACCTTAATTAGGATCCAAATAGACCAAATTCAAACCTAGTTATGCGTAATTCTTTTAAGAGTTTTAACTCTTAAAAGAGTGAAAGAGTCCATAAATCATGTACTTAAGGAATAATTCTTGGTGTATCAAGATTAGTTTAGGGTTTTGTGTTTAGGGTTTAGGGTTTAGGGTCTATGATTTAGGATTTTTTGGGTTTAGGGTTTAGGATGGATTAGGGAGATAACCTTCAAGATTAAGAATGCTTGAGTGAAGGTTATGACTAGTTATCTGGCAGTTCAAGATGACCAATGCAAATTTCGACAGAGTTTCCTCTATAAAGTGGACATTTTCTAAGCACTAAGCCACCACAAAACCAACTAATATTCAACAAAATACAGAAAAAATATTATATTTCACAACAATTATTCAATAGAATTAACCTATGGGTAATCATCTATTACGCACGAGAAATGATCACCCATCACTCATGGGAAATAATCACCCATCACTCACGGGGATCCATTCATATAAGTTAAACATATGAAATTTTAAATTGAAATGTATAAACACATATACCTTTTTGACTTGATAAGCAAAGCTACAAGACAAAGCATCTCATTAACCACTCTCATGTACGATATTTTAGAGAATAATGATGCTTAAAAATCGAGGAATGTGTGTAAATATATGTACAATATTATTAAAATCTCCATTTAAGTCACTTCCAAACGAAGAAACCAAAATTCCAGTATTGATAAGTCAAAGTTAAGACTAGATTTTAATCCTATATATTTATGCATCATACGTGGGCTTCTAATGGTAAACCATCATTGTTGAATGCAAAAATATTCAAGAGCACCCGATATACTTTGCACAAATTATATATATATATATATATATATATACATATATATATATATATCAATTTATAGCAACAAAAATGTGACATATTCTCAGCTACAGGTAATAAACACAATCAACCACAATCAATCACAATCAACAACTTAATATGTTATCCGGAAAAAGAATATAAAGTTTTGTCCAACTCTAATTTAACAATCAAACATAAATTCCAGTAGAAATATGCATCATACGTGGGCTTCTGGTGGTAAACCATCGTTGTTGAACACAAAAATATTCAAGAACACCCGATATACTTTGCACAAAATGATATATATATATATATATATCAATTTACAGCAGCAAAAATCACATATTCTCAGCCACAGGCAATAAACATAATCAACCACAATCAAGAGCTTATTCAATATGTTATCCATAAAAAGAAAATGAAGTTTTGTCCAACTCTATTTCTAACAATCAAACACAAATTCCAACAAAAATATGCATTATACATAGATTTCTGATGGTAAACCATCATTGTTGAATACAAAAATGTTCAAAAACAACTAATATCTTTGCACAAATGATCAGATCCACATTAGAAATGCTTTCATTTTTATATATAAGGGGACAAAAAGTGTGAATCAAATTTAATTCAAAACTTACCACCAGATCGGGCAATTTCTAGAGCTTCTGAATCTGTACTAAATAAGCTAGATAGTGCTCCAAAACCAAGAAATAATGTTTTGGATATTGCTCCAAAACTTACATAAGCTTTTATAACTCATTTAAATATCAACCACATATGCAACATTTGACACAATTTGGAAAGTTACAACTTTTCCCAAGGCATACAACTTCTAAATTTTAAAATGCAACTTATAAGAAAATATGGGTTATGAATAATTTTTGCTACATGCTATTTCTATGGCATCTTTACAACCAAGAATGAATAAACAAATTGTCCCACTAGTCAATATCCTAAGTTGAAATGTAGAAACTCAATAATAAAGTACCTTTTGTAGATGAGCAAAGCTAAAGAAAAAAAAAATGAAAAGAATGACTAGATGTTTTGAGATACAAAATATCAATCTTTTTTTAGTTCGACATACTAGATTCTTTCAACAGATAAAATTTTATCAATTCTCAATTTTTTAAAAAAGTTTGACAGAGTTTTCCCTATAAATTGGATGTTTTTCGAGCACTAAGCTACCTCAATTCAACTAACATTCAATCACAACCAACATATATAATCAATTCAACTACAAAATCAACATGAAAATAACTATAGCAAGCATGCTCTATTTTGCAAGGTAGAAAAGATGATTCAATAAACTTCAAATCATCATGAGATTAGTACATTAAACCATAGACTCATAGAAAAAACCCTTGTAATTGAAATCCCCACAAAAACACATTCAAATCATGCCAAAATATCAATCCTTTTGCAGAACAATTGCAACATGCACCATCACAAATGGTATCTAAGTTGGATGAAGGAGAGTTGCCAATTCAACAGACCAAAAGAAGGATAAATGTCATGGCATCTTTTCTCCTTTATCTGATGATGTAGTGATGAATACTTCAAGAATGATAGCCAAAAATACAAACCATATGACCTACCATGCAAAAGCTAATAACCTATTCATGATTACTAATTTAGAGATAAACAAATCATACTTGTAATTATTAATTTAGAGATAGATAAATTGTGAATTAAATATCTAAATTGTAATTTAAAATGAAGTGGTGCTAGGGAAAATTTCAACAGTATCTCCATTTAAAAATGGATGTTTTCTAGGCACTAAGGCCACTCAAAATTCAACAATAACAATTATCCACATATAATTCATACCAACTGCATTTCAAACCAACACAATACCACAAACCACCAATCAAATCACTACCAAATAAATATCTAATAGCCTCCCTATCACCTTTACAACTCAATCTCCAATTAGGAATGGACAACAACTAAATTAAATCTAAACATGCAAAATGAAATAAATAACAAACCCATAATTCCACAGCCACAAAAGAAAGTAGAAAACGTAGAAACCAATGTACCTTTTGTAGACGAGCAAAGCTAAATATGAAGTACCTCGGTCCGAACCTCCTTCTAGTTTGACACTCTACATTATAGGCAATACTAATAGTTAAAAATGGAGGAATGTGTTTACATATGTGTATATATAAATGTAGGTGAAATCTTTTGTCTTCTACATATACTCTAAAGACACTAGTTAAACTATTGTCCAAGAAAAGCTCAATGAGGAAAGGCAGCCATTAAATAAGATATTAGTGTATATATATGTATGTATATGTATTCTCTCTCTCTCTCTCTCTCTATAGGTACTAGAAAGGTTCAAGACACAAACACATAATCACATATACACCCAAGAAATACAAACACACAAACAACAACAATACATCTTAATACTAAGATGAAAGATCACAACCCCCACCTGAAGAAACACAAAAATGAGTAAAATATTGGAAAATTTCTATAAAGACCAACCATTACATCGAATTAGGAGCTAGGAATTAAAAAACCAACAAATTTAGACAATTTAAGAACTTTAATAGAGGAAAAACGTAGCAAAATAAAACAACTGCAAAAGGAAGGAGATGAAGATACCTGGTAAAGATCGTGGGTTTTTGATTATGCGCTGAATATATCTTATGTGTTATAAGTGATTTTTTTTTACTTTCACAAAAATAGTTATATCACATTGTACCAGTCCTACTAGAAAAGACAATAATTTTTTATAAAAAAAAATACTTTTACTATTAAGACCTAAACCCCAAGGCTCAAACCCTAACCTCTCTTTTCCAAAATTTAGAAAGTTAGCCTTTACAAAATGTAACTCTGCTTGTGAGCCCTGCGGGCTTTGTCTGCGATGTTCAAACCCAGATAAAGGAGGAGAGTTGCGGTAAGGCTTGTGGTGACCAGCGTAAAATATAGTCATATACATGACATGAACCAATCGATTGACTTCGTAGGAGCGTTCCTTACTCAGTAACATAATGCACTTCCTAGAACCGAGTATAGTGATAAATATGCGAGGGTTGCTAGGTCGTTGCCTGGAAGCAACGCGCCGTGTCAGTCCTTGGATACGGTGTCAAATATGCAAGGGTGTAGGGTAAAAAAGACAGTATATAGTGATAGGATCCGTCTAGCTACATGGAATATATGATCTTTGGCCGGTAGATTGATAGAACTAGTTGAGGTAATGCAGAGGAGAAATATTAGCATTTTGTGTCTCCAGGAAACCAAATAGGTAGGTGAGAAGGCGAGAATAGTAGCTTCGTAGGGTTATAAACTTTGGTATTGAGGTAGAGTTAGGAATAGAAATGGAGTCGAGATTATTATTGACCGTAAGTTTATTGATGATATGGTTGAAGTATAGAGGAAGAGTGTGGATTTTGAACATCAAGATTATGATTGGCGGCGAGATTACTACTGTTATTAGTGCATATGCGCCATAAGTGAGACTTGATAATTCAGTTAGGCAACAGTTTTGGGATGATTTAGATGAGATTATTTAAAATGTACCGTATGCAAAAAAGCTTTTCATTGGTGGTGATCTAAATGGACATGTGGGTACTGATTAGAGCAGATTTGAGATGGTTCATGGAGGTCAGGGTTTCAGAGTTAGAAACGAAGCATGAACTGCTATTCTTGACTTTGTCCTGGCCTATAATTTGACTATAGCAAACACCTGATTTAAGAAGAGAGATTCTCACTTAGTGACCTTTAGAAGCGGGTTAAATGCCAGTTAGATAGACTTCTTTGTTATGAGGCGTAGGTTTTATAGTGATTGTACGGATTGTAAAGTTATTCCAGTCAAGAGTGTAGTTACGCAACACAGGCTGTTGGTCCTCGATTTTAATTTTAGGAACAAGAGTAAGCAGCGTAATCTTCAGGTTGACCCTAGGATCAAGTGGTGGAAGCTTTAGGGGGATGAAAGAATAGTCTTTGTCGATAAGGTAGTTGAGGTGGATGACTGGTCTTCTGATATGGATTCGGATCTAGATACTATGTGGAGAAAACTGGCTCAATGTATTGGGACAGTAGCTAAAGAAGTGCTTGGGGAATCTAAAGGAAAAGTACCTCTAAAGAAGGACGTGTCGTGGTGGAATAACGAAGTGAAAGAAGCCGTAAGGAGTAAAAGAGAGTGCTATAGAAATTTAGAGAAGTGTAGGAGTGATGACAATTTTGAGAAATACAAGGTCGCGCGAAGAAAAGCAATAGAAGCTATTAGAAAAGCAAAATCCATAGTTTATAAAGATTTATATAAAAAGTTGGATACCAAAGATGGGAAGAAGAATATATATAGACCGGCACATTACAGGGAGAAGAAGACGAGAGATATCGGTATAGTGAAATATGTAAAGGACGACAACCACAAAGTTTTGGTTAGGGATGAAGAAATAAATAAGAGATGGAGGTCGTATTTTGATAAGTTATTTAACGGGAGTCAAGTCCAAATTTTGAATGTATAGGTAGCCTGGTGATTTCGAACGAAGAGGTTAACCATGCGTGTATTCGTCGTATTCAGAAGTATGAAGTCCGAGATGCCCTTAAAAGGATGAGACCAAAAAAGTAGTAGAACCAAATGGTATACCAATCGAGATTTGGAAGAGTTTAGGAGAGATATGTATTACGTGGCTGACAAGTCTATTCAACAAGATATATAGAGTTAATAAGATGCTTACAGAGTGCAGGAAGAGTACTCTGATTCCTCTGTACAAGAATAAAGGGGATGTTCAAGATTGTGTCAATTATCGTGAGATTAAACTCATGAGTCATACTATGAAGCTTTAGGAAAGAGTGATTGAACAGAGATTACGTGGCATTATACAAATTTCAGATAATCAATTTGGTTTTATACCTGGGTGCCCTACTACGGAGGCAATTCATTTATTATAGCAGACGATTGAATATTATAAGAAAAGAAAGAAAGATTTATATATGGTATTTATTGACCTGGAGAAAGCTTATGACAAAGTGCTTAGAGAAGTAGTTTGGTGGGTGTTGGCCAAGAAAGGTGTATCGCTAAAGTATATTTTTCTCATTAAAGATATGTATGAGACAGCATGTACAAGTGTAAGGACTTGCGTTGGACTGACTGCAGAGTTCCCTATTACTATTGGAGTGCATCAAGGATCAACGCTTAGTTCTTTCCTCTTTGCGGCCGTTATCGATGAGTTGACTTGCACTATACAGGAGGTTGTGCCATAGTGTATGTTGTTTGCGGATGATATTGTGTTGATTGATGAGATTAGAGTCGGTGTAAATGCTAAATTAGAGTTATGCCGACAGACATTAGAATCCAAGAGCTTCAGAATTAATAGGAGTAAAATAGAATATATGGAACACAAGTTCAGTGGTAGCAAAAATATAGCTTAAAGTGTAACTTTAGAAGGTAAAGATATACCATTGCTAATTACTTCTGATATTTAGGATCTATTATTCAGAAAGTCGGAGAGCTCGATGGTAACATTGCACACCAAGTTAAGGTGGGTTGGTTGAAATGGAAGAGTGCTACTAATATTCTATGTAATCGTAATGTACCATTGAATCTAAAGGGAAAGCTCTACAGGACAGTCGTAAGACTGCTTTGTTATATGGCACAGAATGTTGGACAGTTAAAAGGTGTCGTATTCAAAAAATAAAAGTAGTTGAGATGCGTATGTTATAGTGGATGTGTGATATACTAGAAAGGATAGAGTCAGAAATGAGACCATTTAAAAAAATGTGGGCATGGCATATATTGAGGAAAAGATGAGAGAAAGTCGCTTACGTTAGTTTGGACATGTTCAGAGAAGACCGAGGATACTCCTGTTAGGACGATTGAGAGAGGGAGGCAGGATTGGTTAGACAAAGGTAGAGGCATGACTAAAACGACATAGATAGATGCGATTAGGAATATATGTCTTTGTTAGATTTGGATGAGAGTATAACGTTTGATAAAAGGAAGTGGTGAGAGAGGGTTCATGTGGATGACCACACGTTGCCTGACTTTGGTTCATGTAGTCGACCCCAAGTTAGTTGGGATTAAGGCTTAGTTTGTTGTTGTTGTTGTTGTAACCTTTACAAAATGTAACCACTTATTTTCCCTTCTTCTACTCTCACCGCCCACTATTCTACTAACATTTTTCCACATTCCAAAATATTTTCATCATTAACAATTGGAAATTTATTATCTACACTTCTTTGTTGTGCATATATATTGTGTGCCCAAGTGATTAAGATAATAGTCCCTTAGCCAATGCTCCAAGATACTATTGAAGTATGAATTATGATGAACTCCACAAATCTATGTATCACAATCATTCACTGACATCTAAAAGAAAGAACTCTTTCTTAGGTGACATATGAGTGCTAAAAATGCCAAACAATCTAGTTAGACGATATTGGTCTCTTAATGCTGTACTAGCATATAAGTAATGCAAAAGTAATGTTTCTACTTTATGAATACAATCTCACAAGTCAATACCAATAGTTCTATCACAGAACCTCACATTTCCGAAAAATTAAAATGCATCAGTATCATTATAATTATATTGGCAAAGCTAGACCACCATTTTCAGTGTAAAGAAATGTTGCACACATAACTAGTAAGAAAGGTAATAAAATGTAAGAAAAAAATACTTGCAAATGATAACCCAAAAGAAGCTTAAAGCTAAATTACATTGAAGCTTTTACCAATAATAAGACCTAATCCATAAAACCCTCAACCTGAAACCAGTAAATCATGTACTAAAACAAAAGCATGAATTGTTTAATAGTTCAAATTGACATTTAAGATTCTTAATATTCATTTTAATTTCTCCTAAAAAGTTGATTTTAAATTCTGAATTTACCTTGTTTCAATTGAAATGAAGCTAAGAATAGAATAAGGATTTGAATTATTTTCTATTTAATACTCTCGAATGTCGTCCCATCAATTTCCAATAAAACTCTAAACCCTAAAACCCTAAACTCTTGCAATTGAAATCTGCCAAGAATCAAAATGAAATTGAGATACATTAACACATTTGTGAAGTGAAATTCATCATTCCTAAAATTAAACAAATACCAACCTCAAGGTAATGGCAGCTCCGTATCCTTGGAAGGTGTTTGGAGCCTCAAAAGAAAGAAAAGCTCGGATTTTTTTTCTAATCGAAGAAAGTGGATTCTGTCTTGGGTTTTAGCAGTAGTGGACTGAAGATGAGGTTAATTGTGGGTAAAACAAAGATGTGAGAGGAGGTTAATGGTAGGTATTCATCAGTGAACAAGAGGAATAGGGAATTATCGGCTGCCTTGTGGAATGAAATTGTAGAGGAAATTGCAAAGGGAAATCACAGGGAAAAAAAAATTTCAAATGGCAACTGGGAGAGGAAGAAGGAAAGAAAGGGAAAAGACTTGAAGTGAATTTAGCAAGGGCCATATTCTGTCGCTAAACTCTCGCAAACAAAGAGGGTTTAGCTATGAATGCCTATATATTATCTGCGGGCTCTTTTACATCACTAATCCCTCACATATAGCGAGGGTTTAGCGACAGTAAAAAAAAATAATTTATTTTTTCATCTCTCCATTTTCCTAATTTCATTTAGATAGATATATATAAGGATAAATATTAATTTTTACTCAATTTCGTGTAAGTTGTATGAATTTTTTATAATCCTAAAATTAAAATTAAATAATAAATTACTTATTAGATATGTTATTTGATAACAATTTCTTTTTTCTCATTTTTAATCTTTTTTAATAAAAATATGTTATCAATAGAAAAATATTTATTAAAATTATAATTTATTTGTTAATTTTTACTTGTTAATATTAATCTAGTTAAAATTTAACAAAATTTCAAGTATTATTTTCTTATTAAGTTACATAATTAAACATGAATATATTAGCATCATGTATACTTTGCTACGTATTTTGGTAGGAAATAATATGTATGTATGTATGTATGTATGTATGTATGTATGTATGTATGTATGTATGTATGTATGTATGTATGTATGTATGTATGTATGTATGTATGTATGTATGTATGTATGTATGTATGTATGTATGTATGTATGTATGTATGTATGTATGTATGTATGTATGTATGTATGTATGTATGTATGTATGTATGTATGTATGTATGTATGTATACACACACACACACATATACACTTACAAATTGACACATACATATTTATATGTTAGTATATAACATACATAACTAACATCTATATATGCACATACAATCATAATCACTAATATATCAATATATTATATAACTATATTAACTATGTATATATATTAAGAATCTAACATGTCAACCATATTAACATATATATATATATATATATATATATATATCATTATTATATAACGACATATATATTTTAAAACACATCTCAATTAAACACTCAGTTAGACACAATAAGAGGGAAATTGAAGGATATTTTAAAATTATTTTTTAATCCTAATATTCCATTTTTTTTTTGAGAAAAAATTCATTTCCGTAGCTAAACCCTCACTAATTAGCAAGGGCTTAGCTACGAAATTTCATCTTAAAATGTCAATAAGTTTTTTTGAGAAAAAACCGTAGCTAAACACTCACTAATTAGAGAGGGATTAACTACGACCATTTATCTTAAAATGCCAATAAATTTTTTAAGAAAAATTTTAATGCCGTAGCTAAGCCTTGCTCCTTAGCGAGGGTTTAGCTACTGCCATAATTATTATTTTATTACAAAATATTTTTTTGAGAAAAATTCATGACCATAGCTAAACTCTCGCTAAGTAGCGAGGGCTTAGCTACGAAATTTCATCTCAAAATGCCAATAAAATTTTGGAAAAAAAATTTATGATCGTAGTTAAGCCCTCACTAATTAGTGAGGGTTTAGCTACCAATTTACAATGGCCACAATGTTCCCTCGAAAAACCTTCACACATTTGTGAGGGACTCATGTCCATTGCAAAGCCATCGGTATTTGCAGGAGTTCAACTATGGTTGGTCAACTTCTCCGTAGATTGTCCCTCTTCTTACTTACCTTGGCAAAAGTCTCGATAATTAGCGACAACAATTGTGCCGTCAAAAAACGTCGTCGCTAATACTATGTTTTCTTGTAGTGTTTGTCTAGTTGTTAGAATTGTTCTAGGTTCTTTTAATTGTATTTAATGTCGTGTGTATTGAGTTTTCTATGTTTATGTATAGAAATATGGCTTAGTATTTTGTTATATTTGAATTATTTCTTTGTATATTAGTGTTTTTGTGCTAGGAAGCTGATTATTATGGATGGATTTGTACAATTCGAGTTTGAAAAAGTATCAACTTGTAAGGAAGCCAGAGATCTATCCTTTTCTTTTTGAGATGGTTGTTCTTAATTCTGTTGATCTATAGAGTGATAGAGTGCATTATCTAATTCCAAATGAAAAGGCTGATACTGTGCGCATTATATTGTGTGAAGGTAATGAGAAGTTTCTAGAGTATGTTAAGGTACTCTTATCTCCTTCAAATCCTATGGGTTTGGATGCTTAATTTTGTACGAACTAGTGTGGAGAGATATATAATTGGGGAGAGACATATAATTGGGTATTTAGGGATGGATGTAGGGAATTTCCATTAAGTATTGTATTTATTAGTGAAGATTTTCTTGTTGCAGGTAATTCAATGAGGAAAATGGATTCTTTCATGAAGTTCTATAATCCTTATGTTGTGGTTGTTGTAGAATCCCATCTTGGTCGAAGTGTTCATAAAGAGTTGTTTAAGAACTTCAAAATTTTCAAAATAAAACTTCGTGGTTACTAGAAAATACATTTTGACTTTACTATGATAAAAGAAATGTGTTTTTGCAAGTTCATGCTAGTGATACAAAAAAAGTTGTTGATATTTTTTGTCTGTTTGCAAACACAGTTTCTTTAAAAGAGGTTCCAAGTAAGTAGATTAATTTTGAGGCTCATGAAAGTTCATGGAAGAAGTGAAGAAAGAAGTAGTAATGGCTTGTAGGTTTTACAGAAAAGTTTATTTTATGAAAGGGTATTTAAATTTCAGCTACTGTTTTGCTATTAAATATATAAATCAAATGGTTTATGAATAAATGTTATTTTGTTTAAATAATTTTTTTTGGATAATTTTTTGTGGATCATTTAATAGTTGTTCTTTTGAGTATTAAATTTAGACTTTGACCTATTTATATAATTTTAGATAGAGTATTATAATGGTTTTAGAGTTTTTTTTCCCCAAAGTATTGAAATATTAAATAATCTGAGTTGCTGACTTTATACATTACCCATTCGAAAGATTAAAGATGATTAATTTTCTTCATGAACAATGACTTCTAAAATCTGCATCGTGCTTCTTTGCATTTCATATTAGCTTTTGATCCACTTTTCTCATATTAGCTTTAGTGATTTCAAGAGTTTGCTGGGCTTCTTGTGGATCAATGTCACTACCCTTCTCTGCAAAGTACCTATTACCCTTACCTCTTTAATCCCTAACTAAGGAATTACTAGTCAGTGAACTCCACCTTCTTCAATTGCTCACCTCTCACCAGTTTTGTGTATGTTTTTGCTCTTGGACATCTTAATTAGCTTTGCAATGTTTCATTTCACTAGCATCAACCCTGAATTTGGAGGAGTTAAGAAACAAATGGAATCCCTAATTGCCACAAACCGACAATCGTGGATTCTATTTATTCTTTGGCAAAACAATAGGTATCCATTTATTCCGTTTGTTTCAGTGAAGTTCTGTAATCCTTTGCTTCATTTGTTAAGAAAACATCACATCTAATTTGGTAACTATTCTCAAAAGAGAAGAAGAAAGAACAAATAAATGAATCAAAAGGGGGGGGGAGCATATTGAGATATACCACGCCTCTCTAGTAGAAAAATTATAAGCAACAAAAACATATATAAATCAAAACATAAATCGAAATGCATGTATCAGAAAGCCACTATATACAGTTCCCAGTCTCCCCACCAGGACGCCAAGTGAAAGAGACTGAAAAGAGTGACATACTAATATTCATTAGTCTGGCAAGTAAAATTTTTTAAAAAATTGTATGTTGTTTATGTAGACTACAACAATTCAACTCTCCAATCTTGATTCACTTGTTACAAAGAACGGTCACCAACTTCTTATTCATATGGTACCACTGACCTTGATTGGAACATAGCTTGGGTTTAATCTGTACTTTATCATTGCCTTCTTTTTCTATTTCTGAATGGCAAAACTTTAACACAAATCAAAACTATTATGATAAGTTGGAATGTAGCTAAAATAATGTATTAAGTAATAGATTATCATGGTGAGAGTATTTATGTCTGTGTTTCCTTACTTGCAAAACATTAGCTTCTTGCATGAAATGCATTTAGTCATCAATTCCCCATAAAATGACGCTGAAATTGTATAATTTTGACCTACTTCATTGTCGATAAAAGTCTAAATCAAGTAAGTCATGAAATGTATAATAATTTAGAAAAATTTTCACATTTAGTTAATGAATTTCTTTTTTGATAGATGTTTCATGTGCCATGAGTTTATTTAAAGTTAATACATTAATCATGTAAATATTGAGATTATGTAGATATTAAATCTGAGGAATAATACTTAACTTACTGTTCTTTTTTCTCTTGTCTCTACTTCATGAGAAGTGATATATTATTTCCCTTTTTGTAGCATAGATATTGTTAGTCAATGAATGATCTATAAAGAGATTTATAGTATTTGAAAATTTATGTTAAATATGAGATTGAAGATATCTTACCACTGGAAGTGTTGTAAAAATTTCATGGTAGACAATGTTCTTTGTACAATATTTGAACTCCGAATCCTATTGAATGGCCAATATTTTCAAGCTATTTGGTGTTTTCAATCTTGAAAGTGCTAAATAAAGTTTATCGTGGCTGAAAACTGGTTTAGATAGATATAGTCTAATAGCTGATAATGTTTGTCCTTAGTTTTTATTTATTGCCATTGCATAACAAATTTTGTCTGGGAATTATCTCTTTATCAAGATGAATGGTAGTTTTGTACCAATAGTGGAGACATTGATTCTAGGAATAAGTACTTTTTCTCCAATGTTGGACTCTGAAATGATTTTGCCTGCAATATTCTTGTATCTGTCTATGTTACTATGAGCCTTGTTCCATTGCACATGTCTTTTCCTGGGTTCATGTTTCTTAATAGCATAATGGGAATACCTTTTTTTTTATATCACAATTTATGATCTGGTATCACTGGAAAGCTGAGACTATTTAAAAACTTAATCAGATATTATATATCTTCATCCAGTAACTTTCCTGCTACTTTGTCTATTCTGTCGGCACTTATGTATTCTATTGCCTCACCTGGTACCTTATCAAGAACAAAGTCATTCATTTCATCTACAGTTTTATTTCGAGGCATAAGAATTGGTCTTTTTGTTAAATAGTTGTTGTTTGTCCTTTTATGTTCAAAGTCTGGGTAAGTTGCATCAAAATTTGCCTTCATTGGATGTTCAGCACCATGAATCATATAGTCTGTTGGGATTTTTATCCAAGTTACTTCAATGCCATCTTCTCGTGTCTTTGCCTGTTGCAAACCATTTCCTATTTTCAATAGTCAATTAGCAAATGCTTCTATCTTTCATGCTGCATTTATTAAATTGTTGAAGTTTTATATTTTGAGTGAGTGTCAAAACTTCACACTTATTCCAAAGATATGAATAGTTTGATAAAGCATGCACTATATCTGCTCGTCCACCTTCTGGAATAACAAGGAGAATTTGTCAAAAATCTCCACCCAAGATAACAGTTTTTCCTCTAAAATCTTTGTTTTCATTAAATGCTTTTGATCCTCTTAGTATATCTTTCAATGTTCTATCAACCGTTTCAAAGACATACCTATATTAGAAGTATTTTTTAGGCCATATGAAAAAACATGCTTGCATTTAATGCATAAGTTTTAATGTATTGAATTTTGGCAGCACTCTTTCCTTTTTAAGTGCTCTGCATAATAATGATGAATTTTAGTTTGTATACATGCCCGGAATTCATTGGTACCTCATCCCATATTATAAAAATAGCTCTTCTTATTAGCTTTATGAGTTAAGTATTGGCTTTGATTTAGCATGTGGTCTTATCATCTATTGTTATTGGTATTTTGAATCTACTATGTGCAGTTCTTCCTGCAGGTAACAACAATAATGCAATTCTTGTATCGACATTTTACAAGAATAACATAAAAATATGTTAAAAATACAAATAAAAAAACTCAAAGTAAGTATATTAGTAATTACTTGATAAGGCTACAACAAGTACTATTTTTTATTCTAATCTCAATTTGTTGATGTTTGCTCTGTACACAAAAGTCTTTCTAGTTCCTTCATACGCATATAAGAAGAATAATTTTCCAAAATTATTTTCAACTGCATTTACCATAGCATCATATGCTTTCAATTGCCCTAAATTCAACTTTTTACCATTCATTCGTGGTCTCTTTTCAAAACCTCTGTGTCATATATAATTTCTTCACAGATGCAACTATTCTCAAAATCCTTCAAGATTTCCTTATTTGGAATGGCATGCCATCTATTTCTTCCAAACTTTTTCCTTACTTCATGAGGATAACTTGTATTTCTTTAAATGTGTAAATTTTGATTTGTTCTATTGAAAAAGTTAAACATAGGAAGCGTAAAAGTTTTCTTTATCTTTGTTGAATATTATCACTAATAGACGCCCAATTGACTTCCCAAAAATTCTTCATATTTGAAACATTCTTTGTCATGTTGTACAAGTCCTCTTACATAATAGGCTGCTTTAAAAGATGGATATGATTTGTTGTTGCAACTTTATATCTCTTAATGTGATGCTGGGTATGGTTCAACAACATTCTCATGCAATATTTGTTTATGCGTGCTTTGTGCTAGTCTTATGGTTTAGAAAATAGAGCCAATGCCCAACTATATTTTAAAATAAAATACCAATTTAACTCACATACATACATATTGGACAAATATACCCATCATATAATATAGAGTGTAGTTGGTAAGTATCAAAGACCCTCGAGAACGGGATCAATTACTCTTACTTCCACTTAAATTCTATTATTCAATCATCCAAAATAAGAAGTAAAGCGACTAATTACTACTGTTAAGAATAAGAGAGTACCACACGAATATATCAACCTAATTCTCAAAGTGAAGATTAAAAGATCACAAAGAAAAATTTAAGCAAGAAAAATGAGATTAGCCATGTAATTAACAAGAATTCCCTCAAGAATACTCAAATAATGAACATCACTTAATTAATTGATATCAAATCCAAGCATTGGCAAGATTTTCAAAATAAAGCAAAATTCACTCTGTCTCTCAAGTAATGACTCTTCTACCCTAGGATCTAACTCATAGATATCTATATCATATAAATCAAACCCAAAGATGCAAAAATTAAAGAAATCTAATTGCAAGATAAAGTCCTAGAATCCCTATCTCTATGTAATCCCAATGTCTCATCTATTACTATGTTCTAAATCTCCCAAATTCTTTCTCAAGTTCGTCAAAGAAAAATAAATCTATTGAATTAACATAAAAGGTAACCCATCTCATGAATCCTTTCTCAAGCTCAATATAAGAGAATTGTCCAATCAATTAATTCAATAAATCAAATATCTAAGTGATAAATTACCCAAAAATAGACATCAATTAATCAAGTAAACATCAAATACAAAAGTAAATTAAGGTGCAACCCTTTAATTACAATTCAAATGAATAAAATTCAACAACAACAAAATCAAATCACAAAGGGGAAAAGGAAAAACTCATAGATAAGGTCTCTCTTCTACTTTGTAGTTTTCTTTTGGGGTTACTCTTGCTTCCTTAAATCCTCCTTGATATTCTTTTCTCTTTTCTTCCTTGTGTTCCAAGTGGTTTTTTTGGTATTTTTTGTGGGTGGCTCTCCCTTAAATGACCCAGAAAAAGTAGTATTTATAGGTTCCTTCACGAATCCCTAAAAATCTGTGGAATAAGGAGTAATCTGCGATGTTGCACGATGCTGTAGAAAATGGCCTGTACGGTGCCATGCATGCTCTGATCCTCTAATCTTACCTCAAAATGACAGCGTGGGATTAATTATTGCTATGTGCTAGAATGATACACAGTGACGTGGACAATGACTAGCACAACACCGTGAAACTCCAGATGTTCTACATTTTTTGCATTTTATGACGCACGATGAAATGCAAAATGATGGGCATGGCACAGTCGACTCCCAGATGTTGACTTCTAAAGTTTAGCATCTGCACGACAGTATGTAGAACAAGGGGCATGGTGCTGTGTCTCTTCATTTTAACTCTTTTTTTTAGTTTTTTTCTCTTTGAATCCTTATCTAATCTCAACTATTTCATCTTATATAAAATAAAGAGAAAATGAGGGATTTAGTAGCAATCTAGAATGTATTTGTCTACAATTTAAGTACAAATGATGTATAAGATATGTGTACAATAGACACTCATCACTCCCTCACACTTGAGTTTTTGCTTGTCCTTAAGCAAAGTATCAAAATTAAAAACATTCCAAGCAAAAATCATAAATCAAGAGTAGATTTTTGGAGCAATGACTACTATTGGAAAAGATATTATTTTCTATTGAGATGAGATTTAATTCAAGATCATTCACCTAAGCTAAACTCGTGTGAATATATGTATTTGAATATATAAAATTAGAGCCATCGAAGTTGAATTAAACAAGTCTATATCTATTAAACAAGTGTCTTCACATTTCCTAGGTCAAAAATACGACTCAAGTGATTCATATAAGTAGGGAATGATGAATTACTTAAGTTCTCTGACTTCCAAAAGCTACTGCAGTCCAAGTAGTAAATAGAGGATTGGTCTATATGCTTACTTTTGTAGGGTAATATAATCACCTAGTCGAGATAAAATGAAAGATTTTCAACTTTTACATTATCCTCTAATCTCATTTTCTTTCTATGGCAAGACAATGTAATTGCCTAATAAAGATATAGTAAAAGATTTTTAGCAATTACATTACTTTACTTATTTCTCTCATGATTTTGTCCCAATCCACATTTACTTAAACTTGGAACAAGGATTAGCTAGAAGATCACAAAATATAAATAAGTCAAGATTTCGACTTAAATTTCATCACAAGTTTCTCATCCAATCTCAAGAGATAAAATGTCACTATGTTTACCAAAACATAAGCAAGGTTAAGCTAAATCTGAAGATCTAATCTATATCACACCAAATATACCTAATTGCCTAAGAATATCCAATTAAAACAAACTCGTTCCAAATTCTCATGTTAAGATAAAAAGAATAACAATTCCAAAAGTATTCAAAATAAGCTAAATTTTTTTTTTTAAAAAAAAATTGCTCAAATTTTTTAAAAACCAATTCCAATCTCATAAGTAAAACCCAAAAATAATCTTGTAAAGAATATATTTTAATCACTCCCCCACACTTAAAATGAACAATATCCTCATTGGCCAACAAAATATGTGATATAAATGTATGCAATGGGACTAGAAATAATAATGGGAAAGAATGGAAGTAATGCTTCCCAAGTGAATAAAATCTCGAATTTTGTATTGAAGAGAAGAAGGATCAAGATTTCAGCATTCAAGAAAGAAAATATCTAAGTCATCCAAAAGAAATAAGTATGAATAAGTTTAAAATGAAATGACACTGAATCAAAACAAAGTACTGAAGAAATATCCATAAAGAACAAAATAAAATAACTCAAATCCCTAATATGGTCTATGGCCTCTATGGTTGCTCTGCTCGGGCTCATCGGACCCAGATGGCCATACCTTTTCAGCTTATCACAAATAGTGTGTAGGAAAGCATCTGAAGTGGACTGCTAAGTATGGATAGCATTTAGCCCTGCTCTCATATTTCGGAGCTCAGTCTAGACCATCTTGAGTTGCTTCTCAAATCCATTAGATATCTGACTCTTCTTCTCCAGTAATCCCATCATATGACCCATTATCTGCTGCTGTCGAGCAATATTCTGAATCTGCTATGCCATTGTGTCCTGAAGTATGTAGATGCTAGTCAGCATGGCAAAATATATGTGCATTTCTGCCTGGAAATCAACAGTGGCAGTAGGTCGTCCAATATTGGGTCTCTGAGCTCTGAAAAGCTCTATTTTGGCAAATTCTGTAGCTGTGGGATGCTGCTATAATGGAGGCTGCCGTCTCTGTCCTATCCTTTCTCTTAACTCACTAATTAACCATCTTTCTGCATCCTTATTATAGTTGTAACCATAGCTAACTAATATCCTATCTATAACTATCTTACTGGCAGCAGTAGTAGATGTCACCTTATCCTGCACTGGCACCTAAAAGTGCTGAAGTATCTTGGTAATCACCAGTGGGAAGGCAAATGCCTTAGAAGGATAGGTGGAAAACACTACATCTCATATGTAGGAAATTATGAGAGAGGCTAGGGAAATTGGCTGTGAGTGAATAAGCTTATGCAGTACATAAATATCCACTAGTCTATTCTCATTGAAACCACTAGACCTTAGGGCAACATTGAAGGCCAACAAGTATACAACCCGTCTGTATTGAGTAAATAAGTCAGTAATGTGTAAAACCTCTGCTTACCCAGCCAGCTGGTATACCAAATGCAACTTACTCCTAGCAGAATCAAATTTCCATACTAGATCTAACGCCACTTTTTAGTTGGAGGTGTCAATGTTTGCCAATGTTCCTTCATCTCTCAATCCTAGCCAAAAGCTCACTAGTCAGATTGATACGAACTCCTCGGACTCTGGTATCAATGTTCTTCAAGTTATTCTGCTTCTTGGCTTCCATATTCGCATAAAACTTCTTAACTAGAGTGGGGTAGTAAACTCCCTGCAGCCTCAAGATAGGTCCCTATCCAGCCTTCTTGAACAACTGACCAATTTTCAATTTATGGTCCAAGATAGGATCAAGGGTCCTCTTAATAATGATCTTCCTCCCATCCCTCTTCTCAAACTATTCCTTGTTCTTTTTAGTAACAAATCTAGCAGAATTGGAGGTTGGGGTTAGGATGAAGAGGCTTCATCTTATTTTCTCTTTAAGGGAGGCTTTGTAGCTATGTGTTTTGGAGCAAAAGGTAGGATAGTGTAGGAAAGGAAAAGGAAAAGAACAAGGTACCAATATCAACAATACAATACAATTCAATAATCCTCTCACCAGTCACAACATAACTCCTTTCAACCCAATCCACCAAATCAAAAAACTACACTCCTTTTCACAAATACACAACACCAATTCCCAATCTCTAGTCAAATACACCAACTTCTTTTCAATTGCAACAATACCACTCTTTACGAATTAAACCAAACAACCAAATCCCTCTTCACAAGTTTAACAATACCAAATCACCTCAAACCAATAAATCAAAGCATAAATCACCAAGTTGTCCAAGACAGGTTACCACAACAAACGCAACAAACCTAAAGTAACTAAACAGAAATTAAACCAAATGCAATCATCAACATAATCCATTTTCAACAGCACATATAGACTTCTCTTCTCAGATTTGGAATACCAAACACACTCTTCAGTTAAATAGAACAGTTAATACACATAAGCTCAACAAATCAAATCACAATTTATCCAATCCTCTATACAAATCACCACAATACACCACAAAGAGACCCAAAGCAACTCAATAATTCAAATCAAACTCAAACAGTTAACACCCTTCAAAGTGTAAATAGCCAAAAACAACTAAAATGTAGCTTAACAAATATAACAAATACTACCTCAATAAAATAACCACAAGTTTGCGGCAATTTTAACTCAATGATTTCACAATAATCACCGAATAATATATCTCATTCCCAACTCAAGTCAATAAATTGATAGCTCAATATTAAACTAGAAAAAAGTGCAAAAGTCATCAAGAAATTTGTTCAGAGAACTGCTGGTTAATTTTCTTGTTGCGGGATTGATACATTGAACTCCTGTGCTACTTAAATCACTAATTTCTTATTAATGGCTTTTCAAGACATGCAAATTTTAGGTTGCTCAAGATTTCTGTTGTATGGAATCAAGAAAAATGACAAAAATCAGTGATTGAAATGGGGGTTTTGTTGGCTAATGGAAGAGAAAGGAAGTGTTGTGATTGTTTTAAATCGGTGAAAAGGAAGAATTTTCGCAGGAAATTTTAATGTATGGAGAGATTGAAATAATGGCTATTGATTAGTGCACGGCGGTGAAGGATTAAGGGGGAAGGGTTTGTGCTGTCGAAGGGTTTGAAATAATTTGGGAGGGAGAAATAAAGAAAAAGAGGGTTATATTTTTTTGAAATCCGACATTGCACAGTGCCGTGGAAGCTAGTCTACACGTCGCCGTCGAAGCGTGGAAATTTGAAACCTAAAACCAAAACGATGTCGTTAATATTATGAATAGACACACGGTGCCGTGCAGCATCATCACAGTGTTGTGCATAGCTTTATGCACTGTTAAATGTTTACTAAATTGGCAACATTTTTGTCAAAGTGGAATGCATGACGACTTGCACGGTGCCATATTTTCCCAGAACTTTCAAGTTTTCTATAGTATTTAAGAGCACGGCATCATGGAGTATAAGCTCCACCTTGCCGTACACTTCTAGAAAATGCAAAAATACACAAAATTTTAATTTAAATATTAAACTTAAAACAATAAAACAATTGAATCAATGAAAATAAAAAAACTTATTATAATAATAATAATAATAATAATAATAATAATAATAATAATAATAATAATAATAATAATAATAATAATAATAATAATACTAATAATAATAATAATAATAATAATAATAATAATAATAATAATAATAATCATCCATGAAAAATGACATAACAAAGAAATGACTTAAAACCTAACAAACTAAACATGACAGAAAAAAAAAATGTCCAATCAAGACTTATCAGCCATAAAACTTATTAAAAACAGAACAAAACTTAAAATATGTATTAAATATCTATTCAAGTGTAAAGCATAGTAGAGAAAGAGATCAAGGCTTTGCACGTTCATCACGTAGATTACCTTTAGTATTTCCAGGCATTGTTCCCATAGGCCTCTCAGAAAGCATCTTTACAAGTTGTCCAATTTGGCTTTCGAGGTTGTGAATTGACATTTCTTGGTTTCTCATGGATGCTCAATACTTTGGAAGCAAGTATCAATAGAAGTCACCAACTTAGTAACCAAGTCTTTTAGTGATAGCCTTGAATGTGCTTATGGAAGTGGTGGAGGCTGTGGTGCATGAAATGGTAGAGGGGCTTAAGGTCTTGAAGCATAATTAACTTGAACTCTTTAAGGTCTTCCTTGGTTTTGATTATTCTAAGAAACATTTAGATGATTTCTCCAATTAAGATTGTAAGTATTGCCAAAGTGGTATCTTATTTTCCATTCCTTATATAATCCACATGCTCAACTCGATGCTTACTTCCTACTCCCATTCCTTGACATTCACTATTAAGGTGTCCCTTCCCGTAAAAGTCACACATCATAACCTGTTTGGTAGATTTGATGTTCATCTTATCCACTTTCTTTGTAAGTACTTCCAAAGATGCCATTGTATCCACATTGTACATTCTTTAACTTTTAGCTTTTGATCTTTGCATTCCCCAAGTTGTTCAATGAGACATGTTCTATTAACTCAAAAAGTTCTTTTGGGATTTTTGTTGAAGTAGTTCCTCCTAATAAAGCATCAACTATTTGTTTAGCAGAAAAACTTAACCAGAAAGTCAATATTTGTAAACCAAAATCAAAACCATGTTGATAATATTTTCTAATCAGCTCCTTAAACCTTTCCCAAACATCACGAATTATTTAGCTAACTAATTGGGAAAATGAAAAAAATATTATTCTTTAGCTTAGCCACTCTAGCAAGGTGAAAATATTTAGCAAGAAAATTTTCAGCTAATTGATCCCAAGTGGTATTAGAACCAGAAGGTAAGGATTTCAACCAAGATTTAACTTAATTTCTCAAAGAAAAAGGAAACAACCTCAACCATATGACATCATTAATGCGTGTTTTTTACTGTAGAAAATATTACTAACAAATTCCACAATCAATTAAGTTTTCATTAAAATGCTAATCACTAAAACCACACACACGGGCAAGTATACCTATCATATAGTATAGGGAATAACAAGTATCAAATCCACGAGAATTTAGGCTCCCACCTTACTTTACCCAAATATTTATTGTTTTGCTAATAAAATAATAAGAGAATAAAAAGAAAAAGTAAAGAAAAATATATATTTAACTCAAGGAGAAAAGAATATGTAATTAAATAAATATTCTTAAAAACGTGACCATGAATTACTTAGTATATATCACAATCAATTATTATATTGGTATCATGAAGGAATTAAAATAGACACACTTCATTTGTAATCTATGGAATCACTATCTTCCAGTTAAATTAGTGAATATATTTTGTCTCAACCAATTTATCCAAAAGATACATTAAAAATCAATCATTACATAAACCCCTATATCATATGTGATTTAAAATATGAAATTAGTCAATAAATCTATATTCTACCAATCATCAACTAATCTTTGATTATCCACATTCTTGATAATTAACCCATTTTTCAAGCAAGTTAAGAGATAATAAATATAAAATTAATTAAATTGAAATCACTATCAACATCCTTTTCAAGCAAGTTAACAAGAAGAATCAATTAATCAATTTCTTAATAAAAAAAAGTAATCAAATACCAAGAAAAATAATCAATTGATCAAAAGAAAAAATTAATTCAAAATCATAATAAACCTAAGAATAATATCCAAATATAATTAAAGAATTAAACTTATCATTGTTCAAGAAAAAGAAAATAAAGGAAAAAGATAAGTACTCATAGACAATCATTTCAATTTTCAATGAAAGCTCCTCCAAAATCAATGCTCCTTGAATTATTTCTCTAGAGAAAATATTAATGGTGGTGAACTCTAAATATTTTTGTAACTGTCCATGTGTGCACACCTTCTTCTAACATGAATGAGAAGTATTTATAGCTACAAGAACTTCCTAAAAATCCTACACAAAGAAGAATTAATTTCCTAATCTAAAATGGCTTCAGAATGCAATTAATAAAGTCCATTGTCATTCCTTCAGCTGGCTAATTTACTTTGAGCCATTCTTTTGATTAAAGCCACGAAGCTAAACCTCTGAAACCTAAGCCATATCTTCCTTTCCTTTTATTTCTTTGATCGAGCCAAGTGAAGCCGATCCTAATTCTTTTTTTTCTCTTGAAATCGACTCACCCGAGCTTCAAAGCCAAGCCGAGCCACAAGAGCTACTCCTTTTTTTTTCTTGCCAAGCAGCGAGAGCTAATAAGCCATAGGAGTGTGAACCGCCGAGCTTCTTGTTTTCTTTTACTGAAAACAGCTCACCCGAGCTGATCTCTTTTTATTCTTTAGTGAGTCGTGGCTTCTCTTTTTTTGTTGCTTCCTCCCAAGGCTGCAATACATCCTCCCAAGGCTGCCTTCTTGTTTTTTTTTTCCTTTTGTATGTGTGTTCTTTTGTTCAGTGACCATGAACCGCTGAGCTTTTTTTCTTTTCTTCATCTTTTTGTTGAGCTGCAGCTTCTCTTTACCGAAGCCTCCCAAGGATGTAATGCATCCTCACAAGGATTGCACTTGTTGTTTTGTTTTCTTTTCTTTTTCCAATTTCAGTTTGGTCTTTTCTATTTTATCTTTTTTTTTTTTGCTTTGTTTTGTTCTTTCTCTAGACTTGGCCCGGCGCTGGGTCAATCTTCTTGGCCTGGTGCTGGGTCTTCACTGGAATTTTTCCAGTTTTACTCCAATTCACCTATTTTCACATAAAATATTAGAAAAACATTTCTATACGTAAAATATCAAAGAGGAAGAAATATGACTAGTTTTTATATCAAAAGTATCACAAAATATCTTCAAATAACTATGAATATATATATATATATATATATATATAAAAATTTAGACCCTATCAATCTTTAAATACACCATTAAGCTTAAGTGTATCAAAAATCTCCAAGAAAGTTGCTAAATGAGTGTCAAGGTCCTTATCTAGTAATCCATTAAATTGAACCATTTGTTGAATCATTTGGATGAAATTAGGTTTAATCTCAAAATTATTTGCATCCATATGAGGTCTCACAATACTTAAATTTGTACCCGAAAAAGTAGGTCTAACATAATGACCAATTGTTCTTCTTCCATTACCATTCTCATTCCCATTACTGTTACCACCTTGACTGACTTTCATTTTCTTATCAAATTTACTCCAAAGGTCTAATGTTTTCAAAACTCTTTGTTTTTGCTCCCTACACAACCTTCGAAAAGTCCTCTCGAGCTCACTATCAAATTCAGCTAAGTTTTTACCACGATCTCTTCTATGTATACACAAGAAAATTGTCCTACAAAATAAAGTAACACTAAATTCAATTACGAATAATCCAATAATAAAACAAATCAAGTTTAAAGAGACAATTATAGAAAGAATTGAAATAAAAGAATCACAAGAAAAATATGCACAAAATATTAATAAAACAATTCTAAAATCGACCATTCTAAAATAGAAAGTCAATCAACTTCCAAGAAAAATAAAAATTAAAGATGTACAAGATAAAATTTGATCGAATCAATAAAATTCAAGTGCTTTTGGAATATTAACAACCGATCCCCGGTAACGGCGTAAAAAAATTCTTTGTGCGTGCTTTGGTGTTATGTTTTAGAAAATAAAGCCAACACTCAGCCATGTTTTAAAATAAAATACTAATTTAACTCACGTACACACATATTTGGGTAAGTATACCCATAATGTAGTATAGAGTGTAGCTAGTAAGTATCGAATACTCTCAAAAACAGGATCAATTACTCTTACTTCCACTTGAGTTCTATTATTCAATCAACCAAAATAAGAAGTAAAATGACTAATTACTATAGTTAAGGATAAGATAGTACCACAAGAAAAAAATTAGATCAGTTTTCAAGTTAAAGATTAAAAGATCACAAAGAAAGATTCAAGTAAGAAAAGGAGATTGGTTATGTAATTAAACAAGAATTCCTCCGTAAGAAAAGGAGATTGGTTATGTAATTAAACAAGAATTCCTCCAAGAATACTCAAATAATGAACATCACTCAATCAATTGATATCAAATCCAAGTACGGGCAAGATTTTTGAAATAAAGTAAAATATACTCTTTCTCGAGTAATGAATCTTTTACCCTAGGACCCAACCCATAGATATCTCTATCATACAAATTAAACTGAAGGATGTATAAAATCAAGAAAATCTAATTGCAAGGCAAAAAGTCCAAAATCCCTATTTCTAAGTTACCCCAAAACCTCATCTATTACCAAGTTCAAAATCTCCCAAATCCTTTCTCAAGTTTATCAAGGGAAAAAATATCTATTGAATTAATATAAAAGGGAACCCATCTCATGAATCCTTTCTTAAACTCAAAATAAGAGAATTACCTAATTAATCAATTCAATCAATCAAATCCAAATGATAAATTGCTTAAAATAGACATCTAATCAAATAAATATCAAATACAAGAGTAAATTAGGGTTCAAACTTTTAATTATAATTCAAATTAATGAAATTCGATAACCACAAAATCAAATCACAAAAGGGGAAAAGGGAAAACTTATAGACAAGGTCTCTCTTCTACTTTGCAATCTTCTTTTGGGATTGCTCGTTCTTCTTTAAATCCTTCTTGATCTTCTCTTCTCTTCTCTTCCTTGTGTTCTAAAGGGTTTCTCTGGTGTTTTTCGTGGGTGGATCTCTCTCAAATGACCCAGAAAAGTAGTATTTATAGATTCCTTCGCGAACCTTAAAAATCTACAATGTTGCATGTCGCCATGGAAAATGGCTTGCATGGTCCTGTGCATGCTCTAATCGTCTAATTTTGCCTCAAAATGACGTCATGGGATTAACTGTTGCTATGTGCTAGAATAATGCAAAGCGACATGGATAATAACTAGCACGGTGCTGCGAAGCTCTAGATGTTCTAGATTTTTTGCATCTTGATGATGCACGGCGATGTGCAAAGTGATGGGCACGACACTATCGACTCCCAAAATATTGACTTCTAAAGTTTAGCAGTTGCACAACAGTGTGTAGAATGAGTGGCATGCACCGTGTCCTTTTACGCCGTGAATAGTCCTCTCGTGTTAATAGTATAAGTATATTTTGAAATACGTAGAACTGGACTATAAAATAATAATCATTATAAAATTGATACATGTTTTTTAGTGTAAAAAATATTACCAACATATTATAAACAATTAATCAAGCTTTAATTAAAATTCCAACCACTAAAACCACACATACGGGCAAGTATACCCATCGTATAGTATAGGGCATAGCAAGTATCAAATCCACGAGAACATAGGTTCCCACCTTACTTTACCCAAATCTTTATTGTTTAGCCAATAAAATAAGAAGAGAATAAAAAGAGAAATAAATAAAGATAAAAATAGATATAACTCAATGATGCAAATTCATGCAATTAGATAATTCTCTTGAAAACACAATATTGAATCAATTAGCATTCATCACAATCAATTGTCGTATTGGCATTATGAAGAATTTAATATAAACCCACTTCATTTGCAATCCATGGAATCACTATCTTCTAGTTAAATAAGTGAATATATTCTATCTCAACCAATTTACCCAAAAGATGCATTATAATCAGTCCTTATATAAACCCCTATATTCTAGGTGATTTAAAATATGAAATTAGCCAATGAATCTATATTCTAGCAATCATTAACCAATCTTTGATTACCAATGTTCTAAACAATTAACCCCATTTTTTAACCAAGTTAATAGATAATAAATATGAAATTAATTAATTAAAGTCATTACGAACTTCTTTTTCAAGCAAGTTAATAACAAAAATCAATCAACCAACTCCGTAAGAAAAACAAGTAATCAAATACCAAGAACAATAATCAATTGATCAAAAGTTCCAATAAACTCAAAATCATAATCTCCAAAATAATATCTAATTATAATCAAAACATTAAACACGTCATTGTTCTAGAAAAGTAAACAAAGGAAAAAAAGATAAAACCCATAGACAAGCCCTTCTTCTTATCTTGGAAACCTCTTTTAAACAATACTCATTTGAGTGGTGATTGAGTAGCTAGTATGGATCCTTCAAATCACACCTTTTTTTTTTTTTTGTATTTTTCTTGTATTTATAAGCCTTCTTGATACCAAAATCCATTGCTTGAGAAGTCTAGTCCAAATAAAATTTAAAAAAAATACCAAAATCCTTTAAAAAATACTCAATTCTTGCACATCCGCCTCTGGGCAAAGTGGACCTAGCGTTGAGTACAGTCGACCCACCCGGCACCAAGTCCAATCTATTTTTCTCCTCAATTTTGCTCCATTTTTGTTGTTTGACTAGAATGGACCCGGCGCCTAGTCCCTTAGCTGGGCCTGGTGCCAAGTTTCATATTTTTGTTCGAAATCAACTCAAATCTGCATAAATTTGTCAAAAATACTTTTTACAAGCAAAATATCAAATAGGAAGAAATGTGCCTAGTTATTACAACAAAAGTATCTCAAATAACCTCAAATAACTTGAAAAATAATGGTGATTTTAGCCCCTATCACATACCCCTACACTTGAACATTTGCTTGTCCTCAAGCAAACAAGATTTAAAACACTAAGCATTTAGAATAAGATAAAATAATTCAGCAAACTTTCCCTTAGAAAATTCATCCATAATAAAGACATAACCTTCTTCCAACCTTAAATATGAACTTGTCATTCACTCAACCCTTTCAAAACCTTATAAACTCTTGTATTAAATCAAACAATCCTAAGGCCATCAAAGTTAAGTTAAATAAGCTTATATCTAGTACAAGAAAATCATCATACTCCTCAAGCAAAAACATAGGTAATATAAATTATACAAGTCAAGCCATTTAACTAATTCAAATATTATAAACTCAAATTTACACAACTCAAGTTAGTGAAACAAGGAAACACTCCACTTTTTTTTCCTCTTAAAATTATTTTTCAATAATTTATGGAATTGATAGCCTCAAGTGAATGGATTTCTCTTCACGCACCATATTGGCCCCCTTATAGTCATTATCTTTTTTTAGCAATTGTCTTTTAACATATTTTTTTCTTTACTCTTTCTTGCCTTTTTACCTTCGGGATAGCCTCAAGAGAGTGCATCGAACAATACTTGCTACTTCTCCCCATATTAATCCCCTTTTTAGCAAAACGTTTTCAAAGATTAAAAATAAGAGTATTTTTTCCAACTCACATAACAATGATTTTGTTTTCACTCATTGTTTTTTTCAACTCACCTTTTTGTCTTTTCACTCACAAAATTTTTTTTTCTCACATTCTTTATTCACAACTCAAAGCCAAGCAAATTTTAAATCTATAATACAAGAATTAGTCAATAACTCTTTCTATATTTTATCACATCATCCATATTCAAGTTCAAAGAATAAAACAAAACTCAAATGCCAAATATAGCCATGGTTAACTTAAATACTCAAGAGTTAGCAAAAACCTAACTTAATACACAAGTTTAATTTTTTTAAATAAAAATCCAACCATAATGATTGACAAATCCATATCTAAATTTAAAAAGAAAATCACAACTCCATTATAGATAAATAAGCTCAATTTAGCTCCAAATCTCCAAACTTTCAAATTTTCAAAATTTTTAATTTTTCCAACAAAATTTTTTATACCAAGAAAATACCAAGATCAATGATAAAAACTTGTACAAAGAATATTACTAAACTACTCCCCCACACTTAAATTGGACAATGTCCTCATTGGCAAAAATTAACGCAAGAAAGCATCTCCAAATGGACCCAAAAATGATAAAGGAGGGAGAGAGTTAAGCAATACTCCCCAAGTGGAATAATACTCCATAAAATATTAAAATATGGAATATAGAGAAGAGCTTGTCTAAGAGGACTTTATTCCGACCTACAAAAAAACACAAATAAAAGTACAAATAAAATAATAATAAAAGAAAGACACACCTCGTGAAACCCCAACCAAAACCAACCTTAGAGTAAGGGGGTTGGAATGCATATCATATTTTATTGCATGTTTAAATATATTTTTATATGATTTTATGTGCATTGAATTTGTGTTTTATAGTCTAGAGGGCTTGATTATGATTATTGAGTAAGAATGACAGAATGGTAATTTTTGCCTGAGGTGAAAATATGGAGATAGCTTGGGAAATAAATAGGAAAATATTTTTAGAGGGGAAATAAGAATAAGAGTTGTTGTGGTGTAGTGGTTAGAGCCTTAGAATTGATTCTTGAGGTCTTGGGTTCAAATTCCATTATTAGAGCTATAGCATGATTAACTTTTATTTTTGCTTGGGAAGTATCATGTCGGCCTTAGTGGTGTTTGGAGTAGGGTAGAGATGTTGTCCTATAAGAGAGATGATAGGAGTCTTCAAATCCTACTCTTTTACTCTACTCGAAATTTCTAAGGGGAATTCATTCCCTCTTGAACCCTAATCCTTCCTATTTCTCAATTCATTAGTTCGTTCAATTTGTTCAAACCAATTTTATTCTACAAAAATTCCAGCAATGTGTTGTGGCTTTGAAGGTTCAAAATGTCTTAGTAAAATACATCATATGGACCGAAACAATGGATGAGGGGGAAAGATTTCAAGTGAATTAAATTCCTTAGTGAACTTTCTAAAAATTCACTCTAGCTAGGTTCATTTCCCTTTGTACATAGAACTGAAATTTTTCCAGCTTTGTGTGCCTTCAAGGTGTCGAAATTCTTGACCATTATTCCCTCCCAAATGCTGCCAAAAAATGGCCCTTTTGATCAATTTAGAATCTGGATTTTTATGGCTATTTTCGGACTGCACAAATATGGTGCAAAACCAGAAAAAAATCCTGTACAAATCGCAGCTTTGGAGATCCAAAACCAAGCTGTTTTCTTCCAGTTTTTGTACAGCACCCTAGCCATGTTTTTCCTCTATGAAGTAGGCTGGAAACCAGCCTTGAATACCCCAAAAATTCCCTTTCAAACTCTCTGCAAGTTGGCTGGAAATGGCAGCCGAAAATCTGCCCAGAAAATTGCTGTTCAGCGAAAACTGTGCAGGAAAAATTTTCCAGCTTTGGTTCCTATTTCTCTTCTAGCCGAAACTCCATCCCTTTTCTGAAAAAACCATCCTTAAACCTCCATTAACAGAACTCCATTGTCCTCCCAAATTTCTGCACGAAAATCCAGCCATGGATGCCTAAAAGATTTCCAAAAATTTCTGCAATCATACCTTCATTTGGTTTCCAAAATTCCAGCCACCCTTGTTTAGCAACCTTCCATAATATATCACTCAATTGTCCAGACCTCTTCTTCACCATTATGCTCCATAATTTCGGCCACCATAAGCCCCCTTGAACCAGCTTTAATCTCACAGAAATTCTGCTCAAACAGTCGACCATGGCAGATTTCCAAAAACTGTCCAACAATCCAGATATTCTTGGAATATTTAGTTTCCAAATTCACTTCTTAAAAATATTCTTCAAAGATTGTAATAACTAACCTTTCCTTTTCCCTTCCAAATCAGAGAATCAACCTCCTACACCCTATAGAAATTCGTCCACCCCTATCTCTCACAAAAATTCAGCAGCTGCACATTACCATTTCTCGATTTTCTTCAACCTTCAAGAACACACACTACATCAAGAACACCTACTACTTCCTTTCACCTAATACCTCTCCAAATCACTTCAAACTACCTCTAAAAATTCCAGATTTCATCTATTCATTGTTGTGAGTCTATCCGTACCATTTTTAACATCAAACTCCAAAATCCAACTTGCACTTTTGGATCAAAAACCAGAAATTTCTGTTAAGGTCAAGAACACCTTCAAGGTAAATTTATTCTAACAACTTCATCTTTTCCAATCTTGATCTCTAGTGAGAGCTTATGTGAATAAGCATGCTAATGCTCTCTCTCTCTCTCTCTCTCTCTCTCTCTCTCTCTCTCTCTCTCTCTCTCTCTCTCTCTCTCTCTCTCTCTCTCTCATGGCCGAAAATTCCCCTCTCTTGGCCGGATGACCTATTCTCCCATGAACATGCTTTCGCCATCTCCCTTGGACAAAGTTAGACATCTAGGAGTTAAGATCCATTCTAAACTCCTTCAAGGCATTCATCAACCAAGTAAGTACCTTCAATCTTCATTTTTAAACTCTAGATTCATGTCTCTAGGATGATGATGATAGTAGGTGGATGGCGATAGGATTTGAGTATATATATATATTGTTGAGATTGAAGCATGAATATATGTATGATTGTGAAGGAGATGGGATTTATGCATGGATGGATTATCTTGGTCGATTGTATGGTGATTTGAGATTTGATGCATGTCATAGGTTGTATTTGTGATGAAGTATGCTAGAGATTAAGTTACCTTTGGTGAATAGGATTTATATTCATGTTGGACTATTGAAGCCATGATCATATTTATGCTAGTAAGGGTTAGATCATATTTTGATAAATTGAGATCTATGCTTGTATGCATGATTTGGATGATTTGATGAATTGAAGGGTTGTATATGTTCATGATTGTGGTTAGCTATAGGAATATGATCATGATCTAGTTGTCCCTAAGCTAAATTTTATTTCATTAATAAAATATCTAATAATATGATTTTTCTAGTAAAATTTAGAAAACCATAGGAAAATGTGGATTTGGTCTTTTATATAAAATAGTGATATTCTAGTCAAATAAATAATAGTTTTTTCTGGAAATATATATATATATATATATATTATTTAAAATGATAAAATCAATTAAAGCCTTTTATGGAAATAATTATAATTAATAAAATATTTATTACTAAAAATTTAATTATTATCTTTTAATCAAAACCCATTAAGGATTTGCTTATTATTTTTCAAGGAAGACTCATTAAATTTATTTTCAACCAATTTTAGCTATCAATTATTTTCTAATAACTAAATTATTAATAAATCATTATTTTACCTAATACCACCTTGGACCCTTTTTCAAATAAACCATAATTTATTTTTAGCAAGATTTAAACCTTCAACTTTTTGTACCTATTTCCCAAACTCTAGTTATTTTAATATCAAACTAGATTTATTTTATAAACCCCTTTTATTTATTATCGAGCCTTAAAGCTTGGGAGACTAGGGACATGATTGTAGTAAGTTGAGTTAGTTTTATTTGAGAAAGTGAGTCTTTAGCTTGAGTTTGATTGTGGTTTGTAGTTACCCTATGCGGGTTAGGTCAACTGTTGGAGAACTTTGTTGTGGGCAAGGATCAGGTAAGCTCTGCATAAAACCTGTTTGATGCAAAAATGATTTTTATGGCAAGCCAAATGTAGAGTTCATGGACACTCATTTCTGTAAAGGCAACTGAGGATTGACTCCTTTCTTATTTTAGTCAAACAAATTATTTGAAAATCAATAAGCAGGTTTACTCAAAACTCAAAACTCTTTCCAAAACTGATTTTGACAAAGATTTTGAAAATCCTTAATTGCCATTTTCAAGTGGAACTATGTTTTGTTCTTTTTTTCCCAAGTGGGATACGTTACGTTAAGTACTCAACAGGGGTAGGCTAGTAGTACTAGTTTTGAAGAGCAAGAGTGAGTCTTCTGGCAAGAGGCCACCTCCAGAAGATAAGCTCAACTTAGAGAAACATCAGTACTACTTAGTCAAGCCGGTCCGAGCTAGCAGTTTGTTTTATTTCAGTCAAGTGACTGTGTTTTGCCGGAATGGACACCCGGTGGTTGTTTGGGTATAGAGAATGAGGAGTATCTTGCCCAGTAGGCCGATCACCTACCTTTTGTCAGTCTGCACAAAGTGTTAGGCATTCTAACCGGTTATAGGGCCCAACGTGTGGTAACACATAATCCTTTCTTTCGAGTGGTTGATCTTATAAATTATGTACGGCTAGATAAGCCAAAACGCCACTCTTATTTTTTAACATCATTCATTGTTTGCCAGTATTTCTTTCGTCAGTCTGCACAAAGTGTTAGGCATTCTGACCATTGTATGGTTATGGGACCCAACGTGTGGTAACCCTTGACCACCTTTATCAGTGGTTGATTTTACTGTGCACTTTTATGGTTTCAAAAAGAGGAAAACACCACTCTTGCTTTTGACTAATATTTATTGCTTGCCAATATCTCTCTTATAAAGATTTCACACTTTGCATCCACGAACTACTTTCACTGAACACCCAAAGCACACACGGACTTACTGAGATTTCTGTCTCATCACCTTTTTACCATGATTTCAGGCCGATCCTGCTGTGGGGATGAGTAGCTAGTGTTATCTGCCTTGGAAGAGAATGTGTCTTTTGATTTTATGTATTGCTTTGGGGAGGCGAGAGTGGATAATTTTATTTATGGATTTGTTTCCTTTTGAGAATTCGTGGATTTATTCTTGGGTTGTAATAAATCTTAAGTTGAAGAATTATTTTTATTATTTTTATTCCGCTATTTTATTTGTGTGACCTCGTTATAAAGACCCCTTGTCCTTTGGACGGGGCGACATCCCCGGCCCCGGCAGGCCTAGGTAGCGGGGTGTTACACACCTAAATAAAAGAAAACACGACTCACTCCCCTACACTTAAGATGGAAAATATTTTTCTTATCTAGGGAGGGAAAAGACACTTAACTGACTAAAGAAAACTAAGTTTAAGAGAAAGAGACAGACTCTTTTCACTTATCATGTTTTCTCATTATCCTTTGTAAAAAACATTAATGCTCATTGAATAAGGGAAGGATAATGAAAGTAGAAATAAGAGACGTATTTGAAAAATATAAGGTTCGTGAAAATAATTTTTCTCAACAAAGCAAAACACATAAACCTCATTTTCTAACATTCCTTTAAACACACAAATATTTTTGTTAACATATAAATGCATATGGTCTCTAAAGAATATATCAAACATGAAATCACCATTTAACCCTTCAAAAGATTTGCCACAATGAAATTCCCCTTTAAACTTAGCAATTGAGTTCTCAAATATGGGATTAAGAAATCTTTACTTTTCAATGCATGGTCTACAAAAAATTAGTTACCTCCCTAAAATTGGAATGAAGGGTAGAAATTAAAACCATCTTCCAAGGACTTCATATGATGTAGCGTTGAAAGATCCAATTCCTTGAGGCATGGTAAATTTCATACATAATCATTTGGACCATTACCCTCTGAGAATGGAGAGGAACTTAAGAAATCATTTGACAAAGAGAGATTAGAATTATTAGCACATAGGGGAGAATCAAATACCTCATTTTTCACATTGGACAAGTGTTCTTCATATCCTATCTCCTTTCTGTGGAGGTCTTCTTGTGCAAATGTATGGGTTTTTATGACATCTTCAACCAACTTGGCTAGTTGTGTTCTTTCATGGCTCATACATTGGGATACTTCTTCATGCCATCTAATGGACGTGTTTATGTTGGCAACAAAGGATTTGATTGAAGCTTCAAGTGATGTCTCACTAAAAGTGTCAATTCGAACTTGCAACCTTGCCAACATATCATCATTATAGCTCATTTGACATTGTGCCCATGAATAATTGTCCATGATGATCTTTTGAACCTCGCACTTAAAGAAAAACAAAGATCAAATCGAAAATAAAAATAAAAATAAACTAAAATAATAGAACAACAAAGAAAAGAAAAACACACAAATTAGAAAAATTCACAAACTACTTAAATACAAAAGTTAGTGATATATACAAATACAACAAAGGCTAAATCAACAAGACTTGAGTATTTTCGATAGTGCCCATCCTCGACAACGGCGTCAAAAACTTGATGTGTATTTTTTATTGTAGAAAATATTACCAATAAATTACACAATCAATCAAGCTTTAATTAAATTGCCAGCCATTAAAACCACACATACGGGCAAGTATACCCATCGTATAGTATAGGGTATAGCAAGTATCGAATCCATAAGAACTTAGACTCCTATCTTACTTTACCCAAATCTTTATTATTTAGCTAATAAAAGAAGAAGAGAATAAAAAGAAAAATAAATAAATATAAAAATAGATATAACCCAAGGATGCAAATTCATGTAACTAGACAATTATCTTGAAAACACAAGATTGAATCAATTAGCATTCATCACAATCAATTGTCGTTTTTAGCATCATGAAGGATTTAATATAGACCCCCACTTTGTTTGCAATCTATGGAATCATTATCTCCTATTTAAATTAGTAAACATATTCTGTCCCAACCAATTTACCCAAAGGATACATTAAAATCAACCATTATATAAACCCCTATATTCTAGGTGATTTAAAGCATAAAATTAACTAATGAATTTATATTCTAGCAATTATAAACCAATCTTTGATTACCAATGTTTAAACAATTAACCCTTTTTTCAACTAAGTTAAGAGATAACAAATATAAAATTAATTAATTGAAATCATTACCAACATCTTTTTCAATCAAGTTAACAACAAAAATCAATCAACCAACTCCGTAAGAAAAAAAATTAATCAAATACCAAGAATAACAATCAATTGATCAAAATTTTTAATTAACTCAAAATCATAATCTCCAAAATAATATCTAATTACAATGAAAACATTAAACACATCATTGTTCTAGAAAAGTAAATAATGGATAAAAGATAAAACTCATAGACAAGCTATTCTTCTTCTCTTGAAAACCTCCTTTGAACAATGTTCCTTTGAGTGGTGATTGTGTAGCTAGCTTAGATCCTTCAAATCACACATTTCTCTTGTATTTTGTTTTTTTGTTTTTGTTTTTGTTTTTTTGTACTTATAAGCCTTCTTGATACCAAAATTCGTTACTTGAGAAGTTTAGTCTAAGTAGAATTCAGAAAATACCAAAATCCTTTAAAAAATACCAAATTCGCACACAACCACCTCTGGGCAGAGTTGACTTGGCGCCGGGTACAATCGCACTTGGAGATATGTCCAATATGTTTTTCTCCTCAATTTTACTCTATTTTTGCTATTTGCCCAGAATGGACCCAGCGCCTGGTCCTTTGGCTGGGCTTGGCGCCAGGTCTGTTCTTGAAATTTTAAATTTTTGCCCGAAATCAACTCAAATTTGCACAAATTTGTCAAAAATACTTTTTACAAGTAAAATATCAAATAGGAAGGAATATGCCTAGTTATTACAATAAAAGTATCTCAAAATAACCTCAAATAATTAAAAAAATAATGGTGATTTTAGCTCCTATAAAAAATATTATAATAAATAAATATTGGACTATTACTGCTATTACATGGACGAACACCCTAAGACTTGAGTATAAATTGGTGGCCTGGTGAAGCTAGATTTATGTACTTTGATATATGATGGGTGAGGTCTTACTGTAGGGCCAATAACCTTGTATGTTGGGTGTATAACTCTGGTTAATTAAGATAGACTTATACAATAGAGTTTCTATACTTTACTTAGTGAAGATATCACTACTTTGTTATTATCCAGGATAATCTAAATAATCCAGGGTCCTTGGAACGTGGCTTAGTATGTTACTTTTAGGTAGTTTTCTAAGATAAGTGGGTACATACTGGAAGTCATAGATTATCGGATTAGATATCAAAATATGATAAATGTCATTGAGAAATGTGTTAGTGCATTTTTTCTATCTCAATAATAAGTTTTACGTAGAGATGTATTTTTATCATTATACCTGTAGGTAGAAGATACTACGCTTGCAATATTATTCTTGAAGTCAATATTTCCATATAGTGATAAATATAATATTTAAAGTGATAAAATACAACTATTTATTTGCAGGAGTATTTTGGTTGTTTAGTAGCCAAGAATAGTATATCTTTTGGTCCCCAGAGTAGTTCAAGTAATCTTAATAATTTATTTACTTAGTGAGCTCATTGGATGAAATTAATAATAGAAGAATTATTCTGAAAGTCTAATAATTATTTATTTGGGTTGGATTAATATATTAGGTTATTATTTAATATTCTTGAATAATTTTATATTGGGTCTAAGTGGATCAATTAATTAATATGAGAATTATTTAATTAGTCTTGGGTTAATTAGGAAAAACCTCAGCCTATCAGGGTGAAGCTTGAAAATAAAGGAGAAGCCATTCATATAGACAAACAATAGCAAAGAAAACACACAGAGAACACAACACAGCGGAAGAAAATTTTTTATTTGTACCTTTGTGCGTGAATTTTTTCCTTGGTGCTGAAGAGGATGACTGGACAACAGGGTCCTCTCTTATACTCGTTGAAACTTCTGGTTGAAATCCCGCTAAGCGTCTACTTCATCTAGTTTGCATAAACGCCGAGGCCTCTTAATTTTTAGAATATTCCTTAGCCTAATATCTTGTTAGTGAAACAAATCAGGCAAGGAAAAATGATCTCTAAACCTCTTGACTCACTGCTATCAATTAGCAGAATCAACAAAAATAAGAAAGAATAAAGGGAGAAAAAAAAATAGACATAAGATTTCTTTTTTTTCATTCGCTGTGTCATCACAAAAATGATACAAACACACGGTTTTACCTTGATAACAAAAATATCAGGTTCTAGTTTTTCAAAACACCTAAAAGTTATTAACAGAAGATGTTTAGCTCATCTTAAACTCTTCTATTCTGTGAATGACAAAAAACCCTTTGGTCCAGGCTATTGTGCCATTAATATTTTTATTATTTTTCCTAAAGTCAATAAGTCCAAAAATAATAAAAATTAATTATTTATTTTTTGAGCTTATAAAAATAACCCAATAAATAATTAATGAACTTAAATAGATCAAAATAATTATTCAAGCCTTTTATCTAGTTTAAGACTAGGTTAATTTTTTTATTATTCAATCTGGCTTAGGCCTTGAATTATTAATTAATCAATTAAATTAGATAATAAATTTAATTTAATTTCTCTCAACTTTTTATTTTATTTCAGTCTAATAATAAATTAAACTTCCCAAATAAAATTAAATTCTTTTTAACTGAGACTATTTTTTCAACCCAAAATTAATTAAGACTTACAAGCTATTCCGATGACCAAAAAAACACATTGCCTTAGCTATTAAAATGACCAAAATATCCCTACTATATAAATAGCTGTATTATGTATTTTAAATATTTCTTAATATTACCATAAGAAAATATTGACTCCAAGAACAATACTGTGTTAGCAATATCTCCGACCTACAAGTGTAATGACTAAATACCCATCTACATATCGTCGTGCATTTAGAGGGGAAAAAGTATACTAACGCCTTTCTAAAAGACATTTATCATCCTTAGGCTTCTAGCCCAATGATTCACAACCTTTTGAAATATTTTCGTTTTCCAAGAGAGCTACTCCAAAGCAAATATTTAAGTCATGTTTCCCAAGGCCCTGGGTATTTAGATCATTCAGACAACCACAAGGGGCGATATACCATAGAAACTATTTTATATAAATTTATCTTGACTAACTAGTTACATATATCTAACATATAAGTATATTGGTCCTACAATTGAACCTCAACTATAGTACATCAAACCATACGCTTCCAGCTTCGTCAGACCACCAACTCATACTCAAGCTATAGAGTATAAGTCCACGATGTAGCAGTAGTAGTCTAAATTTCTACCATATAATACTTTTAAAAACTACTACTATAGGTCCAGTTCTACTTTTCGAAATATGCTTGTGTTATGAAATAAGAAGACTACTCATTGGTTAAAGATAAGTCATTCTATATTTAAAATTCATAACACAACAACCTTACCATGATGAGATTTTCATTCTCATCATTCGGTTAAGAACAATAATTTATATGTTAAGTAACCTATGGTCCATACTTTATTGTGAAAGACCTCCATTCACATGAACTATTTACTTAAACACAATGGGTCTTTTTCAGCAAAATTATACACAAAAGTAAAGAAGAATTCATAAACAATTTCTGATAATAAAACTTTTATTAATACAAATCAAAATTACATCAGAAACCTAGTTTAAGGGGGCATACATCCCAACATAGGGTTGTTGAGATGACAAGGGTTTTTAGAAACCCTGATTTTCACCTCAAAGATATTTAAAAAGGAAAAGAAAGAAAAAAAAAGTGTGGCAATGAAAAATGTGGAAGTTGTTGTCTTTGGTGCAAGTTACAATTCACATAGGATAGAAAAGCATAACATACAATAGCAGCTTATTTTTCCCTATCATATAACCACCTCTATTTTTCTATTCCTTAATGTTATCTCTTCCCTAGTTCTTCCCAAGTTCTACTTTCACTAGTAGATAGTCCATAGGAAGTTAGAAAATACTCTGAAAGATTGAAAGTTAGTAATCTTAGTATGTGTGTTTGATGCAAAAGAGTCGACGCTTAATTGGGATTTCTGTAGAACAAGTGATCGTAACAAACTAAGACATTTCATTAAACCTAATCCCTCCAGTTGTTCAACCTAAGTGTCCTAAAAGTAAGTATTCCGAGATTATGAAACGAAAAAAGTTTTAAATTGCATTTTTCAATGCGTATTTTATTTTCTCATGATTCTTTAAGTGGTATCAGAGCCACTGGTTATAATTTAGGAATATGCTTAGGTTGAATAACTGAAAAAATGTAATTCCTTTACTAATTAATAATTCAACCTCGTGATTATATAGATCTATTGTGAATTTTGATATGGGCGGATATTGTGTACGTCTCAAGTATGGAGGCTAGGCACTTGTATTCATTATTATTTCCTTTCCCGTAAAACTAGTGTACACCTTATTTTGAGAAGCAGAGACGGTTAGTATTTATCTAAATACAATTCTACTGGAATTTATATAACAACAATTGTAACACCCCGCTACCTAGGCCCGCCAGGGCCAGGGATGTCGTCCCGTCCAAAGGATAAGGGGTCTTTATAACTAGGACACACAAATATAATAGCGGAAATAAAATGATACTTCAACTTAAAATTTATTACAACCCAAAAGAAATAATAATAAATCCAAGAATACTCAAAACAAATCCATAATAAAAATTCATCCGCTCTAAGCTCTCCCAACATTACACAAAATAAATCCTCAGAAAATTCTTCCAAAGCAGACAATATATAGCTACTCATGCCCACAGCAGGATGGACTAGAAATCATGATAAAATGGTGGTGAGACAGAAATCTCAGTAAGTCCGTGTGTGCTTCGGGTGTTTAGTGAAAACAGTTCGTGGATGCAAAGTGTAAAACCTTTATAAGAGAAATATTGGCAAGCAATAACATTAGTCAAAAACAAGAGTGGCGTTTTGGCTTTTCCAGCCATACATAAGTAATAAAATCAACCACTCAAAAGAAAGGGATATGGGTTACCACACGTTAGGCCCCATAACCGGTCAGAATACCGACACTTTGTGCAGATTGACAAAAGTAGGTGATCGGCCTACTGGGCAAGATACTCCTCCTTCTCTATACCCAAACAACAACCGGGTGTCCATTCCAGCAAACCACAGTCACTTGACTGAAAACAAACTACTAGCTCGGACCGGCACGACTCACTGGACTGACATCTTATCTGGGAAGGACTCACCCCTCAGAGGTGGCCACCTACTGAGAGACTTACCCTAACCCTTCAAATACTAGTCCTAGTAGTCCACCCTTATTGCGTACTCAACGACATTTCCCACTTAGGATAAAATGAACAAAACACTGCTCCACATGAAAATGGCAATTTATGGGTTTTCCAAAGTCTTTAACAAAATCAGTTTTAGAAAGAGTTTGAGTTTGAGTAAATCTGATCATTGGCTTTTAAATAATTCAAATGTTTGAAATAAGAAATGATTTAACCCTCAATTGCCTTTACATAAATGAGTGTCCATGCACTCTACACTTGGCTTGCCATAATAAACATTTTGCATCAAACAGGTTTTATGCAGGAGCTTACCTGATTCTTGCTCACAATAACAAGGTCTCCAACGGCAGACTTAACCCCACATGGGCAAATACAAATCACAATCAATTTCAAGCCATAAACTACTTCCTTAATTTTAAATCGACTCAACTTACTACTACCATGATCCTAGTGTCCCAAGCTTTAAGGTTAAACAATAAGTAGATAGGTTTAAGAGTTGAGCCTAGCACAATTATTTAAAATAATTAATGGTTTGGAAAATAAATTTAATAAGTTGAAAGATTAAATCTTGTTAGGGAAAATTTAGAGTTTATTTGATCAAGAGTTCTAGGTAGTATTAAATAAAATATTGATTTATTAATAATTTAGTTGTTAGAAAATAATTGGTAACTAAAATTAGTTGAAAATAAATTTAATGAGTCTCACTTGAACAATATTAAATAAATTCATAAGGAGTTTTGATTAGAAGATAATAGTTAAATTTTTAGTAATATATATTCTACTAATTGTAATTATTTTCATAAAGGCTTTAATTGATCTCATTATATTAAGTAATATATACATATATATATATATTTTTTTTTCTAGCAAAAATCATTATTTGTTTGACTAAAATATCCTTTATATATATGACAATCCAAATCTACCCTTCCTAGGGTTTTTTTTTTTCGAAAATACTAAGAGAAATTATTTATTGAATATTTTATTCATGAAGTAAAAATTTATTTGGGGACAACTAGATCATGATCAAATTCCTATGGCTAACCACAATCAATACATACACAATCCTTTAATTCATCAAATCATCCAAATCATGCATACAAGCATAGATCTCAATTTATCAACACATGATCTAACCCCTACTAGCATAAATATGATCATGGCTTCAATATTAATCCATCATAAATATAAACCCTATTCATCAAATGTGACATAATCTCTAGCATACTTCATCACATATATTACTTATGGCATGCATCAACCTCAAATCATCATATAATCATCCAAGATAATCCTTCCACGCATAAATCCCATCTCCTTCACATTCATACATATATTCATACTTCAATCTCAACAATATATATATATATATATATATATATATATATATACTCAAATCCTATCGCCATCCACCTATTATCATTATCACCCTAGAGACATGCTTCTAGAGTTTAAAAGAATGATTGATGGTACTTACTTGGTTGATGAACGCCTTGAAGGAGTTTAGAGTAGATCTCAATTCCTAGGTGTCTAACTTTGTCCAAAGAAGATGGCGAGAGCATGATTATGGAGAAGAAGTCATCCGGCCAAGGGAGAGGAGTTTCGGCCGTGAGAGAGAAAGAGGGAGAGAGAGAGAAAGAAGAAGAGATCATTAGTATGTTTATTTACATAGGTTCTCACTAGAGATCATGTTTAGAGAAGATGAAGTTGATAGAGTAAATTTACCTTAAAGATGTTCTTGTCCTTCACAGAAATTTCTGCTTTTGATCTGAAGTAGCAAGATGATTTGAGAAATTTGATGTTAATAATGGTGTTGATGGACTCACAGCAGTGAGTAGGTCAAATCTGGAAGTTTTTGAGAGGATTTGAGATGGTTTGGAGGGGTATTAAGTGTAGGGAAGAGGTAGGTGTTCTTGGTGTAGTGTGTGTGTTCTTGGAGATTGAGAGATTGAGAGAGGTGGTTCTTGTGCAGCTGCAATTTTTGTGAGGGATAGGGCTGGCCGAATTTCTGTAGGGTTTAGGGAGTTGTTTCTCTGATTTGGAAGAGAAAATGAAGGGTTAGTTGTCACAATCCTTGGAGAATATTTTTAGGAAGTGAAATTGGAAACTAAATATTCTAGGATATCTTGATAATTTGGAGAGCTTTGAAGGTCTCCTATGGCCGACTGGTTGGGCAGCTTTTCTGAGGAATTAAAGCTGATTCAAGGTGGCTTATGGTGGCCGAAACTAAGGTGCACAATGATGAAGAAGATGTCTGGTCATTTGAGTAAGATATTATGGAAGGTTGCTAAACAAGGATGGCTGGAATTTTGGAAACCAATCAAGCTAAATTGCAGGGATTTGTTGGAGAAATTTTCGGACAGCCATTGCTGAATTTCGTGCAGAAGCTTGAGGGAAACAATGGAGCTCTGTTAATGGAGGTTTAAGGAAGGTTTTGACAGATTAAGGATGGTGTTTCGGCCAGAAGAAAAATAGGAAACAAAGCTGGAAATTTGGACTGCCCAGCATTTCGCTGAACAGGAATTTTTCTGGGCAGATTTTCGGCTGCCACTTCCAGCCAATTTGCAGCGAGTTTTGAAGGGAATTTCAGGGGTATTCAAGGTTGGTTTCCAGCCTTCTTCATGAAGGAAAAACATGGCTAAGGTACTGAACAAGATCTGGAAGAAAACAGCTTGGTTTTGGACTCTCAAAACTGTTTTTTGTACAGGAATTTTTTCCTGTTTTGCTCCAGCTTTGAGCAGTCCGAAATTGGTCAAGAATTTTTAGGTTTCAAACTGATCCTAAAGATCATTTTTCTGGCAGCATTTGGGAGGGAATGTTAGCTAAAAATTTCTACATTTTGAAGGTACAACAAGTTTGAAAATTTCAGCTCATGCCATGAAGGAAGATGAACTAGTCTAGAGTGAAATTTTAGCAAGCATACTAGAGGGATTTTTCCCCTTGGAATTTCCCACCATTCTTCCACATTTTTCAGACCATGAGAAGCCTTTTACTAGGGCATTTTGATCCCACAAGATCACAGTATTTTACTGAAATTTCTGGAAAGAAAATGGATAGAACGTCTTGATCAAACTAAGAAGTTGAAATCTAAGGAAAACCAAAGATCAAGGAAACAAGAATTCCCTTTAGGAAATTAGAGTAGGGCAAAAGAGTGGAATGAGAATACTCCTAGCATGTCTCTCTTAGGACATCATCCCTACCGTACTCTAAGCTCCTAAGACCGAAATTTTCTCCACTAAGCAAAAATAAAATTTAATCTAGCTCAAGCTTCTAAGATGGAATTTAAACTCATGACCTCAAGAATTAATTCCAAAGCTCTAACCACTACACCACAACAACTCTTGTTGATATTTTCACTAGAAAATTATCTTCTATTCAATCCACAGGCTATCTCCCTATTTTCACCTCGGGCAAAAATTACCATCTTACCCCTCTCACACAATACTCACCAACAAGACTTCAAGACAATAAAACCCGAATCCAAAACACATAAAAATCATATGAAAATATATTTAACCATGAAATAAAATATGATATGCATCCCAACCCCCTTACTCTAAAGTTGGTTTTGACCGGGGTTTCACAACAATAGTGCTAATCAATACTAAAAACCCATGGAAAGAAAGAAGAAACCAAAATAGAGGAAAGACTACGGAGAACAACAGTTTTAAGGGACAAACAGTGACTGACTGTGGGTGTAGCCGACTGTCAGCTTAACAATAGTGCCGATCAATACTGAAAACCCATGGAAAGAAAGAAGAAAATGGAATAGAGAAAAGACCACAGAGAACAACAGTTTTAAGGGACGAACAGTGACTGGCTGCGGGTGTAGTTGGCCGTCGACTTTGAAGAAATACAGAAAGCCAAGGCCGGCCTATGAGCAAACTTGCTGCGACTAACTTGCAAGAGTCAGCCGCCAGCTTGGAGAATACCTAAGGAAGCTAGCCCGAGGATGAACAAAGTCATTGACCGTCTTGAGAATCAAAGGAAGTAGTAGGCCCATAGCTTTCCAAGCCATGGACCGGCTATGTATGTAGATACAAGACACAGCCGGCCTTACCAAGGGAAGGGCCAGTTTGATTCTTTAAGAGATAAAGCTAGTCGCAGGCTACTACTATCCTTGGACCGACTATAAATGAAAGCCAAGCCGGCCACTGGCTTAGTGGACTAGAAGGACCATCTTAGGTACAAGAGAGCTAGTTCAAGTCAGTCTTGCAGGTCGTTGCTGTAACATCCCACTGTACACATACACAAAAAAGGGTAAGGATGATGTCCCGTCTAAAGGATCAGGGGTCTTTAAACTAGATAAATAATAAAAATAAAGTAAAAAATATATTAAATCTTATTACAAGGGAAAACATGGTCAACAAGTCTTTTGATTCATATGAAGTAGAACAACCCTCAAAACAAAACCAAAATCAAGAATTTAAATGTAGCTATCTTCTAATAGCGCTAAATCCTGTCAAAATTGGTAGATCCTAAAATATGACATCAAAAGGAGGGTGAAAAATACATCTCAGTAAATCCTGTATATGCTATTGTTGGTATAAAATAACTTTCATAATGCACTTAGAAATCATTTTAGGAAACCTGATTGCAAGTCAAACATTTTTGTATAAACAAAAGTGAGTGGTGTACTGAATCTAAAAAAATCACAATGAAACGTATAACATATAAAAACCACTCAAAAATAAACAGATTATGAAACCTTGTATCATAGCCTTACCATGAAACCCTGCATCATGACAAACACTGTGTAACCCTGCATCACAGTTCAGGTCGGTCTTGCAGGTTGTGGCTCTAACAACCCACTATACATATACACAAAAAAGGATAAGAATGCCACCCTGTTTAAAGGACTAGGGGTCTTTAAACTAGATAAACAATAAAAATAAAGTAAAAAAATAGATTAAATCTTATTACAAAAGAAAACATGGTCAACAAGTCTCTTGATTCATATGAAGTAGAAGAACCCTCAAAACAAAACCAAAATCAAGAATTTAAATGTAGTTATCAATCTTGTCAAAGTTGGTAGATCCTAAAATATGACATCAAAAGGAGGGTGAGAAATACATCTCAGTAAGTCATGTGTATGCTATTGTTGGTACAAAATAAGTTTCATGAATGCACTTAGAAATCATTTTAGAAAACCTGATTGCAAGTCAAACATATTTGTATAAACAAAAGTGAGTGGTGTACTGAATCCAAAAAAATCACAATGAAACGTATAACATATGAAAGCCACTAAAAAATAAACGGGCTATAAAACCTTATATCATAGCCTTGCCATGAAACCCTGCATCATGACAAACACTGTGTAACCATGCATCATAGTGAAGTGGGTGTACGACTCATTGGATAAGATACTTCTCCATCTCTTATCTTAACTTATTGGATATCCATCCCGAAATAATAGCCCACTGCACTGTGGTGCTGGCTTGGACTGGCTTAACTTACACTGGCTATTATCTTTTTCGAGTAAAGGTTATCTCTCAAATGTGGCCCCCTACTAAGAGACTTGCCCTACCTTTCAAAGGTTATCCTAGTTGTAATACCCCGCCCAAAACCACCTTTGACTATGGGGAAAAGTCATGAATTGCATAGCATCTTGCATTTTATGTGGTAGCTAGAATAATTTTATTTGCATGGATGCATGTGAATTTTTTTGTTGCTCTTGCATTTGAATTAATTGATGTGAAATAGTTGTGTTGTTAAAGATTTGGACAAGGGAGGCTTAGTCGAAGATTTGGAAGGATGAGTATTAGGGTGGTGAGAATTGATTGTGGAAAAAATTAGTATTGGAGTTGTTTTGGAATAGCGGAGAGGTTGGTGATTTCCTTTGGTGACCCGAGTTCGAATCCTATCTTTTGAAAATTTTAAGCTTTCTTTTGAATTCCTTTTCTAGTATTTTTCATGCCTTGGCCGAAAACCCCTAGTGAGGTGCCACTTTGAAGAATTTCAAGTGGTATAAAACTCTTCTTGATGAATATTAGAGTTAGGGAATATATTAGGGAAAAATCTTATTTTACCTCTTCAAGAATTTTAGCCATAATCCTTTTATTTATTTAATTTTTTTAGAGAAATATTTTAACTAAAGTCTTAGATATCTTCTTTGGGTTTAAATGTCACTTTTATAGGAATAAGACTCCATATTTAACTCCTAAGTTCAAGGATATTAGATAAGGATAAAGTTTGCTTTATTTTCAGCTTTTGTTCTCTTGGATTTTCGAAAACCTTAAGCTGGAAAATTCTAGAAATTTTTTCAGATTTTGTCCGCCACCTTGGAGCACTTTTAGCTCAATCCAAACTCTTCTAGGACTAGAGGAAATCTTATCCAAATCCTTAATAAAACCAGATTTTATTCAATCCAAATTCAACTAGGATTTTCTTCCCTATCCTAGCAGAATTTTGGCAGCCTTGTGTCACCACAAGCTGTCCGAAAATTCCAGCATCTCTAGCCACAATCCAACTCTTCAAACCCTAACTCAAAACACTTAAATACTCCTCATCAATTCAGGTTACCTTAGCCACACAAAACCAGAATTTCTATCTCCAAAAAACTACTGATTTTCGGCAGCTTGGAAACCAGAAAATTAGGTCAGCTTGCACAGGAATTTCGGCCAGCCTTGTACTCCTAATCCAACCGAAATTATGCACACAAAACACACCAAAAAACCCCAGCCGATCAAGCCAATTTCAGCGCCTAAAACCCTCATCTTTTCTCTGGAAATCTCGGCAGAATTACAGCCTAAACAGTCCAGAATTTCTTCTCTTTTTGTTCAGCAATTTTTGCACAGCTTGCACAGGATTTTTCAGTCATCAACACCCACACAAACTCTTCCTTATTTTGGCCAAAAACCTGAACACACTCAACCAATCTCTTGAGCATTATTTCGGCCAGCCTAGGGAGTAATTTCAGAACACTTTTCTCCTCTTAATCCTTCTTGAATTCGGCCAGCATCAAAGGTACAGCAAGCTGGAATTTCGCTCTTGCTGTCCAAGAAACCTAAAGCCATTAGGAGTCCTTCTAAACATCACCATCTAACCCTAAACCAATCTTCTCCAACTCTAAATCATAGCAACCGTCTACCCTCTCCATTCTACAAAAAAATTTTAGCAAATTCTCTCTGCAAATTTTCGAAAACTCAAGACTATTCTAAGCAAAAATCGAACACACCTTAAGGTAAGCACAAATCCTTTCAACCTCTTGATGCTATTTTCTCTAATGATTCTTTTCTCTTTCTTCTACCCTTAAATCACGCCCCATAGAGGCTGATTTCATCTTCTTCCTTAATTTTCGGTCAAGAGGAGCAAAGGAGGTAGCTTTTCTCTTCTTCTCAAGCGAACTCGGGACGATCACCATAGGAGCATCGAGACCTCATTACCCGGTTGTTGCAAGGTAAGGGAATACCCACCCTTGATGCCGAAAGTAAAGTTTAATGGTGTTTATTAGCGAGATGAACATGTGGTCGTGGTATATGACCTTTAGGGATTGAATAGTTTACTTGGACTTAAATAGGGAATTGCGAATTGTTGTGAAAATAAATGGGATTAGAGCATGTTTGAATTGATTGAGACCCTGATCATGATATTATGTGGTTTAGATCAGGAGGATAATTGAGGAAAGCAAGCTGTGAATTTATCACGTTTATCTGAGGCATATCAAGTAAGTCCTTGCATAAACTCTTTTATTAAACGTTGTGATGGTAAGTCCTTATATAAACTGTTTTGTTAAATGTTGTGATGGCAAGTCTATGCTGTGAAGCTTTGTAAAGCTATTGTTGAACTGTGTTTGCTTGGGCTGTAAACGTGGATATTTATTCTTTAAATGGTTTTGTCAAACTAACGATTTTATCAAGAAAACTATTCTTTTCCTCAATTTTTTTTTTTTTTTGGAAATCTCTTTTAAAGAAAACCACGTTGTACAAAGCTAAGGTTTGGAAATATTTTGAATCAGGAATTGACGGATATGTTCGTTGAGTACTCAATAAGGGTAGGCTAACAATACTAGTCTTTGAGGGCTAGCGTAAGTCTTCTGGCAGGAGGCCACCTCCAGAAGATGAAATCTGCTTGAAAAGGCGACAGTGTTGGTTGGTCAGGCCAGTCCGAGCTAGCATGTGTACCTGGTATGGTATTATTTATATTCCCAGCATGGACACCCGAATGGCTTTGTTGGGTGTAGAGATGGAGGAGTATCTCACCCAGTGGGCTGTATACTCACCTTGATCAGAACGCCCAACGTGTGGTAATCTGGTCCGGACAAGGTGCACAAAGTGTGGTGCCTTGGCCATTTTGTTCTCATGGAGCCCAACGTGTGGTGATATGACTGTTTATTCGAGTGGAGGATTTATTTTGTACAAAGTGTGACAATGAGAAAAACCCACTCTTTGCGAAAAGAGATTGTTTATGACTTACCAAATTATTTCTACAAATGTTTTACAGTTTGCATACACGTACTTTTCAAAACCCCATGTGCACACACAGGACTTACTGAGATTTATTCTCACACTGTTTTACATCATGTTTTCAGGAGATAGATTGTGCTGAGTCAGCGGGGCTTTGACAGTAGAGGCTTTTGTTTTTTTTTCCCTATGCTGTTCTAGGAGACTTTTGTCGTTTATACTTCTGAACAATATTTATTTTATTTCGTTGTGCTCCAAGTTGAGCCTGATGTAATAAGAGTATTTCTTTATTTATCTAAGTTGATTCCTTTGGAGATTGCCTTTATATTTTATACCTCGTTCTAAAGACCCCTTGTCCTACGGGACGAGGCGACATCCCCACCCTTTTAGGGTACGCAGTCGTGGGGTGTTACACTAGTGGTCTACCCTTATTGAGTACTTAATGCTTTATTATATTGTTCAAGGTCCAAAACTCAATGTAAACGTTTTCAACACTTTAGTCATGCAAGCATAGTTTCCAAATAAACTATGGAAAAATTGTTCTATAAATGAAATGTGATTTTCCATTTAAACTCTTGTTTGAATACTGATATTTGTGGTCCTATATCATACCTGCTAGAGGAGGTTATGAATACTTTATCATGCTCACGGATGATCACACGTGTTTTGGTTACGTTTATTTAATGAGACATAAGTTTGACTCTTTTTGATAAATTTAAGAAATTTAAGGTTGAGGTAGAACGTTAAGCAAGTAAATTAATCAAAAAGTTAAGATCGGATCATGGTAGAGAGTATCTCCTTGATGAATTCAAGGACTATTTGGCACATCAAGGAATAGTATCTCAGTTAACTACAACTGTGACTTCCTAGCAGAATAGAGCAGCTGAGAAAAGAAATAGAACATTGATAGAAATGGTCAGAAGCATGATGAGTTATGCAACTCTTCCTATTTTCTTTTGGGGATATGTTCTAGAAACAGTAGTATATATTCTGAACTTGGTGCCTTCCAAATTAGTACCTAGGACATTTTATGAGATGTAGACTAGATGAAAGCCCAGTATGAATCATCTCAAGGTATGTGGTTGTCCAACTTATGTATTAACTAAAGGAAGTAAGTTAGACATAATATTAGAATTGTGCTAATTTGTAGGATATCCAAAAAGCACAAGAGGTGGATACTTTTATCATTTCCAAGAGTAAAAGGTACTTATTAATACTCATACTAGATACTTGGAGGATGAACAAAGTGTATCTACTAAGGTTTCTAGTATGGTGAAATTGGAAGAGAAGTTAAGTGGCACTTCAAATTTTAATACCCCAATTGAGGAACCTAAAAAGGCAAAGCCAGATGATCTAATATAAAATGAACCACGTCGTAATGGGAGGATATCTAGAATTCCGGAAAAATGGACTAGAGAAGTTTTTGAGGTAATTCAGGAATAAGATCCTACTAGATACGATGAGGTCATTGCTGATATTGATATAGATAAAAGGTAAGTAGTAATAGATACTGAGATTAAGTCGATGTATCTCAATCAAGTCTGAGATCTTGTCATTACACCTGAAGTGATTAAACTCATAAGGTGCAAGTGGGTATACAAGAGAAAAAGAGGTGCAGATGGAAAGGTGGAAACCATTAAAGTAAGGTTGGTAGCAAAATGTTATACTTAGAAAGAAATGATCGATTATAAGGATACTTTTTCACCTGTTGCCATGCTTAAGTCTATTCGCATTCTCTTGGCCATCGTATGTCATTATAACTATGAGATATAACAAGTAGATGTCAAGACAACCTTTCTTAATAGTTATCATAGCGAAAACATCTATATAACCCAGTCTGAAGGCTTTGTTGAGAAAGACCAAGAACATATAATCTGTAAACTTAAGAAGTATATTTATAGACTTAAGCAAGCATCACAAACATAGAACATACATTTTGATGAGACAGTAAAGTCTTATAGATTCATACAAAACGTTGATGAACCATGCGTGTATAGAAAGATAGATGGTAACAATGTGTCTTTTATGGTACTTTATGTGGATGATATTCTACTCATTAGAAATAATGTAGGGATATTGTCATCTATACAGGTTTGGCTATCAAGTCAATTTAGCGTGAAAGATATGGGAGAATCTAGCCACATTCTTGGAATAAAGTTGCTTAGAGATAGAAAGCAAAAAATGTTAGGTTTATCCCAATCTGCTTATATTGACAAGATATTGGCTAAGTTTAGCATTGATCAGTGTAAAGGGGCAACCATACCCTTTAGATACAAATTGATTTTATCTTCTAAGCAGTGTCCTAATACATAGGAAGAAAATGAAATGATGTGTAGAATTTCCTATACCTTGGTAGTTGGAAAATCTCATGTATGCCATGCTTTGTACAAGACTAGATATCTGCTTTGCAATAGGCGTAGTTAGCAGGTATCAGTCAAACAGAACATTGGCAAGCTATAAATTATATTCTCAAGTATCTGAAGGGAACGAATGATTATATGCTTGTTTACAAGGCTGATTACTTAGTTCCTACCGGTAATACGGACTCAGACTCTCAGGTAAATAAAGATAAAAGAAAATTCACTAGTGGATATATTTTCACTTTTTCTGGAAGGGCTATTTCATGGAGAAGTGTTAAGTAATCTTACATTGCTAATTCTACCATGGAAGTTGAGTATGTGGCAGCTTCAGAAGCTTCTAAAGAAGCGATTTGACTCCAGAAGTTTCTCACAGAATTTGAAGTTATGCCACAGATAGATAGACCCATAACTATATATCGTGACAATTCTGGAATTGTGTCACAATATAATGAGCCAAAAAACCACAAGAAGGGTAATCGTATTGAGAGAAAGTATCACTTGATCCGATAGTTCATCCAAAAATGGGAGATAGTGGTTGACCAGATTTCCTCTGTAAACAATCTGGTGGACCCATTTACCAAGTCTTTGATAGAGAAGGTGTTTCAAAGACACTTAGATATCATAAAGGTAGGCACATATAGACTATCATAATCCATTTAGTGTAAATGGGAGATTGTTGGAATATATGTCTAAAATGGCCTATGTATTTTTGTATTTTAGAAATTAATAAAAATTTTATTCATTAATGGTTATTTACTTACACATATTACACATTAAAGTCTAAGTGTAATAGTAAGTAATTTACGAGATTGGGTCGTACTTTCACAGTAAAGTGTAAATTATGGAATATTAGCACAAAAGCGAAAAATTATTCTTGATCAATTGATGGAGTTGGGCACTTTATCAAGGTTTAGATCATTATACTATGATTTCTAAATAGGGAATGGTTTACCTTTAACCAATAAGTAGTCCACTAACACCAATAGTGTAAGCGTCTTTTGAATATGTAGAACTAAATCACGTGATAATAATCTTTATAAAAGTACTAAAATAAATAAAGATGGGTTTATCGCAACTACTACATAGACAAGTATCCTAAGACTTGAGTACAAGTCAACGGTTTGGTGAAGCTGGACTTGTACATTTTAATGTATGATGGGTGAAGTCTTAACGCAAGACCAATAACCTTGTACGTTTAGTGTATGACTCTAGTTAATTAAAACGGACTTATACAATAGAGTTTCTATACTTTACTACGTAAAGAAATCACTCATTTATGATTGTTTCAGATAATCTAAAAATTTCAGGGCCTTAGGAAATGTGACTAAGTATGTACACTTTTCGGTGGCTCCTTGTGATAAGTGAATACATATAGGAAGTCATGAATTATCGGATTAGTTATCAAACAATCGTAGATGTTATTGAGAAAGGTGTTAGTGCATTTTTTCTATCTCAATTACGGGTGTTACGTGAAGAGGTATTTTCGTCATTGCACTTGTAGGTCGAAGACACAATGCAATATTATTCTCGATATCAATATTTTCATATAATGATAAATTGAATAATTAAAATGATAAAATATTGCTATCGTTATCAAGGGTATTTTGATCATTTTAATAGCCAAGAATAATATGTCTTTTGATCCCTAAGGTAACTCAAATAACCTTAGTAAATTTATTTACTATATGGGTGAATTAATAATGAAAGAATTATTTTAGGAGTCCAATTAATTATTTATTTTGGCTAGAATAATTTATTGGGCTAATTTAATTAAATTAGTTTATTAATTAATTATCTTGTATAAATTTTTATTGGACACAAATGGATTAATTAATTAATAAGGGAGCTATTTATTAGTCTTGAACTAATTTAATTAAATTATTTTATTAATTAATTATCTTAAATAATTTTATTTTGGATCCAAGTGGATTAATTAATTAATAAGGAAGCAATTTAATTAGTCTTGGGCTAATTAAGGAAAAACCCTAACCCATTAGGGTTGTGAGTGATGGCCTTTGTTATTTTGGAAACAAAGGATAGCCGTCACAAGTAAAAGAGAAAAAAAAAGGAAAGGAAACAAAAAGAAAAAAAAAAGGAAAATGTTGGGAAAATAATAATAAAAAAAAGAACGAAAGCTTTTGGAAAGCTTTGGAGTTTTAGTCTAGTACGTGAATAGTAGGGTTACACACGAGATTGGAGAATAATCGAATTGATCCGAATAATCGGATTGAAAAGAACTACAATCGAAAAAACCATTAACTTTTGACTTTTTCTTGAACTGAACTATCTCGAAATTTTTTATATAATATCTATACCGAAAACCATTTCGAACCGTATGAAAACTGTCCTGAACCGTTTCAAATTGTACCGAACCGAAAAATCGAAATTAGACTTTAATATATATAGTTATGTAAACACACACACACACATATATATATATATATATATATATATATTATATTTAAAATAAATGATAAAAGTGATTCTAATTATATATATAGTATATAATAGATTATATGTATATTATATTTTATATATATATATATAATATGAATATATAGATTATATAGTATAGTATTATATGCTATATATATATATGAATTATATAGGTAAATTATATAGATTATTATATAAAGTATCATATAGGTTGTTTTAATTTTATTTTAGAATGTTATTTTAGATTAAAATTTAAAAATTATTAACATGTATTTTTTAAATTTGTGGATAACAGTATTTTTTGTAAAAAATATTCAAAAATATATGAAAATTGAACTGGAATCGTCTTTATTCCATTAGAACTGAAAATTCGAATATCCGTCTTGTCCCATCTCGAAACTAAAAAAATCCGTCCTGTCTTGTCCTATCCCAAAATTACAATTCGAGATTGGTACTAAAAATATAAAAGAACCGAAATTTTGAGACAGTATTAAAAATTTCTAAATTTTCGAACCATAAGCACCCCTAGTGAATAGGATTCACGGTTTTTGGTGACCAAACAAAAGAAAAAAGAGGAAACAAGGAAAAGAAAAAAAGGGAAACAAAAGAAAGCTATATATATATTTGTTTTGTTTTGGTCTGAGGATATATGTGAATTGTGATTCACGTTTTTGTGAACCAAAACAAGGACAAAAATATAGATACCTCTTTCGGTTTTCCAAGTTTTTTTTTGGGGTTTTCCTTTTTTTGTCATTGTGTCCCTGGCTGCCGTTTTTTTTTTTTTTTTTTTTCCCTTTTCCTTGGGATAGCTCTTCTAATTTAATTCTTCTAAATATTATTTTTTCACCTATTTTCTACTTTTACCCGTAGATAACTTATAGGAAGTTCGAGAATATTTTAAAATATTGAAAGTTAGTAATTTTAGTGTGCATATTTAATGTGAAAAAATCAACGCTTAGTTGGTATTTCTGCGGAATAAGTAGTCGTAACAAATTAAAGTGTTCCGTCAATTTAAAATAGTCCGGTTATTCAATTTAAGTGGCTTAAAAGTAAGTTTTTCTAAATTTTGGCTCCAGAAAAATTTTTTAAATTGCAATTTTCGTTACGTTTTTTATTTTCTCGTGATCTTTCAAATTTAACATGAAAGATATAGAAAAAACTAATTACATTCTTAGTATAAAGCTTTTTAGAGATATAAAGCAAAGAATGTTAAGCTTAGCAAGACATTAACTAAATTTAGCATAGATTAGTGTAAAAGGGCAATATAGCCTTCCAACACGGATTGACCTTACACTACAAGAAAAATATAGCTTAGTCACACTAGTTCACCGGCTAAAGTGTAATTTTTGGTTTTGGCTGCACATGTGGAAGCTAGTATACGGAAATCTATGGCTACCTCTGGGCTCATCAACAGTTGAACCGGCAGCACCACCTTCTCCTCCTCCTCCGGCTGAAAAGGTATTCATATTTGTGCTTCATGCCATTTTTTACTTTATTTCACCTTTTGAAGACCTTTCCCAAACCAGGCCCATTTAAAAACCCCAAAGGTCAGCTGCAAGGAGTGTAGCAAATTTGAAGAAAAGGGGGGAAAAAAGTTCAAAAAGGAAAATTAATTTATAGAAGAATATTTACGTGGAGTAAAAACTAAGTAAAAGGTATGAAAGAGGGTGAAGGGTTAGAGACAGGAGAAGGGGGTATCTGTGCCTTACCCACTAACACATTGATATCTCTTGTGCGTGACTCAATCTCTTCGAAAGGGTGAAAATTAAATTTATATCTCGAAATATTGGACAGGTCATGTTCGACTTCCTCTACGTAGGTACTACCATCGATCAAGATCTAAATTTTCCTTCCTGAATATAGTCATGAAATGCGATATGGATTGACTGTAAATTACACAATACTTCATATTTTCTTGAAAAGAAAAAAAAAATTCACGTAAATACAATAATTTTAGAAAATTTTTAATTAATTAAAAATTCAAAACTTACCT